>JARQOC010000007.1:99208430-99318430 GCA_033576535.1 Allobates femoralis
GAGAGCCCAGGGAAGAGTACTGATCCTGCTCAGACCCTTTTACAGTGCCCTCAGTGCTGCTAACCAGGTGAAGCAAGTTCCATTGAACATACTGCCCGGTCAGGCTGGATTCCACATCCACCCGACCTTAGCACCAGAACTAGAGAAAGGAAGCCTAACACTGCTTGCTGTGAAACTCCAGAAGTGCCAACTCCACTATCCCGGTCCGAGTGTACCTGATTACCAACCAGTAAAGGTACCTAAAGAGACTATGTGTGGTTGTACATTATTACTGGATTCAGCGCGCAGCACCCCGCAGCTGCCTCACAACATCTTGCGCAGCTCCTGTCTCCGGGGACTCCCGCTCATCCTGTGGGGAGCGTCCCATCTCGCTGCTTAACATCCCCCGGAGAACCCGCAGCGCTGGTAAAGTTACCAGAACACCCGCAGGTGGCGTCACGAAGACAAATCACCCCCACTGTTCCGCCATTCCCCTATTGATCTGGACCACCGGGCCTACACTACCGCAGGCGCGGTTCCGCGACTGGAGGAGAAACAACGCCCGCTACGTGTACCCCCGGCTACGGTGAGTCAGAATTTGGCGTCACGAACAGGATACGAGCAGGCCCGTTATCACGGGTATTGTGTGCTATTTATTGACTGTAAATATCGAACTGTACGTTTGGTCCGCCATTGCTGCGCGAAAAGGCGGGAAAAGAAGGGGCGTGACTGTGCAGAGGGCGCGAAGATTGGCCCCGCCCCCACGCTCTGACGACTTCCTCCGTACGCAGCAGGAACCGGAAACTCCCGTGGTGCCTCACTCCTCACCGCGAGGCCGACACTTCCGTTTGAAACCGAGGGGAAGGCTACGCTTAACTAAGGGGGAGCGACCATGAGTAAACCGGCTCCCGATCACGCGGTGCTCCCGCTAGACCAAGCGGCACCTCAAAATATACCTTTTGATGGACAGCAACCAGTCGGCGGTATGCCACCGCAACCCGCTCCGATTATGCCGATGTCTCTACCCTACGTTCCTAGTGCGACCTGGTTACCCAAGTACAGCGGTGTACCCAGCACCTTGGAGAACTTCCAGAGGAAGATATGCCAAGCGCTGGACATGTACCCGATGACCGGTAAGCAAAGAGCTTCAGTTATTATGGGACAGTTAACCGGTGCAGCCGAACTGCAGAGCCGCAGCTGGCCTGTAGAAGTTCAGGAATCTGTGGAGCAGATATTCGCTAGATTAATCCGGGTCTTTGAGTGCCATACCGAAGCTGGATTAAGACTGTCATTCTATCGTTGTAACCAAGGGGCACAAGAAAGTGTCCTTGATTATTCACTGCGCTTGCAAGAAGCATACAGACTGTTAAAACAAGTCGATCCTGATAGTGCTCAAGATGAGAACAAAGCGTTAATTGGACAATTTATTGTGGGCCTTAAACTGTCTGAGGATAGAAAGCAAGCAAGCTGGTGGTCCATACAAAACCCAGGCGCAGAGTTTGACACCCTGAGAGACTTAACAGTTTGGGGACAACGACTCGCAGAAGTACCTGATCCCGCTTCACCGCAGCAGCAGTGCACTGACACCCCTTCCGTGCCGGCAGCAGCATCTCCAATCCCCGCGATTCAGTCCAGTGCACAGACTGTAACACCTGACCGGTTTGATCAACTGTGTGCTAATGTCGAGCAGCTGATGAAAGACGTGGCCAAGCTACAAGCTGGGAGAAGACCCAAGACAGATGCAAGGCCATCGGACAAGATTCAACTCGCCGACAGTCCGGATGACGTCCCGTGGGATGAGGAGAAAGACACAGCCGTCGCGAGGAAAACCTGCAGACTGCCGCAGTCCTGACAGACGCCGCAACAGTCAGCAGAACGACTTAGGAGGACGCAATCTACAATCCCGTCCTTTAAACGAGCGACCCCTGGGCGAGAAGGGCCAACCCCAGGAGTAGACTGTCCAGGCCCTACGTCCAGCTGGGAACACAAGTATGTGGGAGACTGTCCATACTTACCAATCGTCATTGATGGTATCGCTATCTCCGCCTTGATAGACACTGGATCCCAGGTGACATCCATCCCCAGTACCCTTTACAAGCAGTTCTGGCCAGATGTTAAGCTAGAACCCCCTAATCCTGAGATGAACCTTGAAGCCACTAATGGTATTCCGGTTACCATAGAGGGACAGTGGGAAGCTACAGTAAAGGTGGGGAGGGTGCAGTTGAAAAACCAGGGTATCTTAGTGGTCCAGGATAAGCCTAACCACAAGGATCCATATGTCATATTGGGTACCAATGTCATGATCAAATGCCTCGATGAAGTGTTGTTTTTACTCCAACAGAGTGCTGAAGCCGGTAAACCCAGAGAAAAGAGGGCTATCCAAAAGCAGATCAGAGCTCTGGTGTATCAACAACAGGTAACCTTGTCAAATGGTGAGATTGGTAGAGTAAGAGTCACAGATCCCATTCCAATTGTGGTACCACCCAGAAGTGAAATGATGATCTGGTGTCGAGCAGCCATAGGCCTCAGAGGGCAGGACTACCAAGCTGTAGTAGAACCTGTAATGTCCGACAGTAGTCCTACGCTCTTGACAGCCAGAGGGTTAGTCGATGTAAGAAAGGGGAGAGTCCCCGTACGCATATTAAATTATGGTGATGACGAAGTCAAACTGCCAAGATATGCAACTGTTGCTAAATTGTACCAAGTAAAAGATGATGCTGTGATTGATGTAAAATCCTCAAACCAGACAGTCACTGATGAACCCCCTCACTCCAAAGATCAGTTAGAGAAATGGTGTCAAGACCTCAGTGTAGGAACTGACAATACACCCTCTCACCAGAAAAATGGAGTATACCGGGTAGTTCGGGAGTATGAGCAAGTGTTCAGCAAACACCCACTTGACTTTGGGAGGATTAAAGGGGTACAACATCATATCCCCAAAACAACCATGCACCTATCAAAGAAAGGTACAGGCCTATACCACCCACACACTACCAGAAAGCAAAAGAGATGCTTCAGGACATGAAGAATGCAGGAGTCATTAGGGATAGCTGTAGTCCCTGGGCCGTACCACTAGTCCTGGTTAAGAAGAAAGATGGTAGTATGAGGATGTGCGTAGACTATAGGCAAATTAACAAAGTCACACACAAGGATGCATACCCGTTACCACGCATAGAAGAGTCACTAGCTGCACTCAAATCTGCCAATTATTTCTCCACATTAGATCTTACTAGTGGGTACTGGCAGGTTGCCGTTGCAGAGGAGGATCGTGAGAAGACAGCTTTCACTACTCCTATGGGCTTATGCGAATTCAACAGTTTGCCATTCGGTTTGTGCAATGCCCCAGGAACATTTCAGAGACTTATGGAGTGTTGTTTGGGCCACAAGAACTTTGAGACTGTCTTGTTATACCTTGATGATGTCATTGTTTACTCTCAGACCTATGAAGATCACCTCCAACACCTGAGTGAAGTGTTCGAGTCACTGTCCAAGTACGGGATGAAACTGAAACCGTCCAAGTGCCACCTGCTGAAACCCAAGGTCCAATACCTAGGACATGTGGTCAGTGCCGAAGGCGTAGCACCGGATCCGGATGAAGTAACCGTCATCAAGGACTGGCCAGCACCAACCAACCACAAGGAGGTACGTCAATTTCTAGGCCTGGTCGGGTACTACCGACGATTCATCAAAGGTTATACCAAGATAGCTGCCCACATGCAAGATCTCTTAGTAGGTCAATCCAAAAACGGCAAGATCAGGGGACCCCCGTTCCACTGGGGCCCAGAGCAGGACAAGTCCTTCCAAACGCTGAAAGAAGCTTTAACCGGAGAAGAGATCCTAGCCTACCCTGACTACAATCTACCGTTTTTACTGTACACAGACGCAAGCAATGAAGGTTTAGGAGCAGTCCTATCTCAACGTCAGCAGGGCAAGGAGAAGGTGATAGCCTACGCCAGCAGAAAGCTCCGTCCCACAGAAAGGAACCCAGAGAACTACAGCTCCTTCAAGCTGGAGTTCCTGGCCCTGGTCTGGGCGATCACAGAGCGTTTCAAACATTACCTGGCCTCCGCCCCGTTCACAGCTTTCACAGACAACAATCCTCTAACACACTTAGAGACTGCAAAGCTGGGAGCCCTAGAACAGCGTTGGGTAGCAAGACTCGCTAACTACGACTTCACTGTAAAGTACCGGGCAGGTCACAAGAACGGCAATGCTGATGCCTTGTCCCGAATGCCCCACCTTCCTGAAGAGGGAGAAGACATAGATGACCTGGAAGAGATTGAACTCCCTGCTTTCCACCGTTCAGGTACAGCAACATGTCATCAGAGAAACCAGACACGTGTAGAGAGGACCGTGAACCCGTTACCTCACCATGACTGGAAGGGGGCTCAAGCCAACGACCCAGATGTCAGCCTGGTAAGGGATCTCATCACTCAAGAACACGCCAACATGGACTCTGATGCCTCACCAAATGCTAAACGCCTGTGGAAGGAGAAAGGAAGATTGTTTGTCTACCAAGGTAAACTATGCAGAAGATACCTCAATCCAAGAACCCATGAACTCATCTGGCAGATTGTAGTTCCCAAGACTGAAGTCCAAATGATCCTTGAAGCATACCATGATGATGCAGGACACTTTGGATGGAAGAAGCTGGAGAGACTCCTGAAGGATCGGTTCTACTGGGTCGGTATGAGAGGCTCCATTGACAAATGGTGTAAAAACTGTGGACCATGTCACCTTCGAAGAAAAGACCATCTAACTCAGAAAGCTCCGTTGCAACCAATTGTTACCACCAAACCTCTTGAAATAGTTGCTCTCGACCACGTGAAGCTTACCCCAAGTCGAACCGGGTACACCTACGCTCTCACCATCGTTGATCACTACTCAAGATTCCTGGTAGTCGTTCCAGTTAAGGATTTAACTGCTGAGGTAGCAGCCAAAGCGTTCCAGAGTTACTTTTGTCGCCCCCATGGGTATCCAGACCAAGTCTTAACTGACCAAGGGCCAGCCTTCGAATCAGCTCTGTTCCAAGAATTCTTAGGGCTGTATGGGTGCAAGAAAATCCGCACAACACCTTATCATCCTCAGACGAACGGTTTATGTGAGAAGATGAACCACATAGTCATTGACATGCTCAAGACCTTACCAGTTGAAGAGAGAAATCAATGGCCAGAGAAACTTCCAGATCTCGTGGACATCTACAACCACATACCTGTCAGTTCGACAAATTACACACCTGCTTACTTGATGAGAGCAAGACCAGGTAAACTGCCTATTGATTTGCAGATGGGAACCGTTGAACCCACAGAAGATTCTTCTGATGAAGACTGGGTCAGCCAACGCCAAGAACAGTACAGGAAAGTACAGGAAAGCGTGGAAAGAAACCTAGAAATCAGCAGAACCAAGCAAGAGAAAGACTTCAACAAGCACGCCTCAGCTGAACCGCTAGCTATAGGTGATGTAGTGCTGAAAAGAAAAAGAAAAACTAACAAATTGGATAACAGTTGGGAATCTGTACCCTACACCGTTATGCCGTCACACTATGACAATTCTAAAACCTGTGTTATCAGTAAAGACAATGGGAATACTATTGCGACTGTCTCAAGGGATCATTTGAAGAAATGTCCGCCACAGTTAATCCCACAAGCAATCAGTTACCCTGCAGTAACTACAGATGAAGAAACAAAAGAAAATCTAGTCCTTACAGAAATTGGATACTTACCAGCTGATTGGCCACAAATAGGTGAAGCATTCCTCATACCAGTTATGCATTTCTACCAACCTGTTGAAGATCAGCAATCTAATCCAATTCCACAAGTCCAACAAGAAGAAGTCCAAGTGCAAGAATTGCAGCCTGTTATCATGGAACCTGAGATTCCTGTAATCGGTCAGCCTGCTAGTCCCACAGTAAGAGAAGCCATTCCTAATCAACTACCTACAGAGGTCAGTCCAGTTGATAGACTCCACACTTACTATGGTCTTACACAAAGCAGACATAGTGAATTACCAACCACTTCGTACACTACACCAACAGCTTTGGAAACACCCACACTACGCAGATCCACACGTAGTACATTAGGCCAACCCCCACACAAGCTTGGAGAATGGGTTTAAAATGTAGTGGAACAATAACCTGTAAGTGTTGTAAATAGTAACCAGTTCTCAAAACCTGTAAAAAGTAGTGTACAGAAGGGTGGAGGAACTGGGCTCTGTCCCAAGTATACTAAGTTGGGGACAGAAAGCGCCTGGTAAGGTATAGAAGGTTAGTACCGGCCTCCCAAGCAGAGACACTCGTAGGGAATGTATAAAGTTTACCCGTGTATCCCTGGACTTTACCGTTTTCCCTTTTCAAAAACTTTGGACAATTGTCACTGGACTTGTGTGACCACTAACTTTACCTTTTTCTAGCCTGCGGCAGATGGACTAGTGCCGTACGGACTGCTTTTCACCTTTTCCACATTTTTCACTTCCTTTTCAGTGATTTTTGTGTTTTCTTTAAGACTTTGTAAATTAAATGTTATAAAATGCTTAGTGTTAAGTTGTAAAAATAATTTTTTTTTGCTCAGCCGGGAGAACTGAGTTTAACTAAGGGGGAATGTGGCACCCTGGCACCTGTTGGGCACCACAGAATTCCTTAGAGCACAAATGGAGTAAGTAACAGCACAGCAAAACCACAACACAAACAACACTTAGAACACCTGGTTTCACCCCGAGCCTCTAGGGGGAGCTACCACTGGTGACTTGAACCAGTTCCCCCTATAAATAGAGTCTTGGAGGGAGAAACTTCAGAGTGTGGTAGACGCTACAAGAGCTGCCAGCCTGTGAAACCTCCATCCTATGAGGAACACACTAGGCCCAACCAGCCTGCTAGCAAGTGGGAATCCCTGCAATTGGGATAATAGGAAGAAGGAGATCACCTCTCAGGAACACAGAGTTAATCTGACTCTTTCCATAACAACCGGTTACTGGAACCGAAGCTGTGGAAGCTACAAAGCCCTCACAGAGAACCAGCACATCCAACAGGAGGTTTAGCCACCTGTTCCACCTGATGCACCCACCCACGAGAGCCCAGGGAAGAGTACTGATCCTGCTCAGACCCTTTTACAGTGCCCTCAGTGCTGCTAACCAGGTGAAGCAAGTTCCATTGAACACACTGCCCGGTCAGGCTGGATTCCACATCCACCCGACCTTAGCACCAGAAGTAGAGGAAGGAAGCCTAACACTGCTTGCTGTGAAACTCCAGAAGTGCCAACTCCACTATCCCGGTCTGAGTGTACCTGATTACCAACCAGTAAAGGTACCTAAAGAGACTATGTGTGGTTGTACATTATTACTGGATTCAGCGCGCAGCACCCCGCAGCTGCCTCACAACATCTTGCGCAGCTCCTGTCTCCGGGGACTCCCGCTCATCCTGTGGGGAGCGTCCCATCTCGCTGCTTAACATCCCCCGGAGAACCCGCAGCGCTGGTAAAGTTACCAGAACACCCGCAGGTGGCGTCACGAAGACAAATCACCCCCACTGTTCCGCCATTCCCCTATTGATCTGGACCACCGGGCCTACACTACCGCAGGCGCGGTTCCGTGACTGGAGGAGAAACAACGCCCGCTACGTGTACCCCCGGCTACGGTGAGTCACCTTATTTATGTAGGCATCTACAAAAAAGGTCAACTGTTGCTCACTTCACCTACGTCATCAATCCCTATTGGCTTTACTGATGACGATACCGGTATTTTACAACATACCTGTGGGCCCATGAATATGTTATGTGAACATTGTCAAGCACAACATTTTGAGGCTGAAAGGCCATCTGATGGACAGTTCTCCCTTTGTTGTCACAAGGGCAAAGTTCAGGTACCATTACCTCAGTACCCTGAGCTCTTTACTACTTTACTCAAAGGAGACAGCCCATATAGTAAAAATCTCATGGACAATATCAGGAGCATTAATAGTTCCTTTGCATTTGCTTTCATGGGTGCAAGTGTTTCTCAACCACCTGGACACGGTCCTTACTGTTTCCGGATTCACGGCCAAATTTACCATAGAACTGGAACTCTCCACCCCGCTGAAGGTCAAGTTCCAGCATATGCACAGCTGTATATTTTGGATAGTGCTACTGCTACTGAACAACGCCTACAGTCTCCAGAAAATCTCAAATGTAATCCAGCCTTGATGAGAATTATTGCTGAGCAATTGGAAGGTATTAATCCCTTTGTTTCAGCCTACAAAATGTTACGGCACGTGGAGGAAGAAGAAGAACACAAAGCATTGGAACATGGCACAAACATGCCCAATATCATCATGGCAATTAAACAAGACAGACAGCAAGACCCAAGACGGTATAACAACCCTACTGTCCATGAAGTCGCAGTCATCTTTGAAAATGCTGATGGAGACCCAAATAATCTGTTGGCCCCCAAAACACAGCAAATAAGCATTTTACACAGTAATTTGGATGCATTACTGTATCCATTGTTTTTCCCTCATGGAGAGCAAGGGTGGCATGAAGCACTCAAGCAGTAAGGCCAAAATCCTCGCAGGGTGACACAGCTGCAGTATTACTGTTATTTGCTGTCAGTACGGAAAGAATTCAATCCTGTCCTTAATGGTGGTAAACTGACACAGCAGTACTTGGTGGATGCCTATGTTAAAATCAAGGCTAATCGTTTAAATTTTATACGCCAACACCAGAAGGATTTGAAAGTGGAAGATTATTGTCTCCTTCAAGAACATTTGCTGAGAAAATCCATAGAAAAAGGAATCCCCATTGGCAAGACGGTAATTTTACCATCTTCCTTTGAGGGAAGTCCCCGAAACATGCAGCAGCGGTATCAAGATGCCATGGCGATTGTAACTAAATTTGGAAGACCAGATCTTTTTATAACGATGACCTGTAATCCAAAATGGAGTGAAATTGCAACCAATTTACAGCCATGGCAGCGTGCTGAACATCGCCCGGATTTAGTGGCCCGTGTATTCAGGATTAAACTTGAAGCCCTTTTGAAAGATATTAATTGTGGATTATTTGGTAAGGTTTGTGCTATGGTTCATGTGATAGAATTTCAAAAGCGAGGCCTACCACATGCTCACATTCTAATTATTCTGGATGCCAACTCAAAACTAAGAACTGAGGTGGAAGTGGACAATACTGTTTGGGCTGAAATTCCTGATCCATCACATTACCCTGTGCTCCATCAAATTGTCATGCAACATATGATCCATGGCCCCTGTGGACAACACAATCCCAATTCTCCATGTATGGAGAATGGAAAGTGTAAAAAAGCTTTTCCCAAAAAGTTTCAAACAAAAACTGTTATACCTGAGGATGCATATCCAAGTTATCAAAGAAACGAAGGACCTTCTTTTACACACCATTCCAAGATGATAATTCTTAGGTGGTTCCATATAACCCTTTCCTTCTATTAAAATATAAGTGCCATATTAATGTGGAAGTATGTGCTTCCATTCAGAGCGTCAAATACCTCTTCAAATATGTATACAAAGGTCATGACAAAGCCAATGTGGAAATTTGTGAAACCAACATCAGACACGATGAAACTCATAAATTCATGGATTCCAGATATGTCAGTGCACCAGAGGCAGCTTGGCGAATCTTTGCTTTCCCAATGCATAGACAATCTCACAGCATTATTCGTCTTGCAGTACATCTGCCTCATTCACAATCACTTTTTTTTCACGAGGGTGATTCTGTGGACAACATCAGTAATTCAATGGACAGACAATCAACACTCATGGCCTACTTTGCCCTCAATGAGAATGATCCCAATGCTCATGAGTACTTATATCGTCAAATTCCTGAGCATTATGTTTGGAAAGAAGGTGCATGGGAAGTTAGAAGGAGAGGAGGTGCTTCAGTCATTGGTAGACTCTACACTGTTAGTATTCAAGAACAAGAACGGTACTATTTAAGGCTGTTGTTACTCCATGTTAAAGGAGCTATAAGTTTTGACAACCTTAAGACTGTTAAGGAAGTCACATACCCCACTTTTAAAGAGGCGGCATTAGCCCTTGGATTGCTCTTCGATGACACTGTTTGGAGAAAAACTTTATTGGATGCCTGTGTTCTCAATATGCCTGCACAGCTCCGTGACATGTTTGCGTATATATGTGTCTTTGGTCCTCCTAATCATCCCCTGGAGTTGTGGCAAGAATTTAAACAACACTTCGTTCAAGATTACTGCCATGCCTATCACCCCGACACTGATGATTGTGAGCATTGTGAAGGATATGCCATGACTGAGGTTGAACGTTTTAAAATTTCATGCAAAACATTTTAATGATTTTAATCTGCCACACCCAAAAAGAAAACCACATATTCGTCCTCAATACAACAAAGAAGAAGAGTTAGTAAGAGCACGTGAAATGAAAGTCACCTTAAATGATCAACAACGTTTGGCCTATAATGCAATCCATAAAGCTTTAGAGGATACAAGTGATAAGCCAAAGTGCTTTTTCCTTGACGGTCCCGGTGGAAGTGGGAAAACATATCTCTATCATCTATTGATTCATGAACTGAGAGGAGAAGGAGAAGTTGTCTCACCTGCAGCCAGTACAGGGATTGCTGCTAATCTATTGCAAGGAGGAAGAACTATCCATTCACTGTATGGCATACCAATACCAATTAATGAGACATCCGTTTCAAGAATCAAAAATGATACTGATGCGGCCCAACATTTGAAGACTACCAAACTCTTCATCATCGATGAGTCTACTATGTTGTCAAAATACGCTTTGCATGTAATTGATCAATTATTACGGGATGTCATGACAACTGATGTCTCCAAGAAAAATAAATTACCCTTTGGAGGGAAAGTCATTGTTCTGGGAGGAGACTTTCGGCAGTGTCTTCCTATCATCTCTCATGGAACAAGGACAGACATCGTAGAGAGCTGCATTAAATATTCACGACAATGGCAGCTTTTCAATCAATTGCCGCTCATTAACAACATGCGCTCCATTGATTCTGATTATAGCAATTGGTTAATTCAATTGGGAAATGGAGAATTGTCCAATGATTACAACCTTGGTGATGATGTCATTGAGATCCCGCAAGACATGATCTGCACTGGCTCTTTAGTCTTGGACATATTTGGTGAAAACATTGTCATTGATGTGAATAATGATGAAAGTATTCAGAATGCTGCATCACATGCCATTCTTTGTCCCAAAAATGACGCTGTGGATTTGATCAATTCAAAAGTTATGGATTGTATTCCTGGAGAATACATTGAATATATGAGCGACGATTCCATTGATCCAGATGAGACGGAAAATACCGAACAATATCCAGTGGAATTTCTAAATTCACTAACACCAACAGGAATGCCTTCTCATCTCCTGAAATTAAAAGTTGGTACAATTATAATGCTTTTGCGTAATTTTAACAGCAGAAAAGGACTTTGCAACGGGACTCGCATGATTGTTATTGCTTTGTTTGACAACATGATACAAGCAAAAGTAATTTCTGGCTTGGATGAAGGAAATGTAGTCTTCATTCCAAGAATTGATCTCTGTCCATCAGAGACTGGATTGCCTTTCAAACTAAGACGTCGACAATTTCCCGTGAAGCCTGCCTTTGCCATGACCATAAATAAATCCCAAGGCCAAACATTGGAGAAAGTGGGGATTTATTTGCCAGAACCTGTTTTTGGTCATGGACAATTATATGTGGCTTTCTCACGTGTGAAGAGACGATGCAATGTGAAGGTGAAAGTGGTGGATTCATGCATTCAAGGCAAATTGGTGCCTAACAGTGAGAAAGTCTTCACCAAAAATATTGTCTATCGGAATATTTTGGGATGAACTTTTGCCTATTTTATTTTTTTACCTTTTCTATTTAAAACAAAACAAAAAAAAATAACAAAAAAATTAGTTTAGTCTTTACATTTTCAGTTTTTTATGTACATAGTTTATACAATATTTGTGGAAAAACACATTACAGATTTCATCGGAGATGTGTATCATTCTGATTTTCTCACAGGGTGATAGAAACCACTATTTAAAGCTCCAGTACTCTACGTGCTGAGAGATTTGATTCTTATTCTTTAAAGGGAGAGGTTTTTGTGAACAGCTAAGAGACGGGTGGGACGGCTGTTCACACACATCTCATTAGCAAGGTGTGTTCCATATGTTTAGATAGATAGGGACAAACATAAATTATTAATTAGATTCTACCACACCATTTTTCTTAGATTTTTTCACTTTGTTGAGGAATATACTAAATGATAATAATTGATCATGAAGGACTCACCAACAACATACTTGCTGTAATTTTCATAATTGCATATATGCAATTTGTACTTAACTTGCGGTTTGTGCAGACAACATAGTTGCGGCAGTGTCATCCACATCAACTGCAGTCACCTGTGGTTAGTTAGTGGATGCATCTTATGCACCTGCTGAAGCTACGTTAACTCCATTTACCGTAGGTTAACTACAAGTTTTTTTGTTATTGCACGGATATTGCTGCAAGTCTGTAGCTGGAAACTCCTTCTGTATCAATTTAGAAAATTTTATTATTTACATCACAATCCTCAAAAAATCTAAGAAAAATCCAGCCATAAAAAATATCTAAATTATATCAATTCGGATTTAGTTAGAGTAGGGACTCACCAGGCGTAAGGGCATCTTGACGCGATTGGTGGGCTGACACAAACTGGCTGATACACACATTACTACTGTTAATTCATCAATTCAAACGATTGACACATTAAGAAGTATTGCTACTTTGTGTTCTAAGACCCTTACAACATAATAGTTCAATTTTCCTTAAATGATATCAACCATACAAATTTTTATCTTGATCACGATTCCCACGTCCGTGTGCTCATATAACGCTACCTGGGTTGGTTTCTGACCCAATATAAGCCCGACCACGGACCGGACTTATATTAAACGAGAAGCTGGTGGCAGCATTTGTGCTTGGGGTTATTCAGGGTCTCTATCAGTGACGGGGTGGAGGAGATTATATGTGCTTCTAGCTGCGGGCTAGAAGACATATACCACACTCACTGAGAGGTGCCTTAATAAACCAGCACAGGCAAGGCAGCTGCAGCCCTTCTTTATCCTCAGGCAGTTCTCTGACTGACCTGGGTTTAACAGGAGGCGCTGTGGAGCTGCCAGGTCCAGTGGTCACGATTTCACCACAATCCCCATGTATATATTCCCTGTTACTTGTGAGAACCCGGGACACGGTCCAGACCAAGACCGCCGTGACATCTCCAGCAGTACTGTGGCGCCCTGCTCACACAGGTAGCCACAGACTTTCCTAATGCACAGCTGGGTTTCCACAGCAAGTACCTACTACATGGAACACCTTCCACTCCGGCACAGTAGGGGGAGCTCCACTTGCTGACCTTAGGTAAGATCCCCTATAAATACTGCTGCTGGGGAGGAGTTAGTCAGAGTGTGCAGACGCTAGGAGAGCTGCGAAGACGTCCTTGTGGTCGGTGCCACAGTTAAGGCCCGAACCAGTGACCCGGAGTGGCCCTTCTGACGTCTCACAAGCCTAAGTGGGAAAAGAAGGCAAGGAGCAGACAGCCTAAAGGGAGTGAGGAACTAGTGGAAGTTCGCCCTAGGAAGTACCGGACATCGGGGATCCGCACCTGTGGTATCCTCCTGGACTACATAGAACCCCATCACACCATGGAGGCTTCAGCCACCCGATCCCCCTGTGGGTCAAGGAGAGGGAGCCAGACACAGCAGTGTTCCACCGCAGTGATCAGAGAGGGTAACCCGAGGACTGCACAGGAGAAGAGGACAGATATCAGAGTCAGGAAGAGAGAGGAGGCCGGTCTGGCTGCAATCAGACTGGGCTTCAACTACCAAAGAGGAACAGAGGAGGCCTTATACCCACTTGCTGTGGGAACCCACTGTGCAACCTGGTCACCTGTCAGTGCCCTGGACATGTTTACCTGCGTACCACCAGTAAAAAGGTAAAAGAGACTTCTGCAGTGTGCGTGTGTCATTCCTCTCCATTCCCGGTGCCCCTCATAGACTGCTCCGTCACTCCCTATCCCATCTACAGCCCCACTACAAGCTGCCCCTTCACACTACGCTGCCCCGGAGGACCAGCCCTACGTGTAGAGAACTTTGCCAACTAGCCGCATTACCATCTACCTCCGGCGGACTGTGGCGGCGCTGGTGACCCATCACCACATACTACAGGTGGGGTCACGACAACTGTATATAGAATCCCCTGTAAATATAACCCCTTTTTGAAGTGTCACCCAGGACACGGGATCAAGCGTGGCCACCACTCCCTGTGACACAGCAACACTTCCGTGGAGCCTGATACCTGAGTACCCCAAAGTCTGGGGCTCGACAGTACCCCGGTCTGGCACCGAGTACCCCGTCAAAGTGGGCTCCACATAAAAGTGTAAAGTTCCCCGTACCTTCAGGCAGCATTCACAGTCTGTGCGTGATTGCAGCTTCTCTTCTCCCCTGTGAAGAAACAACTGAGTCTACACCATACTGGGCCTTACCAGGCTTTTACTCGTAACTTCTCACTTAACAGTTCACATTCACTTTACAGTTGTTTCACAAAAGTTACAATCGACTTAGGCTCACACAGCAGCACTGTACAGTTCTTATGGGCCTAGGTTCTCACTGCAGCTTGGATAGTTCCTCTGCGTCATTCCCCCTGAGTGTACCTCTCGGGCCCTTTCGTTCTCTCCGCGTGTGGGTACGGTCCGGCCATCACGGGCTCTTTAGTGATTCATCCCACTCTTTGGGTCACTAGCCCTAGTACGATGGCTTTCTCCTTTACCACAACGGTTGTTAGGTCTTGGAACATAGAGTTCCCGCACCCCGCCGGATTTCTTGTGGTTGGGGGCTTGAAGCTTGCCCTGCCACGTCTATAGAGCCGGCACTCTGGTTCTCTTGCCCAGCCACCAGTGCCCTGTGTCAGCTGGGCACACCTGGCTCCTTCTGTCCTTCCTTGGTTTCAGCCTGGTTCCCCGGCCGGCAATCAGTGGTGCAGGCCACCGGGCCCCACTTTTCTGTGTGGTCTCAGTCACAGACTAGCTGATGGGTGTTTCTGCTTAGAAGTTTGTTTCTCTGTCTCTCTCTGGAACCACCTACTCTCCTCTAACTTACTGTTCCTGGTTTTTACTCCAGTCCCTCCACCCCTTCTCTGGGTTCTGTTCTACGCTCCCCCAACCACTTTGTTCCTCCCAACACCCCTTGCCTGACATGAAGTTGATGCGCCCCCAGGCTATGCGGTACTTGGGAATCGGGCCGGTGGTTGTCTTCTCGGGATCACGGTAGTCGTGACCCGGTCCTGTGGCCTGGGATCAGTCCGAAAAGGGGTTGTTTACAGGGGATGATTTGTCGTGATGCCACCTGAGAAATGTGGTTAATAGAACCACCGCTGCCGTATTCCTGCTGGGAACGGTGACTTGGGGCATCATGGATGGTAAGCCCTCCTCGGGTAGGGCTGAGAGTAACCAGGGCAGGTGTAGTGGTAGTGGAGGCATGTAGTGAGGGTTTGTGCTGGGTACAAGTCACTTACTTTGCTGCTGCAGCTTCTCCAGCCAGCGCTGATTGTCTTGGTGCTGGATGTTGTCTGTGTCTCCTCAGGCGGGACTTTTCTGCGACGCTGGAAGTAAACCATCTCAGGCAGGGATGAGCTTACTGGGTACTTTACTTTAGATATTTCACTGCACAACAGTTCACGGTTTACAGTTCTTTCAGTACAGTTCACACAAGTTACACTCAAACACTTCAGCACTGCACCGGGTTACTCAAACTGTGCAGCTCAGGTAGCTTTTCTGTTTTGCTCCCTCAAAGTCCTTTCAGGCCCTTCTCTCAATATTAACGTAGTACCTCACCCCCGGGTTCAGTCTGGTCGTTGCGGACTCACAAGTGAATATATTTCCCTTGCAGTCAGGGTCACCAGTCCTAGTAAGACGGCTGTGTTCCTAGTCCGTGGTGGAAAGTTAGGCAGCAGCACATAAAGTTTCTGCCCCCCACAGGTGCATCTCGTGATTAGGGTCTGGAATCCCCCGGTCACCTCTTCAGAGCTGGATCTCTGGTTCTGGTCTAGCCCTCCAGTGTCCCAGGTATATGTCTCTGTCCTTAGTAACACTAGGCTCCTTCTGTCCGTCACTGTTTCTAAGGGTGCCCCCGGCCAGCTAAGATGTGTGCGGCTGCCGGGCCCTTGTCCTCCCACCTTCCTTCTGCTGTGGGGTTCCTTTCTGTCTTTCTCCATCCCTACAAATCTGTAAAATAAGAATGCGCATATAGGGCCTTATCTTAATTAGACACTGTCAGCTTGCGATGTAGCATTGCTCACCTTGTCCAGTTGTGAGACCCACAACTGGTTAAATAGCGATAAAGCAGCTGCTGCAGGGACCGCACCTCCACAGATAACCGTGGTCGCAATGTAGATTTTCTTGGACGAAGTACCTCACTGTCCGCGCTGCTGCACCAGGACTGAAGGAACCAAGACACAGGAATGTCTGGATCATCTTATGTTTTTATTGTCCGATGCGTTTCAGAGCCACATACCGAGCTCCTTCCTCAGGGAACATCCAGGATGTAGGATGACATAGGAATGTCTGGATCAACTTGTGTCTTGGTTCCTTCGGTCCTGGAGCAGCAGCGTGGACAATGAGGCACTTCGTCCAAGAAAATCTTTCTCCTTCCCGTTGCCTCCAGACTATGGAGCAGGCTTTCTCTCCTTGGGTCTGTGCCTCACTGGATTCTGCACCTTCAGGGAGCCCGAAATTGTCTGGGAAGTCTCTCTCTGTTCTAACTTTTCTCTTACTGCCACTCTCTTCTTCTGCTCTACCCCTGTGTATTCCTGGGTTTTTATTGTGTTGGTCTCTCCACCCACTTTTGTCAGTGTCCACCTACGTTCCACCCACCTTGCTACACCCGCCACCCCTTGCCCAACCTAGAGTCCTAGGCGTAGTGTTGGTGTTTGTGCGTTGTGGGTGTGTTTTCAACCACTTTGCTTACCTGGCTGCACTTCCCTCTTGTGGCCACCTTGTCGCAGGGGCGCCACAAAGTGACTTAGGCTCAGGATCGGAGTGTGTGGGTGGGTGTTGGTGCGAGTTGATCGTCTTACCAATCCTCAGCAGCAGTTCTCCTTTGTGGCCACCCGGTCACAGGGGCGCCACACTTCATCCTCTTTGATGCAAGTCCCTGGCCCTCTATGTCACTGTGCCTCTGAAAGTTTCAAGTTAGTGTAGCTACTGGGCATAAAGTCCAGCGACCTCCAGGTTCTGCTGCCAGGTCTTGGAAACCTGGCAACCTAGGGCCTGGTGCCCAGCCTGTCATTTTGTCGGCCTCCTGGCCTGAAACAGGCTGCACTCCTCCTATTGCCTACCTCAACTGAAGTTGAAGTCTGCCCTATGTGTGTCTCCTCTACCCTCAACTTCCTAGCTGTAGATCAGAAAGCGTTGGATGTGTTGTGTTTCCAGCAGAGGGCGCCTCCATTCTCCCTTCTCCCCAGACATGGTATTACAACGATGTTAGGTTGTGGAGCCCACTGGGACGGGGTACTTGGTACCGGACCGGGTTGCTGCTGGGGATGTCACAGAGGTCCTGGTCCGGACCGTGTCCCGGGTTCCGCAAGTAAAAGGGGATATATACAGGGGATAAAGTTTGTTGTGACGTCACCCACGGGTTGTGGTCAGAGTGACCACTGCTGCTGCAGAACCTCCGGGGATGATTTTTGGCAGCTGTAGATGGAACGGCTCCCAGCAGATAGAGCCTGGTTCCCCGGGGCAGTGGTAATTAAAGTCTATGATGGATGTTATGGATGTTGCAGGAAAGGGATGATAGTGGAGACGGTGGCTGCTTGTGGGGGAAATTAGGGCTCGAGTTCAAGGATCACACAGACTCACGGTTCTGAAGTTTTCCAAAGCTTTACTGTAGATGTTCTTTACAGAGAATTGTCCACGGAGTCTGTACGGGGGCCGGGTTGCTCCCACCCTGTCCGGGTCCTCAGCTTCCTCCTGCTGCGCTGTGTGTGTGTGGCCCTGCTGCTGCTTTTAGCTGAGCTGCTGGCACTGTCTCTCCTCCCAGGTACCCCCTTTGCTAGGCAACTTGAGTTTTTCCGTGTGCTTCTGACCCCGCCCTGTTGCTTCGCTGAGGTACAGTGTAGATCTACAACCTCCACTAGTCCGGTGTTTACTGTGCTGTGTGTGTTAGTCACAGTTTCGGATCCGGTATCCGATCTGTGCGCTCCTCCGGGGCGAGTGGTTATGGCACTCAGTCTCCCAGATGTGTTCCTCTGTCTTCTGTACTCCTTCCTTCAGACCCTGGCTAGGCCTGGAATCCAAGAGCAGAGTGTAAAGAAGCCTGGCGCAGCCCCTTTACACTACAGTCTCCCTCTCAGTTCTCCCAGGACCTGGAATCTTCACAGTACTGCTGCATACTGAACTAACTACTTCCTCTTGACCCGGAGTATATAAGGGAGCTGGTTTAGCTCCCCCTCCTGGCCCAGAGGTGCTAGTGTAGTGTCAGTGTGTGGGGAGGGAACCCGTGTGATGTTACTGTGGCACGTTAACACTTGGGGTGCCACAACACCTACTGGAGAATAGGGGTGAAACTCGACCTACACCACAGATTGATGCTGGGCTCAGGTGTTATCCTGAGAAGAGTGATAGGGGAAGGGTGCTGACACTCACTAAGTGACCTGTGGAAAAGTTTCCTAAGAGATAGGGAAACGTCTCCACCATCCCCCCGACTGAGAATGGACCCTCTGTTTGTGACCTCATGAATGGTAATAAATGTTCAGCAAGGCCTGAGTGAGGATGATTTGGTGTGGGTGTTGTCCAAACATGTCAGGTGGAAGTGTGCGGCTGGAGCTCCTACTACTGGAGATATTGGTCCATTTAGGATATTGGCCATTCGCAACTCTGTGTTGTCCCAGCTCGAACTTCCACCAGTGCTAAATACCCATAATATCTTCCACATCACTCAGGAAATTTAGATCGTTACCAGACGAGCCCTGTTTAGAGTCCAGAGACTTCTCATAAAAGACGGGGGATTGTCACGTGTTGACTGCTTTGCTGTCCATTTTGTGTTGTTGCTGTGGTTTAAATCTGAGTTAAATTCCTTTGAGTGTTAATGCAAAGATCTCCACACTGTCCTTGTCTGTTATGTTACTATTGTATGGAAGCTGTTAGTCTGTTTTGGTTGTGCTGGGTCTATGCTGCAATCATCTGTGTTCACTTCCCTTGATTAGTCCTCTACTTAAGCATGCTACTTCTTCCATGCAGTGTCAATCGTACACTTGCTGCTGCCTGTGCAAGTTTGATCGATCTGCTCTGTGCCTGACCCAGCCTGACTTATTCCCTTACTATTATTATTTATTTATATAGCGCCATTAGGTTCCATAGCGCTTTACATGAGGATGAGGGAGACAAGAACAAGTACACTAAATCTAGGTGATCAGGACGTACAGGTACAGGAGGGGCAGGGACCCTGTCCACGAGGGCTCACAGTCTATGAGGGGCGGGTTAGGATACAGTAGGATGGGGGAATGTCAGGTATGGGGCGTTCGCCTGGGTCTCATGGCAGGTTGTAGGCTTGACGGAACAAGTGAGTCTTCAGGTGAGACTTGAAGCTACTCAGGGTAGGAGAGTGTCTGACGTGTTCAGGTAGGGAGTTCCAGAGTAAGGCAGATGCCCGGGAGAAGACCTGGACTCGGTTGTGCGAGGCGGTGATGAGGGGGGAGCAGAGGAGAAGTTCTTGGGAGGAGCGGAGGTTGCGTGAGGGTAGGTATCGGGAGACCAGGTCGGCGATGTATGGTGGGGCCAGGTTGTGTATGGCTTTGTACGCCATGGTTAGTGTTTTGAATTGGGATCTCTTGGAGACGGGGAGCCAGTGAAGGGCTTGGCAGAGGGGGGAGACGGGAGTAGCGGGAGGACAGGTAGATGAGTCGGGCAGCGGAGTTGAGGATAGACTGGAAAGGTGTGAGGGAGTTAGCCGGGAGGCCATTGAGAAGGAGGTTGCAGTAGTCAAGGCGGGAGATGATAAGAGCATGGATGAGTGTTTTAGCGGTGTAGTGGCTAAGGAAGGAGCGGATCCGTGAGATGTTCTTGAGCTGGAGCCAGAGGGATGTGGTAAGGGCCTCGATGTGGGGCTTGAAGGATAGGGAGGAGTCAAGGATTACCCCGAGGCACTTGGCTTGGGGGACTGGGGAGAGGGCGCAGTCGTTGATGCAGATGGATAGGTTGGGAGGTGGGGTGGAATTTCTTGGGGGAAGACTATGAATTCAGTTTTGTCCATGTTGAGTTTAAGGAAGCGAGCAGAGAAGAAGGATGAGATGGCGGACAGGCATTGTGGGATTTTGGAGAGTAGGGAGGTGATGTCAGGGTCGGACAGGTAGATTTGGGTGTCGTCGGCGTAGAGGTGGTACTGGAGGCCGTGGGACTCAATGAGTAGCCCTAGGCCGAGAGTGTAAATGGAGAAAAGTAGGGGTCCCAGGACCGAACCTTGGGGGACTCCGACAGAAAGGGGGTAGGGTGAGGAGGAGGTGTGGGAGTGCGAGACGCTAAAGGTCCGGTACTTACCTGTACTTAAAACCCTTTGCCTGTGACCTGACTACTCTTTCGCCTGCTCCCTGTAAACTGTCTTGTCTTTCTGGTTTTCCTGACCCCGTCTCGTGAATTGGATTGCGTCTCTGACTACCCCTTGTTGTACTGCGCCATTTCCTGGACCTAACCTTAGATCGTTTGACCTCCCTTTACTTATCCAGTAAGTAGTAGTATTATTACTATCTGTAATTGTAATCTTATCTCTCCACTTCTAGACTAGTTATTACTGTAGTGACTCGCATCACAGTTAATCTGCAGATGCTGCTGTAATGCTGTATGCAGCTCCTCAGGTGGAGGTGGAAGTATGTGTTAGAGCATTCTATTCTCCACTCCCTCAGCCTTTAAGTAGTTCTACTTTCTTCCACTGGGTTTCGCATATAGAGTTCACTGTGCCTTGACCATGTGTGCTGTAAGGATGTAGTGTAGTGCAGTGTGTGCTGATGCCTTCCTGCTGATTTTACCTGGAGTTTACCTTCCTTGGGGAAGTTGCTGTTTCTCAGTCCGTGGGTGAAGGTAGGGGCTTTTAGCCTAGGGCTTATCAGGAGCATAGGGCAAGGGTTGTGACCCAGACCGCCTCACCTTCTGAAGTACCTCTGGGAGCAGGGTGAGACAGGGACCCCCAGACTGGCCTCCCTTAACCCATGTTATCATCCTGCTACCTGGCACCCTTACCACTGTGCCACCTCATGACAGCTTTAAACAGCTGTTGCTCATATTCACTTTCCCTCCCTCCATGAGGTCCCAATAAACTGCTGCTAAACTAAGTGCCGCTAGTTCTTTCCCCACCTATCTCTTGTCTATTAACTGTTTTAGCTGAGCACCACAAAAACGTCTTTTTTCCTGAACAGTATACATATTTTTTCACTTGTTCATGATTGCCACCCAATGATGTACTTTGTTGACCAGTCATGTTAGTGCTATGCTCTTTCACAGTAAGCACCTGTATGAAGTATACCAATGCTATGTAGGATGTTGGTAAGATTGGTTTTCTCAGCAACTGACCGTAGAGCAAGTAACAATTAAGTGTTAGACCTAGCCCACAATGGGAGAAGCTACTCTCTAATGTAAGTGACTTTTTCCTGCATAACTGAAGATAGAGCTCTGCTAGTGACTAGTACGAATGTACAAATCTATGAGGTTATCAACGCCACATGTAGTGGGGGAGTCGTTGCAACTGTAACACTGAGACCGGGGTGAGATAGCGTGATGCTTGGGTGTTGACTAAAGCATCGGATGGGAACAACTGGAGGGCTATAGATCAAACCTCGGATGAGCAGTCCTTGACAGGAGCCAGAGTGTAGACAAATGGCGAGGCCCCTTAGTCGTCAAGGTATCGGGTTATCATCATTGGTGTGTGAACATAGGCAGCCTTCCAGGCAGGGGCGGAACTACACTGGTGCAGCTGGTGCAGCTGCACCAGGGCCCCGACCGGCTGGGGGCCCCTTCAAGCCTGGAGGGGGGCCCCCAGCCGACCCCCGCAAGCCGCCGTCAAAGGAGAGGAGGGTCAGGCAAGGGAAGCAGAGAGCTTCCTGCTTCCCCTGCCTGATCCTGCCCCTCCTCTCCTCTGCTCCTCCGGTGCGGCTCCCAGGTAGGAGAGCATCGCGCCTGCGGCTCCCTGCGGCTCCCAGCGGCTCCTAGCAGCACCCACCCCCCCCCTTCCCGGGCCGCACCGACGGCCAACGACACCCCTCCCCCCCAGCCGCGCCGACGGCCAGTAGCCCCGCCCCCCCGGTCCTTTCCTGCACCAGGGCCCCTGGGGGTGACGGTCCGCCCCTGCTTCCAGGGCTAGACCTCCTGCGGAAGAAGTACTCTCCACTGACACTATGGCAAATCCCCTAACCCCCATTTCCTTTGGGTAGAAGAGACCTTCACAAAGAAGAGTCTGGGAGAATGATACTCTATCCCCACCTTAGGTGTCAGACACCTTGAACCCCCTCCACTATGAAGGGAAGAGATGTGGACCCGCCGAAAGAGAAGATGACTGTCACGTTTTGTGTAGGACTGGTTTGTGACGGCACCCACAGGACCAGAAAGATTGGGAACAACCCACTGGTATCTAAAACTGTGTCCGATACTGCGCTGTGAACTGGGACTGTGCGTGCTATCTCACATGTGAATTGTGACCTAAGGACTGTGGAAACTGTTGAGTAAAAAACTGTTGTTTGAAACAAACTGTAGGTTGCCATCTTAGTCTGAACCAGAATCTGGTGTAGGCCTGCCATGTGGTCTGCTAAGAGGTATGACCAGGGGCGTAACTTGGAGCTCATGAGCCCCGATGCGAAAGCTCCAAAGGAGCCCCCAATTATTGCAAATCTTTATTAGCAATAGCCTTTTCCTATTGGCCAAAGGGACTTTTGGGGCCCCCTAGGCTCCAGGGCCCAGGTGTGATTGCAACCCCTGCACCTGTTGTAGTTACTCCCCTGGGTGTGACCTACACTACACAAGTCCAGGACCACAGCTTTCATGTAGTCTGTGAGGGCGTCCAGAATCAATCCCTCACTCCCGGCTACCGCCCTGTGCCACCCTACAACTATACCAAGTATAAGTAATATAATCCATATATGCATAATCCTTAAATCAACAGTGAAAATAACATATACAGTATATCCCATATAAACATTGTACACAATACTAATTGATGGGGATAGATGTCAAATAGGTCTAAGGGTTAGACAAAGCAGGCCCTAGATGATACAGACTACCAAAAATAACCAAAAATATTAATCGATACAATGTAGTAGTGTAGTTATACATTACCTTATGGAGCCCGACGCACGTTTCGCCATTGCTTCTAACTGTGGCAATTTACAAATAAAGACATGAGGGCAGTTCATATATTACTCTATGTGGATGTAGAAAAGGAAATTATAATGTCGACTATTCAGAAAGTGAGTCAAAACTAGCCTGATTGGATGAAATTGAATAGTGACAAACACATCCACCTATGAATAGAAAAGGGAGTCGGTATCTCTATTTCGCACCTTAATTGGTTCGCTGCTGGAGTCTAAACAGATGTTATCAGATGCTTTACTTCCAGAGTAAGAATCAGTCCTGCATATCGCCGCTGTCTCTGCTACATCACAGCAAATAGAAGGATCACGCTGACACCCGGGTGCCATGAAAAAGGTCATCCCAGTTCACGGTAGAGGTGCGTCAGCTGTGAACTCTGCTGACCCTAATGAACTGCATCACGGCACCCGGTAAACAGCCGTAAGTGAGCGAGAGACGTGTTTACTTTACAGCTGGGATCCAGGTGCCGTGATGCAGTTCAGTAGGGTCAGCAGAGTTCACAGCTGACGCACCTCTACCGTGAACTGGGATGATCAATCTCACGGCACCCGGGTGTCAGTGTGATCCTGATACTCACTGTGAACAGACGTGTGTCTGATCACAGCGATGTAGCAGAGCTGAACATGTTCACCGAGGGACAGACCTGTGGATTATCGTTGGACGGTTTGTTTTGGGTTAGAAAAGGTAGGAACCAGGGATGGTTTTTGTGTTTTATTTTAATTAAAATATCTTTTCTCTGTGTTGTGATTTTTTTTAATGTTTTCTAGAAATTAATAGTTGGGGGTCTAACATTGGCCCAGCTGCCAATACGAAGCTGGCATCAACCCCTTTATTACCCAGCAAGCCACCGCCACCAGGGCCGCTGGAGAAGCTGGGTAGACCGCCTGAAAATAGCACTACAAAAGAATGAGTTAGTTTTAGGGGCGGCTTCGGGCTGCGATTTTCAGTGAGGGGGCCCAGAATGTTTGGGCCTTACCACGCTGAGAATCCCAGCCCCCAGCTGCCTGGTTTTTACTTTGGCTGGAAATCAAAAATGGGGCGAAGCCCTCACATCTTTTTAAAAATTATTTATTTAAATAATAAAAAAAAAATAATGGCTCCTCTGCATTTTTTGATTGCCAGTCAAGGTAAAGCCAGGCAGATGGGGGTGGCAGCTTGTAGCTGTCAGCTTTATGTGCGCGGAGAATCAAAAATACAGCGGAGCGCTACATCCTTTTTTTAATTATTTATTTTTAGACTACAATATGTGAGGGGCCCAACAGCCAATCACAGACGCTGTCACAGAGAATTGGCATCTGTGATTGGCTGCTAGAGTAATCTGAAACCAGCTCATATATTCTACCATACTAGAACGAATGGGTTGATTTGAGATTACTCCAACAGCCAATCACAGACACCCATTCTGTGTGACAGCGTCTGTGATTGGCTGTTGGAGCCAGTGTATTGAATATCCTGGAAGACAGCAGGACGGCAGGATGCCAGTAGGTATAATGGTGATGTTTAATAACTCTTTGCTTTCTTTGATAGCCCAGCCCCCATCCTATTGCTTTAATGTCCGAGTTCAGATTCAAGTTCGAGTCACGTTCGGCCCCGAACTTAGACTTTAAAAAAAAGTCTGGGTGAGTCCACCGAACCCAAACTTTACCCATCACTACTAGTGAAGATAAGAACCTAGAAGCCAATTCTGTATTGTCTGCAAAAGCAGTGAATTTGCAGACCTGCCGACCTCTGATCACAGAACCTTGAAGGCTTCAAAATAGCAAATTCCTTATAACAAAAGAACATCAAAGCTTCTATAGAATCCTCGCGTTCAATGCTCATCCGGACTTATTGACACTTTCCATAAGGTTTGTTTTTTTTAGGTTTTTAAGACAGATTAGTTTATGCATTTTTTCTTCTCCACCTTCATTTGTCATCACTAGGGGAAAACAAATTTCTTCATCCCCTTCCGCATCCTCCTCAATCCTGTAGTTCAACTTGATGGACTTATCCCTTTTTATAGCCACACAGTAACTATGTCACGGGATGCCGCTGATAATTATCCCTGAATGTGGCCATAAAGTTATAAAGTTGTATTTTGTGTGTGTCAGTCATTCACTCCCTCCACGGAACGCAGCAGGTGAGTATCTCCGGGTAATACTTCATGGATACATTGTATCACCTTGTATATCCACCTATCCATCTCCATTCACTCCCAATTACATATCTGCATTTATGTGTCTGACAACTTACAGGGTCATCTGACAACCCATTGTTATCTGCTGCGACCACCTCTCTCATGGACCAGATGGACAGTCATGAAGATGCAAACGACGGTATCAGCTTTTGTTATAGTTTCTGGAAGGTTCTGATGTGTAGTGGCCATTTTCTGTAATATCCTATGTATACGGCTTTTTGCAGCACATATGATTGAATCATTTCTGCAAATATGATTAAAGCAGTTTACAAAGTTCTTCTTTGGAATATTTTTCATAGATAACGGCCAATATAACCCCGGATATGAGGAACAGTCATCAGATTCGCCAAATAGTGAATAATTATTTTATCTATCTATCTCTATCTCTATCTCTATCTCTATCTCGTCGCATAACTAGAGTCCCATGAGCCCTGGTGCAAGATTTCAATCTGGGTTCCCCCCT
Source organism: Allobates femoralis (assembly GCA_033576535.1). Lineage (NCBI taxonomy): Eukaryota > Metazoa > Chordata > Amphibia > Anura > Aromobatidae > Allobates > Allobates femoralis. The sequence goes on from JARQOC010000007.1 coordinate 99,234,410, forward strand.
TGCATGTTTCTAGATCATATAACACATAGTCTTGTCCCCCTCATCCTTTATTATGTAGTAATGTTCCCCATCCTGTACTAGTGTTCCTTATCCTAGGCCCCTTCTTGGTATATATCCCCCATCCTGGGATCATCCTGTTATATATGTTATATATATATCCTCATATATAAGTCCCCCTTCCCGGTATATATGTCTCCATCCTGGCTCCATCTTAGTATTTATGTCCCCCATCCTGGGATCATCCTGGTATATATGTCCCAAAATGTGGTAAATATGACCCTCATCCTCGTATACAGTGTTGGCCAAAAGTATTGACCCCCCTGCAATTCTGTCAGATAATCCTCAGTTTCTTCCTGAGAATGATTGCAATCACAAATTCTTTGCTATTATTATCTTCATTTAATTTGTCTTCAATGAAAAAAACACAAAAGAGAATGAAGCAAAAAGCAAAACATTGATCATTTCACACAAAACTCCAAAAATGGGCCGGACAAAAGTATTGGCACCCTCAGCCTAATACTTGGTTGCACAACCTTTAGCCAAAATAACTGCGATCAACCGCTTCCGGTAACCATCAATGAGTTTCTTACAATGCTCTGCTGGAATTTTACACCATTCTTCTTTGGCAAACTGCTCCAGGTCCCTGATATGTGAAGGGCGCCTTCTCCAAACTGCCATTGTTACATCTCTCCACAGGTGTTCTATGGGATTCAGGTCTGGACTCATTGCTGCCACCTTAGAAGTCTCCAGTGCTTTCTCTCAAACCATTTTCTAGTGCTTTTTGAAGTGTGTTTTGGGTCATTGTCCTGCTGGAAGACCCATGACCTCTGAGGGAGACCCAGCTTTCTCACACTGGGCCCTACATTATGCTGCACAATGTGTTGGTAGTCTTCAGACTTCATAATGTCATGCACACGGTCAAGCAGTCCAGTGCCAGAGGCAGCAAAGCAACCCCAAAACATCAGGGAGCCTCCGCCATGTTTGACTGTAGGGAGCGTGTTCTTTTCTTTCAATGCCTCTTTCTTTCTCCTGTAAACTCTATGTTGATGCCTTTGCCCATAAAGCTCTACTTCTGTCTCATCTGACCAGAGAACATTCTTCCAAAACGTTTTAGGCTTTCTCAGGTAAGTTTTGGCAAACTCCAGCCTGGCTTTTTTTATGTCTCGGGGTAAGAAGTGGGGTCTTCCTGGGTCTCCTACCATACAGTCCCTTTTCATTCAGACGGTGACGGATAGTACGGGTTGACACTGCTGTACCCTCGGACTGCAGGGCAGCTTGAACTTGTTTGGATGTTAGTCGAGGTTCTTTATCCACCATCCGCACAATCTTGCGTTGAAATCTCTCGTCAATTTTTCTTTTCCGTCCACATCTAGGGAGGTTAGCCACAGTGCCATGGGCTTTAAACTTCTTGATGACACTGCGCACGGTAGACACAGGAACATTCAGGTCTTTGGAGATGGACTTGTAGCCTTGAGATTGCTCATGCTTCCTCACAATTTGGTTTCTCAAGTCCTCAGACAGTTCTTTGGTCTTCTTTCTTTTCTCCATGCTCAATGTGGTACACACAAGGACACAGGACAGAGGTTGAGTCAACTTTAATCCATGTCAACTGGCTGCAAGTGTGATTTAGTTATTGCCAACACCTGTTAGGTGCCACAGGTAAGTTACAGGTGCTGTTAATTACACAAATTAGAGAAACATCACATGATTTTTCTAAGGGTGCCAATACTTTTGTCCACCCCCTTTTATATGTTTGGTGTGGAATTATATCCAATTTGGCTTTAGGACAATTCTTTTTGTGTTTTTCATTGAAGACAAATTAAATGAAGATAATAATACCAGAGAATTTGTGATTGCAATCATTTTCAGGTAGAAACTGAGTATTATCTGACAGAATTGCAGGGGTGTCAATACTTTTGGCCAACACTGTATATGTCTCCCTTCCTGGTATATAACCCCCTTCCTGGAATATATGTCCCCACCCTGGGTCCATCCTAGTATACAGTGAAGAAAATAAGTATTTGATCCCTTGCTGACACAGACATGAACAGTCTATAATTTTAAGGGTCGGTTAATTGTAACAGTGAGAGATAGAATATCAACACTAAAATCCAGAAAATCACACTGTCTAAATTATATAAATGTATTTGCATTTTGCAGAGAGAAATAAGTATTTGATCCCTCTGACAAACAAGACTTAATACTTGTAGCAAAATCCTTGTTGGCAGCACAGCAGACACACGTTTCTTGCAGTTGATGATGAGGTTTGTGCACATGTCAGGAGGAATTTTGCTCCACTCCTCTTTGCAGATCATCTCTAAATCATTAAGATTTTGAGGCTGTTGCTTGGCAACTCAGAGCTTCAGCTCCTCCATGAATTTTCTATGGGATTGAAGTCTATAGACTGGCTAGGCCACTCCATCATCAATGTGCTTCTTTTTGAGCCAGTTCTTTGTTGCCTCAGTTGGTCAGTTGTATGTTTTGGGTCATTGTGATGCTAGAAGACTCAGCCACTACCCATTTTTAATGTCCTGGCAGAGGGAAGGAGGTTGTCACTCAGGATTTTCACTTAGGATACATGGCTCCATCCATTGTCCCATTGATGGGGTGAAGTAGTCCTGTGCCCTTGGCAGAGAAACACCCCCAAAACATAATGATTCCCCCACCATGCTTGACTGTGGGGATGGTGTTCTTCTTTGGGTCATTGGCAACATTTCTCTTCCTCCAAACACGCCCAGTTGAGTTAATGCCAAAGAGCTCAATGTTTGTCTCCTCTGAGCACAGCACCTTCTCACAATCACCAAGGTGTCATTGGTAAACCTGAGACGGGCAGCTCATGTGCCTTCTTGAGCAGGAGGACTTTGCGGCACTGCAGGATTTTAATCCGTTACGGCATAATGTGTTACCAATGGTTTTCTTGGTGACAGTAGACCCAGCTGACTTGAGATCATTAACAAGTTCCCCCTGTGTAGTTTTAGGCTGATCCCTCGCCTTCCTCATGATCCTGGATACCCCACGAGGTGAGATTGTGCATGGAGCCCCAGATCGATGTGGATTGACCTCATTTTGTATTTCTTCCATTTTCTTACTATTGCACCAACAGTTGTCACCTTCTCACCCACTTATAGTTTTGTAGCATAATCCAGCCTTGTGCAGGTCTAGGATCTTTTCCCTGACATCCTCTTTGCTCTTGCCCATATTGTAGAGGTTAAAGTCTGACTGATTAATTGAGTGTGTGGACAGGAGTCTTTATACAGGTGACAATGTAACACAGCTGTCTGTAATGCAGGGAACCAGGTGATTAGGATTAGGTTTTGACCTCTACGACCATGATCATTGTGTATATATCTATTATCTCTAATATCTCTCTCTCTTTAGGGGCCATGAAACAAACAAAATTGGGCGCACCACAATAATTTACAGATAATTTAGGGGGTGCTCACCATGCCTGATATGTATTGATATGGATTAATATTTCATAATATTAATAACAAGTTGCCTGCCCCTGACCAAATCAATATAGACCAAGGTGCGGCAATGAAAAGTATGACACCAGACACACAGAGTCAGGTGTACACCCTTCCTTGGTCAGTTCCAAGCTCCAAGTGTTGGTTTATTATAAGAGACATGAGGTTTTGTTCAGTAAGGGGCTCGGCCAGCCCTACTCAGATGTATTCATTGGTCAGTGGGTTAGTCCATGGGCGGATCCATGAGGTCATCAGGGGGTGTGGTCTTGATCGAGTATGTCCAGGTGATATGGCATTCTGTGATTGGTCAGTCCTTCTATGGAATTCAGCTTCCTCCAGGAACTCATTATTGTAGACAGGATGTAGTCCTAGGTCCAGGCTCCTCTGGACTCCATCTTGCTCTCAGAGAGCATGGTGTGATGTGGCAGGAAATGGCAGCCATGTTTAAGTCACAACTTATACAACTTATACAATGTAAAATAATACACTCTATGGATCGTTTCTCGCCATGCCCTTATGTCTTTATGTTAAGTATTTGATCCTATGGCTCTCCTCAACAGTATAGGTGACCAAACCATGCGGAACAGTTATCTGATGAACGAAATGGGACAAAAATAATTGCATATAATTCATAAATCCTGCGGTTATTGCATGAGACCGGGGAGTGTACTCTGTACAGGTAATTGTACGTATGATAGTAAGATGTCTTTAGGGGCCGTTACACGCTACGATATATTTAACGATGTCGTTGAAACGTCAGGGGTTTTCAGTCGTTCTAACGACGTGGTTGCGTGTGACAGGTCGATCTTACAAGTGATAAGTGATCTGATTGTTAATCACAGATATGAGATCCGGACCCCACATCACACGATGTCGATCATCCAATCTGCTGCATCGTTCTGTGTGACACCGCCATAACCGATCTCCTTTATGATTTCGCCTATTCACAACATTGACAAGCGTCGGTCGCTGGTTTTTAGTGTTAGTTTTTAGTTTTTCTCAAAAACATCTACTAACAACATCCAGGAACATCATTGTTTGCATTTGATAGGCATTACCAGTGTGCTGCTGTTATTTTGATATATATGTAACCCAGTTATATAAAATTGCACCTGGGCTGAAGGGTTAAAGGAAGTGCTGTCTGGCTTTTTTTCTCTATCTATCTATCTATCTATCTATCTATCTATCTATCTATCTATCTATCTATGTATCTCTATCTATCTATCTATCTATCTATCTATCTATCTATCTATCTATCTATCTATCTATCTATCTATCTATGTTTCTATCTATCTATCTATCTATCTATCTATCTATCTATCTATCTATCTATCTATCTATCTATCTATCTATCTATCTATCTATCTATCTATGTTTCTATCTATCTATCTATCTATCTATCTATCTATCTATCTATCTATCTATCTATCTATCTATCTATCTATCTATCTATCTATCCCTCTATCTATCCCTATAGCCATCTATTTATCTTTTTACTTATCTATCATTATCCATTTATCTCTCTGTTTATCTTTCTATCAACTGGGGTTAATATCTTTTCTTTTTTTCACGTGATAACAGATGAAACCTTTGAGCCTCCTCCAGAAGAAGAGATCAGTGTACAGTAAGTTTCTGCAGAATATTTCCTGGTTTAGGATGTTACCAATGTAACTAATTATTAATTTTAATTATAATAATTTGGCTTGGACTAAAAAGGGAAAATCTTCATGTACTTCCTTATTTTCTCAACTTGTCAGTAAATATATAACAAGACACAAATTCCTAGTGTTTCATGAATATTATCTGAAGATGAATCAGTTAACCTTACTGATATTGCCCCTGACTCCCATTGAAAGTGAATATAGCGCCATTCACATCTTTGTGATGCCTTCCACACAGTGTAGTGCCCCCAAAGTGCCTCCATATATGATGTCCCACAGTGACCCTCCATATAGTGTGATGCCCCCACAGTTCATCTATGCACACTGTGACCCCCCCCCATACCATGATGCCCCCACAGTGACCCCCATACAGTATGATGCCCCCACAGTTCATCTATGCACACTGTGACCCCCCCCATACCATGATGCCCCCACAGTGACCCCCATACAGTATGATGCCCCCACAGTTCATCTATGCACACTGTGACCCCCCCATACCATGATGCCCCCACAGTGACCCCCATACAGTATGATGCCCCCACAGTTCATCTATGCACACTGTGACCCCCCCCATACCATGATGCCCCCACAGTGACCCCCATACAGTATGATGCCCCCACAGTTCATCTATTCACACTGTGACCCCCCCATACTATGATGTCCCCACAGTGACCCCCATACAGTGTGATGCCCCCACAGTTCATCTCTACCCACAGTGACCCCCCATACTATGATGTCCCCACAGTGACCCCCATACAGTGTGATGCCCCCACAGTTCATCTATTCACACTGTGATCCCCCCATACTATGATCTCCCCACAGTGACCCCCATACAGTGTGATGCTCCCACAGTTCATCTCTGCCCACAGTGACCCCCCATACAGTATGATGCCCCCACAGTTCATCTGTTCACACTGTGACCCCCCCATACTATGATGTCCCCACAGTGACCCCCATACAGTATGATGCCCCCACAGTTCATCTGTTCACACTGTGACCCCCCCATACTATGATGTCCCCACAGTGACCCCCATACAGTATGATGCCCCCACAGTTCATCTGTTCACACTGTGACCCCCCCATACTATGATGTCCCCACAGTGACCCCCATACAGTATGATGCCCCCACAGTTCATCTGTTCACACTGTGACCCCCCATACTATGATGTCCCCACAGTGACCCCCATACAGTATGATGCCCCCACAGTTCATCTGTTCACACTGTGACCCCCCCATACTATGATGTCCCCACAGTGACCCCCATACAGTGTGATGCCCCCACAGTTCATCTCTACCCACAGTGACCCCCCATACTATGATGCCCCAACAGTGACTCGCATACAGTAGGATGCCTCCACAGCTCATTTCAGCCCACAGTGACCCTCCATCACATGTGATACCCTCACAGTAACCCCCCATACAGTTTGATGCCACCACAGTGACTCCCCATACAGAATGATGCCCCCACAGTGACCCCCCCCATACAGCGTGATACCCTCCACAGTGACCCCCCCCATACAGTATGATGCCCCCACAGTGACCCCCCAGACAGTATGATGCCCCTACAGCTCATCTCTGCCCACAGTGGCCCACCAGACAGTGTGATTCCCCCACAGTGACCCACCATACAATGTGATGCCCTAACAGTTCATCCCTGCCCACAGTGACCCCCCCACCATACAGATGAAAAACATGGATGGCACATGGCTGACATGCAGATGACACACAGATGGTACACGGATGGCACACAGATAACACACGAATGGTACACGGATGATACACAGATGGTACACCGATGGCTCATGGATGACACACGGATGGTACATGGCTGACACACATTTTTAGAAATGTACACATGGAGGGTTGATAAAAAATAAACACAGATGTTCAAAATGGACCAGGCCACACTAAGGGCCCTTTCACATCAGCGTTTTTTGAAATTCGCGGCAGATGCGGTGAAAAAAACGCATCTGCCGCGTTTGCCGCATAACCGATACACTTGCGGCGCGGTTGCGGTTTTTCCCATAGAAAGTATAGGGGGACTTGCGGCAGGTGCGGCAAGTGCGGTTTTGCACTTGCGGCAGGTGCGGCCGCGAAAAAAACCGCGGCTGACTGCAAAACCGCACTTGCCGCACCTGCCGCAAGTCCCCCTATACTTTGCATAGAAAAAACCGCAACCGCGCCGCAAGTGTATCGGTTATGCGGCAAACGCGGCAGATGCGGTTTTTTCACCGCATCTGCCGCGAATTACGAAAAACGCTGATGTGAAAGGGCCCTAACATGTTTTATATGTACGTGTGACGAGGTTCAGATTGTGAAAAGGGATGTAGGAACTGGGTAAAGTAATGGATAAAATCTGCACTGCTGTAGAATGAAGAGGTCCAGAACAAATAAAATAAAGAAATAGTGGATTATTCTACGTGTCTTGAAGCGGGTTCCCACTTATTCATCTGGATGAAGAAGCGGAGACATGCTTTGAAATGCATAGGACGGATTTCCTGATGAAGAAGTGGGGACAAGCTTCGAATCGCGAATAATAAACTGCGATTTCTCTATTTTATCTTTTCTGGACCTCTTCATTCGACAACAGCGCAGATTTTTTCCATTTCTTTGTCTGGTTCCTATATTCTCGGCTCGTGGATCCTGCGGCAGCTGTCATATGCTTTTATATTGGTTGCTTGACACCAACCCATAAGGTGAGCTACTAGCTCTGTTTTTACCCTCAATTTTTTTGGGGGGGGGTAAAACCCTATAGCACTTTTTTTAATCACAGCTTTCTATCAGATTGTGAATAGGACATTGGATCCTATTCAGAGGAGCTGGGTCGGGGAGGCGGAGGGGAGCTGGGTCAAGGAGGCGGTGAGGAGCTGGGTCAGTGAGGAGCTGGGTCGGGGAGGCGTGAGGAGCTGGGTCGGGGAGGCGGTGGGGAGCTGGGTCGGGGAGGCGGTGAGGAGCTGGGTCTGGGAGGCGGTGAGGAGCTGGGTCGGGGAGGCGGTGAGGAGCTGGGTCTGGGAGGCGGTGAGGAGCTGGGTCAGGGAGGCGGTGAGGAGCTGGGTCAGTGAGGAGCTGGGTCGGGAGGCGTGAGGAGCTGGGTCGGGGAGGCGGTGAGGAGCTGGGTCGGGGAGGCGGTGAGGAGCTGGGTCGGGGAGGCGGTGAGGAGCTGGGTCGGGGAGGCGGAGGGGAGCTGGGTCGGGGAGGCGGTGAGGAGCTGGGTCGGGGAGGCGGTGAGGAGCTGGGTCAGTGAGGAGCTGGGTCGGGGAGGCGGTGAGGAGCTGGGTCGGGGAGGCGGTGAGGATCTAGGTCGGGGAGGCGGTGAGGAGCTGGGTCGGGGAGGCGGTGAGGAGCTGGGTCTGGGAGGCGGTGAGGAGCTGGGTCGGGGAGGCGGTGAGGAGCTGGGTCAGTGAGGAGCTGGGTCGGGGAGGCGTGAGGAGCTGGGTCGGGGAGGCGGTGAGGAGCTGGGTCGGGGAGGCGGTGAGGAGCTGGGTCGGGGAGGCGGAGGGGAGCTGGGTCGGGGAGGCGGTGAGGAGCTGGGTCGGGGAGGCGGTGAGGAGCTGGGTCAGTGAGGAGCTGGGTCGGGGAGGCGGTGAGGAGCTGGGTCGGGGAGGCGGTGAGGATCTAGGTCGGGGAGGCGGTGAGGAGCTGGGTCGGGAGGCGGTGAGGAGCTGGGTCGGGGAGGCGGTGAGGAGCTGGGTCAGTGAGGAGCTGGGTCGGGGAGGCGGTGAGGAGCTGGGTCGGGGAGGCGGTGAGGATCTGGGTCGGGGAGGCGGTGAGGAGCTGGGTCGGGGAGGCGGTGAGGAGCTGGGTCGGGGAGGCAGAGAGGAGCTGGGTCGAGGAGGCGGTGAGGAGCTGGGTCTGGGAGGCGGTGAGGAGCTGGGTCGGGGAGGCGGTGAGGAGCTGGGTCAGTGAGGAGCTGGGTCGGGGAGGCGGTGAGGAGCTGGGTCGGGGAGGCGGTGAGGATCTGGGTCGGGGAGGCGGTGAGGAGCTGGGTCGGGGAGGCGGTGAGGAGCTGGGTCGGGGAGGCGGTGAGGAGCTGGGTCGGGGAGGCGGTGAGGAGCTGGGTCGGGGAGGCGGTGAGGAGCTGGGTCGGGGAGGCAGAGAGGAGCTGGGTCGAGGAGGCGGTGAGGAGCTGGGTCGGGGAGGCGGTGAGGAGCTGGGTCGGGGAGGCGGTGAGGAGCTGGGTCGGGGAGGCGGTGAGGAGCTGGGTCGGGGAGGCGGAGGGGAGCTGGGTCGGGGAGGCGGAGGGGAGCTGGGTCGGGGAGGCGGTGAGGAGCTGGGTCGGGGAGGCGGTGAGGAGCTGGGTCGGGGAGGCGGTGAGGAGCTGGGTCAGTGAGGAGCTGGGTCGGGGAGGCGGTGAGGAGCTGGGTCGGGGAGGCGGTGAGGAGCTGGGTCGGGGAGGCGGTGAGGAGCTGGGTCGGGGAGGCAGAGAGGAGCTGGGTCGGGGAGGCGGTGAGGAGCTGGGTCGGGGAGGCGGTGAGGAGCTGGGTCGGGGAGGCGGTGAGGAGCTGGGTCGGGGAGGCGGTGAGGAGCTGGGTCGGGGAGGCGGTGAGGAGCTGGGTCGGGGAGGCGGTGAGGAGCTGGGTCGGGGAGGCGGAGGGGAGCTGGGTCGGGGAGGCGGTGAGGAGCCGGGCAGGGCACAACCTGGCAGGATCAGAGAAAGAGATGAAATCTACCAGAGACTGTAGTTCAGTGTCTGCTGCCAGGTTTTAGTTGTGGCTGATAATGGACAACCGTGATTTTGATGAGCCTTGACACCATTGTACTTAAAAAGACCCTGTTATTGGTGTCCAGCACTGCACTTGTAACTTGTTAGCATACAGGTTCATTTATAGAGTTCTGTAAAACAGCATAACAGATTTGTAAAAGGAAAGTAAGTCTTTAATCTATATGAATGCACCTTTATATACATGCCATTAGTTTGGGGTATAAAATCCTGATGACCGGGTCTCTTTACATTTTTGTCTTAATTTTGCATATTGTATCCACCAAGAACTGTGCTTGTATTGTAACAACCATTGGCATAATTACATCAGGTGCAGGGGTTGTAATCGCACCCGGGCCCTGGAGCCTAGGGGGCCCCAAAACTCCCTTTGGCCTATAGAAAAAGACTAATGCTATTGCAATAAATGTGGGCCCTGTTAGAGGTTTTGCATTGGGGGCCCATGAGCTTCAAGTTATATCACTGGTAACCATCAAGCTTTTGCTTATGTTCCTCCACTTCCCTGGTGTTACTTCACCATTCCCTGCCATGTTACAGATGAAGCAGCTCAGCAGACTGTATTAGATAAAGATATTTATAATCAATGCTTTTGTGTAGTTTTATTATTTTTGGAACTTTCCTTGCAGACTTCCGTCAATATCAGAAGATGAAGCGAGACAAGCCTTCCTGGAATTGGCTGAGAAACATTGCTGTTACAGTAATGCCCCAGTGGAAGAAATGAAGATTGAGAAGATGGAGGGTTTTACTGCCTACCGGGTATGATCTCTATTATTCCATATACTATGGCTTTCTCTCCCCCTTCCCCATTGTAAGCTACAACATGTAGCATGTAATTACACATGTAAAGCTTCACATGTAATTCTCCATACACACTTGGCTACAAACCCAGTGATCAATTTTAATAGAGTTTTGCCAACGTATCAATTATTGCCAACTCACCAGACTTCTCATCTACAGACAGGGACGTAACTACAATAAGTGCAGGGGTTGCCCCTGGAGCCTAGGGGGGGCCCCAAAAGTCCCTTTGGCCAATAGAAAAAAGACTAATACTAATTAAGATTTGCAATAATTTGGGGCCCCGTTGGACCTTTCGCACCGGGGCCCATGGCCCTGAAGTTACACCACTGCCTACAGACATACCGTACTTTGAGGAATATAATGTGTTTTGTAGTCGGATGTATAATTGGGGAGAAAGTGTTCCTGGGAATGCAAACATCTGACAAGCGAGAAAAATTCAAAAACTTTGTTCTTTGCATGCAATCACTTTTTGCCGGCTTAAAGATCATCGTTCTCGAAAGCACATTGTTCTGCTTTTTTATTTTTTTTTCAACCAAAACCATATAAAAAAATTGATCCTTTTTTTCATGTATGCTGGGCTTTCAATTCCCAATTGAAATGACTAGGACGTTTATTCCAAAAGTTTATGAAAGCAGTTTTCCTTGTGAATTTTGGAGCAGAATCAGCTCTAAAATCCACTAAAAAAAAAAAAATCCTCTGTGAATGGGGAATAGTAACAAATAGCCATCCTAAAAAGGAATACAGCTCCAGAAAAAATTAAGAGACCACTGTAAAATCTTCAGTTTCTCTGACTTTTCTCTTTATAGGTATATTTTTGAGTTAAATGTACATTGTTCTTTTACACTATAGACTACTGACCACACGTCTCCCAAAATTCAAAGCTAAATATTTTATATTTTATTTGCAGCAAATGAGAAATCGTCAAAATAATAAAAAAGAAACATCAGACCTCAAATAATGCAAAGAAAACAAGTTCACATTCATTTAGAAACAACAATACTAAAGTTTTCACTCAGGAAGAGTTCAGAAATCAATATTTGGTGGAATAACCCTGATTTTTAATCACAGCTTTCATGCGTCTTGGCCACCAGTCTGCTGCTTTTGGGTGACGTGCTGCCACTCCTGGCACTAACATTTAAGCACTTCTTTGTTTGATGGCTTGTGACTGTCCATCTTCCTCTTGATTACATTGCAGAGGTTTTCAATGGGGTTCAGGTCTGGAGATTGGGCTGGCCATGACAGGGTCTTGATGTGGTGCTTCTTCATCCACACATTAATTGACCTAGCTGTGTGGCATGGGGCATTGTTCTGCTGGAAAAAAACAGTCCTCAGAGTTGGGGAACATTGCCTGAGCCAGAAGGAAGCAAGTGTCAAGGATAACCTGGTATGCGGCTTGATTCATACGTCCTTCGCAAAGAATAACCTGCCCAATTCCAGCCTTACTGAAGTATTCCCAGATCATCACCGATCCTCCACCAAATGTCACAGTGGGTGCAAGACACTGAGGCTTGTACGCCTCCCCAGGTCTCTAACCATTAGACGACCAGGTGTTGGGCAAAGCTGAAAATTAGAATCATCAGAGATTACCTTACTCCAGTCCTCTATGTTCCAATCCTTATGGTATTTGGCAATCTTAAGCCTGGCTCTCCTTTGCTTCTCATTGATGAAAGGCTTTTTTTTCTAGCTTTACATGACTTGGAGACAGTCACAAGACATCAACAATGTTTGTGCCAGCAGTGGCATAAGGTCACCCAAAAGCAATGTGAAAGACTGAAGGAAAGCATTGCAAGACGCATAAAAGCTGTGATTAAAAATCATGGTTATTCCACCAAATATTGATTTCTGAACTCTTCCTGATTAAAACATGAATATTGTTGTTTCTAAATGAATAAGAACGTGTTGTCTTTGCATTATTATAAACCTATAAAGAGAAAAATCAGAGAAACTGAAAATTTTGTGGACGTCTCATAAGTTGTTCCGGAGCTGTATACTGTAAGTTAGACTAGGATTATAATAAAAAGGGGGATGGATGGGTAGACATGTAATAAAACAACAAGGAGTCCTAATATACACACAATTATGGAGCTTTGCAAAAAAAAGGTAATCTGCACAGTTTATAAATGACTGATTTATTGTTTTATATCACAGTATATCTTGTACACGTTCACTGAAGAGCGGACAACTGCTTGGAAAACTAAAGCTTATTACGGTATGGAACAGGCGGAGGTGTCATTACATCTCATTGATACAATTGGTTTCTTTATAAATTGATGTGTATTCTGGGATCTCACTGGTTTGCGGCTCAGGAGCTCCGAGATCCTTCTATAGTTCCATTTCTTGCACCAAGATGATCAATATATAATATTCAGAGAATTATTAACTTTTTGCACCATTGCCCATAATCCCTTTCATTACTTCTCTTGGAATTTATAAATGTGTAATGGGTTTATAGTTGTGCATATAGGAAAACTATGGTTATATTTTAACAAAAAATATTATTAAATTAACAACCTATAATCACATACACCCATGAATACCTAATGAGTTACATATCTAGTAACTTGTATAGTTATGGAATTTACTATTGTAAAGACCTTCACCCATGTATATCGCAGGCGTATAAACAATAATAAATTGACAATCACCCATGTATATCGCAGGAGCTTAATTTTTTATTGCAAACTTTGAAGTTGAAGTTTTAAAAAATGTAAGAAGGTCTATGTAGTTATGTGGCGCCCCTGCGGTCTGGTCGCCACAGTGGTGTTTAAGGTCAGCGGTACGAACACTACATCTGAGGAGAATTCAGGTACCCTATGCTAGACTCCTGAAACAGACACACTGCCTGAACTCAGATCAGAGGGCTAGGCACAAGAAGGCCTGCCTGACACTGGTGATGGAGGGAGGGAATAGCAGTCGTGGGTAGAAGGGAGGGGTGGCACAAGGAGTTAGTCAAGTGAGAAAGAGATCAGAAGTGTGTTGTCAGCTTCCAGGCCAAGCAGCAGCTCAAAGCTGCAGGAGGGGTGCCAGGACCCCAAATTGACGGATGTTCAGGACTGGCAGTGAACTGGAGGCTACTGGGCTTCAGGCACAGAAGCCACACTGTGTGGGACTGTGCAGGGCATGACAACTGCGAAAGGACTAGAGAGTCTGTGTTGCCTGCTCGGCTGAAAGAGGGAGAAAAGAGGAACAGAAAAGCTGCAGGCACCTAGGACCTCATCCCGTGGAGAAGTCAGCTGCTAGGCCATATACCCATCCAGCCAGGGCCGCACCGTCCATTGGACAGTGTGAGCCCTTTCTCTCAGGCGGCAACAGGCAGGGGGAGCGGCTGTGCAGAAGGGGGCGGTGCCATAGGCACACAGAGTCCCCGGCGGCTCAGGGCAGGTAGGCCCTCCCCAACGCGGATGCAGGGGCGGCGGTGCTCTGACAGCACCCGGCCCCCCCCCCTCCCCAAGTCCACAACCTGTGGCTCAGGCGGCAGAGGGGCTTGGTGCACCCCTGCATCCAGCAGAGGGGTCTCTAGTTCTCTTCAGACTGACCAGACCGACGGCTCGGTGAACCCCAAGCCGTGCTGATGGATTGAATTACAAAGTGAAAGGTGCTGCCTCCTTGCCTTATTACTGCTTACTTCTCTGCGCCCCTTGCCCTACAACTCTGATCATCATCTACCAACTCCTAGACTCCCCAGGGACCTGCTCTGGCTGAGGAGAGTATAACACCTAGCTGCTACAACTCCAATTCCCTGGGAGCATCCATATGCAGTATCAGCCATTCCTGGCTGGACACCTCAGCTGGCATCACAAACTTTACAAACTATTCTACCCTGTAAATACCCTGTTTGCCAGAGCCATGGCGCGGGGTGCCGCCACCATGATATAAACTTGTCTGCCCCGCTGCTGAGTATCCTGGTCCTTAGTGCGATACAGTTATATAAATGTTTCTATGCATTTACAATTTTTGTTTACAGATGACCGTATATAAAAAGTGACAATGTTACTTATAATTTACACTGTAAGAAACTGGAAAGCTGGTATGTTGCCTAATGTTCACAGTGTCCAATTTCTGGTAAATTACAGGGGAAAAGTGAGAGGAATAGAAATGTGAATGATAACAAATAATTTAAATGTATCCTTTATTATAATCATTAAAATGTTAATAAAAGTAGTCCTATGCCTGATCAAAATAATCCTTAAAGTGTAACCACCGATTAACTTTTTATTTAATAATAATGTAGAGCAAGTGATTATAAAAAACTTTCAAATATTCTTTATTAATGAAATCTGGTTCAAACCATTCATAAATCTTCCACAAGGTATCCCCACTAGACTGTGCTTGAAGCAGACATATGTTCATTATCAGTCAGATCCGTCTTCACACTGAATACAGGCATGTAACCATATAAGGGAGGGGGTGTGGTTTACACTGCTGACTGCAGCTGGTGAGGAAACAATGTATCAGATTACTTCAGCATACAGCACAGTTGCTAAGCAATGTCAGAATATTAGGATCAGTGCAAACTCTTCTGATCTGTCCATTGGCTTCACACAGCTCAGTCATGATCTCTGTTAACCCCTTCTATGCTGACACATTGCACTGCTCCCTATCAGCTGCTGGCCACACCCACACAGCTATAAAATGCAGTTTTTAAAAGAGCACAGTAAAATATGAGAAAATAAGTCATATGGCACACAAAAACCATTATCTTAGCTGCTATGTCACCCATCATTAACAACCAGTGGAGTATAAGTTTTTTTTTTCAATGAAATGAATTTACATTTTAAAAGTACTCTGTCAGGTAATTATTCAGTATGATACTAATATTACCCTTGAATAGGGCCTGGACAGCCCTTTTAAGAACATGTAAAATTATTATTGTACTGTTTGTAGTTTCCTTGCTAAAAGCATTTTCACACCCTGCAGGCAGCTGCTGCATTAGTCCAATCCATTACTTTAACAGCTGATTAGTACGGCTAGTTCATTTATTATTCACTCCTTCTCAGGCAGCTCTCCCCTCCCTCCTCCTGTGCTCTGCCTGTCAGGTTTCACTTTCATTTAGGAGCTTCTGATGAGGAGACGGAGAGAGTGAGAGATTGCAGGCACACATATGCCTTACCTGATCTAGATAGATATCTACTCCATTTGTTTCTCTAAGCAGGAATCCCTGCTGTGACAGATTCTGTGTTTTATTTGACCTCTTGTTTTACTGCAAACAAAGAAAACAGAGAGGAGGATACAGCAACCCCCAATGTGAGTGATTTCTACTGATGTCCTGTGCAGTGATGTGAATATGTGACATGAATATTCATTCCTTGGGGAGGGGACAGCAGAGAACTAAGTGATCACTCGCTGTGATTGACAGATTGAATGAATCTTTTATTTTGAAGTTTACAGAGGATAGGAGAGAAACATAAATAATGGAAATACATGAATAGAGAGAGCTTAGAGAAAGGAATTAGAAAATGATAACAGTTACATAGAGAGTTTTACCTGACAGATTTCCTTTAAGATTGAAAGAGAATAAAACCAGGGTCCCCAAATAATTTTGGTTTAGGATAAAATTTACACTTTGAAAATACTGTAGAGATGATGTTGGAGTTCAATAATTATACTATGATATCTAGAGCTATTAAAAGCAACTCATTAAGGCTATTTATTATATTAGTAGTGGTTGTATAGTTAATAGAATTTTTATATTTGGTGAATTTATAACAAATTACTCTGCTCACTAATTTAAACTAAAATATTATTACTTCAAACCATTATTGTTTATGTCGTGCAGTTATTTATTAACATAGCTAGAGTCATTTCTGCGCAAAGGACATCCAATGCGAGACTTATATAGAGGTGAGCAGGTTACCTACAAGTGATACCCCGGCCCGTTAGGCTGGTTCGCAATCAGGATATCCCGTGCAAAGACGTAACATTGGATTAGCAATAGACTCCCGCGTTGAGACGTTGCATTGAGAATAGCCCCTTACAGTAACCATGCCCTTTTATTCTCTTTTGCCCCTTTTTGCAAATTTTTAAGAACAATGAGTGTGTCCCCGTATGTTTTCCCTAATGTGCCTCCCAGAAATGGGAAGAAAACCTACATATACTTAGTTGTAAATAGTTACCCGTTAATGTTGATGATAAATAGAAAAATGTTTTTCACTGTCCGGTAAACAGGTACCGATACTCGCGGACGAGTATATTCCATCAAGGGGGTAAGTGGCACCCCGCTATGCAGGCGTTACAGAGGGATACTGCACCCGTAAAAGAGGTGCTGATACTCTAGCTGCAGGTGGATACTAGGATGGTGGGTGGCACCCATTCACCAGCACCCCACACTAGATCACACGGTGGGAGGTTACGCGGGAGGGAATAAAAACCACCTATAGGGGGAGCAGAAGGACTTTTTGGGAGCAGAATGGCAAACTAGAAGCAAGGAGAGGGTCTCTCGACTGAGGGACCAGGAGAGAGGAGTAAGAGTCAGAGAAAGGAGAAGGAAAGCTTTCCCAGATGCAGAATGTTACCGGGTACTGGAGCCCGCACCTGTGGGATCCTCCAAAGACCACAGAAAATCAGAAAGTACTGGAGAGTCTACAAGTCTCCCCAGGCTCCTAAGCGACCAGAAGAGGGTACCAGGCACCGCTTGATGGTTCGGTGGTCAGCCAGCAGAGGGTAACCCAACGGGAGCAAAGGAGTGAGGATACCGGAGGTCAGGTTAGCTTTATGGAACCAGACGTCATCACCACTGGGAAGCAGGGAAGGAACATACCAGAATAGAATACGAAGGCACACACCAAGGGTCCACCATATCACCTAAGATCTCCCTGCAGCCACCCGTCCAGCTAGCTGTCCTCGCATCATCAGGAATACTGCACTGTAACTCTTGTATGAAACCAATACAATTGCCAGTAAAGTACCCGGAGGAACAGTGACTTTGGACTCAGCCTGCTCAGCCTGCCCCTGAGGTTCCAGTCCTAAGGGGAGGACTACACCATCCTAGCCGCGATACCGTCTACCTCCGGCGGACTGTGGTGGCGCTGGTGCATCTCACCAGAAACTACAGGTGGCGTCACGACAACAAACTATATATAATCCCCTGTAAAATACCCCTTTTTCAAAAGAATAGTCCTCCAGGACACTGGATCTACACTGAAAATATGCTGTCTTGTTAAAATGTGAATGTTCATGTAGGTGTCCACCAATAATAACTATAATAACTAATCATGTTTGTGTGATCCATCCATAGGGGAGGATGTGGATGGTCCATCCAATGGCCCAGCTCCTGGACGATGGAATATAGAGGTAGACTGTGCAGAGTGGTTTAATGATGAAGAGCGCACAATTAAAGTCCCTCATACATCAGAAGTGACGGTAAAGAAAGAGTTCTAGCTACCGCTTCAACATATTTTCAGTATAAATTCTTTATATTATTGTAGACACGTCTGCATCATATTTACCAGCAGTTTCCCTTCAGACATTGAGTTACTTGAGTCCTGTCTCTTTACTCACCACAAAGTGGAGCTCATACACTTAGAAACCTTCATTAACGGTATACATTAAAGGGAAAGTGATGCCCGATCTAAGTGCAGCATGATGTAGGGACAAAGACCCTAATTCTAGTAATGTGTCACTTACTGGGCTGTGTGTTGTTTCAATAAAATTACATTTTATCAGCAGGAGATTATCACTCAGGGACAAGGTGTCTTGTACCATGTAGTCCTCCTGCTTTGTTTAACCCCACCCACCTCCCTGATTGGCAGCTTTCTCTGTACATTGGCAGAGAGCTGCCAGTCAGTGGTGGGGGAGGGGTTACACAAAGCAGGAGGACTACATGGTACAAGACACCTTGTCCCTGAGTGATAATCTCCTGCTGATAAAACTGAATTTATTGAAATAACAATACACAGCCCAGGAAGTGACACATTATTGGAATCAGGGTCTTTGTCCTTACATCATGCTGCTCTCAGATGGTGGAACTAATACCTGTTGGCAGATTCAGGGTTTTTCCTCAAACAAAGTTAATTTTAATCTATGGATCTTTTAATAATGCTATCCCAGCTATGTACTGTGTAATGGATGTGTCTGACCATACAGGGACATGGTGTGATCATACCACATCTCCTGTGCTGAGATAATCTTATATATGTGTCCCTGCTATGTACTGTGTAATGGATGTGTCTGACTGTACAGGGACATGGTCTGATCATATCACATCTCCTGTGCTGAGATAATCTTATATATGTGTCCCTGCTGTGTACTGTGTAATGGATGTGTCTGACTGTACAGGGACATGGTCTGATCACACCACATCTCCTGTGCTGAGATAATCTTATATATGTGTCCCTGCTATGTACTGTGTAATGGATGTGTCTGACCGTACAGGGACATGGTCTGATCATGCCACATCTCCTGTGCTGAGATAATACTATATGTGTCCCTGCTATGTACTATGATTTTTCACTTATTGTGGTCTTATGGATTGTACTGTGCCCAGGCCCGGTATGATAGGCTAGAGGGGTGGGACTTTTCCCTATGGGCCGCCCACTTTTGGGGTGCGGGGGCCGCCAGCTCCCCCGGCCGCAGCCCTACTTTAAATAATTTGTCGCTGAGTGGCCACAGCATGCAGGGGGTGGGGCCATGGATGTGAAGGGGATGGGGCTGTTTCCCCAAAGTAGTACTCCAATCACACCAATCAGGATGACAGGCGCAGTCCCAGGCCCTCCCACTATCTTTATCACATTCCTGATCCCTCTCTGAGCTGATGATTTGACCCCTGATGCCTCCCTTCTATGTGACATCATAACAGGTCCTATATATGTGAGTATCATGCCTGTATCTGTATTTCTGAGAGTCTTTCTGTCTGTGTGTTTGACAGTGTCTGTCTGTGTGTCTGTCTGTCTCTACACAACACTACACAATATATACAGGACCACACTACATGCTGTACTAGTGTGCATATATACTGTATATATAGTGTGGACCTGTATATACAGTATGGTGCTGTGTATACAAGATATACACTAGCACTCTCAGATGTGCATAGAGCCCGCAATCTGTAATGTGCAAAGAGCCCGCAGTCTGTAATGTGCATCAGCCCGCAGTCTGTAATGTGCATACTACTCGTAGTCTGTAATGTGCATACTGCCCACAGTCTGTACTGTCCATACTGTCCGCAGTCTGCACTGTCCATACTGTCCGCAGTCTGTACTGTCCATACAGCCCGCAGTCAGTACTGTCCATACAGCCTGCAGTCAGTACTGTCCATACAGCCTGCAGTCAGTACTGTCCATACAGCCTGCAGTCTGTAATGTGCATATAGTGGGCAGTCTGTAATGTGTATACTGCCCGCAGTCTGTAATGTGTATACTGCCTGCAGTCTGCAATGTGCATACAGCGGGCAGTCTGTAATGTGTATGATACTCACAGTCTGTAATGTGCATACAGCCAGCAGTCTGTAATGTGCATAGAGCGACCAGTCTGTAATGTGCATACAGTGGCCAGTCTGTAATGTGTATATAGCGGGCAGTCTCCGATGTGTATACAGCCTGCAGTTAATGTGCATAGAGCCCGCAGTCTGTAATGTGTATACTGCCAACAGTCTGTAATGTGCATAGAGCCCGCAGTCTGTAATGTGCATACAGCGGCCAGTCTGTAATGTGCATAGAGCCCACAGTCTGTAATGTGCATAGAACCCACAGTCTGTAATGTGCATAGAGCCCGCAGTCTGTAATGTGCACACAGCGGGCAGTCTGTAATGTGTATACTGCCCCCATTCTGTAATGTGTATACTGCCCACAATCTGTAATGTGCATAGAGCCCACAGTCTGTAGTGTGCATAAAGCCCGCAGTCTGTAGAGTGCATAAAGCCTACAGACTGTAGTGTGCAGTATGTAATGTGCAAAGAGCCCGCATTCTGTAATGTGCAGAGAGCCCGGTCTGTAAAGTGCACAGAGCCCGCCATCTGTAATGTGCATAGAGCCCGCCATCTGTAATGTGCATACAGCCCAGTCTGTAATGTGCATACAGCCCGCCCACCGTCTGTAATGTGTATACTGCACACAGTCTGTAATGTGCATAGAGCCTGCATTCTGTAATGTGCATACAGCGGCCAGTCTGTAATGTGCATAGAGCCCGCAGTCTGTCATGTGTATACAGCCCGCAGTCTGTAATGTGCATAGAGCCCACAGTCTGTAATGTGCAGAGAGCCCGCAGTGTGTAATGTGCCCAGAGCCCGCAGTGTGTAATGTGCCCATAGCCCGCAGTCTATAATGTGCACAGAGCCCACAGTCTGTAATGTGCATACAGCGGCCAGTCTGTAATGTGCATAGAGCCCGCAGTCTGTCATGTGTATACAGCCCCCCGTCTGTAATGTGCATAGAGCTCGCAGTCTGTAGTGTGCATAGAGCCCGCAGTCTGTAATGTGCACAGAGCCTGCTGTTTGTAATGTGTACACAGCGGGCAGTCTCTAATATGTATACAGTGGGCAGTCTGTGTTGTGTATACGGACTGCAGTCTGTAATGTGCACAGATCCCGCAGTCTGTAATGTGTTGTGCATTCAGCCCGCAGTCTGTAATGTGCAGCATGCCAGCATCAGAAAGTTTTCCTGCAGGCAGAGTCCGCTCTCTGTTCTTCCCAATGCCTCCATGGATTCTGTTTCTCTTTGTGCCCAGCACTGGACTTTCTGCCTCCATCTTTCCCCATCTCCAGGATCTGGCTGAGTCTTGGCTATCTGTATTCCACAGCCTCCTATCTATAAAGCATATCCTCCTGGGTATGCTGGGTATAATTCTCCTGTCTACTGGGTGTAATCCTCAGTATCTGTATTATTCTGTATATATACACTGCACAGTGCCACTTCTCCTGTCCTGTATACTGGGTGTAATCCTCAGTATCTGTATTATTCTGTATATATACACTGCACAGTGCCACTTCTCCTGTCCTGTATACTGGGTGTAATCCTCAGTATCTGTATTATTCTGTATATATACACTGCACAGTACCACTTCTCCTGTCCTGTATACTGGGTGTAATCCTCAGTATCTGTATTATTCTGTATATATACACTGTACAGTGCCACTTCTCCTGTCCTGTATACTGGGTGTAATCCTCAGTATCTGTATTATTCTGTATATATACACTGCACAGTACCACTTCTCCTGTCCTGTATACTGGGTGTAATCTCAGTATCTATAATATTCTGTATATATACACTGCACAGTACCACTTCTCCTGTCCTGTATACTGGGTGTAATCCTCAGTATCCGTATTATTCTTTATATATACACTGCACAGTACCACTTCTCCTGTCCTGTATACTGGGTGTAATCCTCAGTATCTGTATTATTCTGTATATATACACTGCACAGTACCACTTCTCCTGTCCTGTATATTGGGTGTAATCCTCAGTATCCGTATTATTCTTTATATATACACTGCACAGTACCACTTCTCCTGTCCTGTATACTGGGTGTAATCCTCAGTATCTGTATTATTCTGTATATATACACTGCACAGTACCACTTCTCCTGTCCTGTATACTGGGTGTAATCTCAGTATCTGTATTATTCTGTATATATACACTGCACAGTACCACTTCTCCTGTCCTGTATACTGGGTGTAATCCTCAGTATCTGTATTATTCTGTATATATACACTGCACAGTACCACTTCTCCTGTCCTGTATACTGGGTGTAATCTCAGTATCTGTATTATTCTGTATATATACACTGCACAGTACCACTTCTCCTGTCCTGTATACTGGGTGTAATCCTCAGTATCTGTATTATTCTGTATATATACACTGCACAGTACCACTTCTCCTGTCCTGTATACTGGGTGTAATCCTCAGTATCTGTATTATTCTGTATATACACTGCACAGTACCACTTCTCCTGTCCTGTATACTTGGTGTAATCCTCAGTATCTGTATTATTCTGTATATATACACTGCACAGTACCACTTCTCCTGTCCTGTATACTGGGTGTAATCCTCAGTATCTGTATTATTCTGTATATATACACTGCACAGTACCACTTCTCCTGTCCTGTATACTGGGTGTAATCCTCAGTATCTGTATTATTCTGTATATATACACTGCACAGTACCACTTCTCCTGTCCTGTATACTGGGTGTAATCCTCAGTATCTGTATTATTTTGTATATACACTGCACAGTACCACTTCTCCTGTCCTGTATACTGGGTGTAATCCTCAGTATCTGTATTATTCTGTATATATACACTGCACAGTACCACTTCTCCTGTCCTGTATACTGGGTGTAATCCTCAGTATCTGTATTATTCTGTATATATACACTGTACAGTGCCACTTCTCCTGTCCTATATACTGGGTGTAGTCCTCAGTATCTGTATTATTCTGTATATATACACTGCACAGTACCACTTCTCCTGTCCTGTATACTGGGTGTAATCCTCAGTGTCTGTATTATTCTGTATATATACACTGCACAGTACCACTTCTTCTGTCCTGTATACTGGGTGTAATCCTCAGTATCTGTATTATTCTGTATATATACACTGCACAGTACCACTTCTCCTGTCCTGTATACTGGGTGTAATCCTCAGTATCTGTATTATTCTGTATAGATGTAGCGACCGGTGGTAAGGCCCGCGGGTGTGTGTGTTTGATCTTTCTCAACAGAATCCCCATACTCAGGTTTAACCGATAATAACATTTCTTTACTGTAAAACATATTTATCTCACAGTCAACCGAACTATATGCGCACTTGTATATATTAGAGTCTCTGGATCTTCACTTCTTCCGGGTACGCAGCAAGAAAAGAAAACACAACAATGAAGGTATCTTTCCCTAACTTTCCCTAAAATCACGTACCAGTCTTATCACAGAAGAAGATGTCGCTCCCACGTAGCAGGCCTGGGGATCTCCTCACTCTTCTTCTTTGGTCTCCTTCTGCAGGTAACAGTCTGTCTCTCCCAGTCTCAGGGCACACAGAGCAACAGCAGAAGGGAGATCACAGCAGCACAAATGGCTCCCTTATGTCGGTCACGGCCCCAGCACATGCACTCTGGGTGCTCGGCGGGCAAGGTTTTGCAGAGCGGCCAGAGTCACAGCACCAAAGTCCAGTGGCCCAGGATCAGTCACAGGGGCTTCTGCGGGGTGATTTTTCCGGCAAGGTGTAGCAAAGTAGTCCACTTTAAACAGACATCCGCAGGTAGATCTTCTCAGCTCTGGATTTATACTGCTCTGATTCTCTGCTTTCACTTCCTGGTTAAACAACAGAGATGGCTGGGAGTTTCCCAGCTCTGTGATTGTACAGTCCACTGATGCCCCCTGGTGGACAAGTGCGGACTGTGCACAGTTCCTTTCAGTTTCAATTTCAATAATACAATCTGAATTGTACACCTCATTACATACCCCCCCACTTAAAGGTTGACAGTCCCTGTCAACAACCATCGGCTCCAAGGCAGTGATGGCCGTTGATATCACAGGGATTGATCTCCGGCGGAGTAGGGACCTCTGTTGGGGGAAACCGTCATCCCCCGTTCACCTTCGCTCCCTTGTTCAGGGCTCACAATATCTCCAATAAACTCAGTCACGTTTTCTACCCGGGGAGAGTAGGATCGCCGGCGGTAGCGGCGCCGGTTGGGGGCAAATCTGCTTCCTTTAACGGGAACACCCCCAGGACCGGTGACGTCGGCGGCCTCTGTACCCCTCTCTCCCTTCACAACATCAAACTGTACCACCTCCCCATCACCAACGCTGCGGAGGCACTTACGAGGATTGTTACGCTTTATGGCAGTCTGATGTACAAACACGTCATCCTTTGTGTCATTCCTGTTGATGAAGCCATACCCATCGCGGACATTAAACCACTTCACCGTCCCCTGGACCCGAGTGGCCAGTACTTGCTTATCGGTCTGGCTCTGTCTCTTCACACCCTTTTCCCTGATCTCCCCTGCCGAGCGAACCGCTTTGGCTGGGGCGTCTAGTTTAAAGGTGGCTGCTGTTGTGGGGCATGGCTTGCTGGTTCTGGTATATCGGACCACGGGTGGAGGATGCGGACAACGGTTTGCCCTATGGCGGGGGTCGCCGCATGTCCAGCACCTTCCCATAGGCCGACTGGGTTGCTGTCTCGCTTGCCTGTCCGCCTGTTGGTCTAGCATGAGCTGTAGCTGTAGTATCTGTTTCTGCAACTCTGCTACTATCTGCTTCAATTCTTCCGTGTCACTGCTCGGACTGCTGGCACGGATATGGACCTGCAGGCCGTAGTATAAGTCTGGTTATAAGCTACTACCGGGAGGAGATTCTGTTGATCACACATCCTGCCGACTACGCCAGATGTAGCGACCGGTGGTAAGGCCACGGGTGTGTGTGTATGATCTTTCTCAACAGAATCCCCATACTCAGGTTTAACCGATAATAACATTTCTTTACTGTAAAACATATTTATCTCACAGTCAACCGAACTATATGCGCACTTGTATATATTAGAGTCTCTGGATCTTCACTTCTTCCGGGTACGCAGCAAGAAAAGAAAACACAACAATGAAGGTATCTTTCCCTAACTTTCCCTAAAATCACGTACCAGTCTTATCACAGAAGAAGATGTCGCTCCCACGTAGCAGGCCTGGGGATCTCCTCACTCTTCTTCTTTGGTCTCCTTCTGCAGGTAACAGTCTGTCTCTCCCAGTCTCAGGGCACACAGAGCAACAGCAGAAGGGAGATCACAGCAGCACAAATGGCTCCCTTATGTCGGTCACGGCCCCAGCACATGCACTCTGGGTGCTCGGCGGGCAAGGTTTTGCAGAGCGGCCAGAGTCACAGCACCAAAGTCCAGTGGCCCAGGATCAGTCACAGGGGCTTCTGCGGGGTGATTTTTCCGGCAAGGTGTAGCAAAGTAGTCCACTTTAAACAGACATCCGCAGGTAGATCTTCTCAGCTCTGGATTTATACTGCTCTGATTCTCTGCTTTCACTTCCTGGTTAAACAACAGAGATGGCTGGGAGTTTCCCAGCTCTGTGATTGTACAGTCCACTGATGCCCCCTGGTGGACAAGTGTGGACTGTGCACAGTTCCTTTCAGTTTCAATTTCAATAATACAATCTGAATTGTACACCTCATTACATATATACACTGCACAGTACCACTTCTCCTGTCCTGTATACTGGGTGTAATCCTCAGTGTCTGTATTATTCTGTATATATACACTGCACAGTATCACTTCTCCTGTCCTGTATACTGGGTGTAATCCTCAGTATCTGTATTATTCTGTATATATACACTGTACAGTACCACTTCTCCTGTATACAGGTGTGTAATCCTCAGTATCTGTATTATTCTGTATATATACACTGCACAGTACCACTTCTCCTGTCCTGTATACTGGCTGTAATCCTCAGTATCCGTATTATTCTTTATATATACACTGCACAGTACCACTTCTCCTGTCCTGTATACTGGGTGTAATCCTCAGTATCTGTATTATTCTGTATATACACTGCACAGTACCACTTCTCCTGTCCTGTATACTGGGTGTAATCCTCAGTGTCTGTATTATTCTGTATATTTACACTGCACAGTACCACTTCTCCTGTCCTGTATACTGGGTGTAATCCTCAGTGTCTGTATTATTCTGTATATATACACTGCACAGTACCACTTCTCCTGTCCTGTATACTGGGTGTAATCCTCAGTATCTGTATTATTCTGTATATACACTGCACAGTACCACTTCTCCTGTCCTGTATACTGGGTGTAATCCTCAGTATCTGTATTATTCTGTATATATACACTGCACAGTGCCACTTCTCCTGTCCTGTATACTAGGTGTAATCCTCAGTATCTGTATTATTCTGTATATATACACTGCACAGCACCACTTCTCCTGTCCTGTATACTGGGTGTAATCCTCAGTATCTGTATTATTCTGTATATATACACTGCACAGTACCACTTCTCCTGTCCTGTATACTGGGTGTAATCCTCAGTATCTGTATTATTCTGTATATATACACTGCACAATACCACTTCTGCTGTCCTGTATACTGGGTGTAATCCTCAGTATCTGTATTATTCTGTATATATACACTGCACAGTACCACTTCTCCTGTCCTGTATACTGGGTGTAATCCTCAGTATCTGTATTATTCTGTATATATACACTGCACAGTGCCACTTCTCCTGTCCTGTATACTAGGTGTAATCCTCAGTATCTGTATTATTCTGTATATATACACTGCACAGTACCACTTCTCCTGTCCTGTATACTGGGTGTAATCCTCAGTATCTGTATTATTCTGTATATATACACTGCACAGTACCACTTCTCCTGTCCTGTATACTGGGTGTAATCCTCAGTATCTGTATTATTCTGTATATATACACTGCACAGCACCACTTCTCCTGTCCTGTATACTGGGTGTAATCCTCAGTATCTGTATTATTCTGTATATATACACTGCACAGTACCACTTCTCCTGTCCTGTATACTAGGTGTAATCCTCAGTATCTGTATTATTCTGTATATATACACTGCACAATACCACTTCTGCTGTCCTGTATACTGGGTGTAATCCTCAATATCTGTATTATTCTGTATATATACACTGCACAGTACCACTTCTCCTGTCCTGTATACTGGGTGTAATCCTCAGTATCTGTATTATTCTGTATATATACACTGCACAGTGCCACTTCTCCTGTCCTGTATACTGGGTGTAATCCTCAGTGTCTGTATTATTCTGTATATATACACTGCACAGTGCCACTTCTCCTGTCCTGTATACTGGGTGTAATCCTTAGTATCTGTATTATTCTGTATATATACACTGCACAGTACCACTTCTCCTGTCCTGTATACTGGGTGTAATCCTCAGTATCTGTATTATTCTGTATATATACACTGCACAGTACCACTTCTCCTGTCCTGTATACTGGGTGTAATCCTCAGTATCTGTATTATTCTGTATATATACACTGCACAGTACCACTTCTCCTGTCCTGTATACTGGGTGTAATCCTCAGTGTCTGTATTATTCTGTATATATACACTGCACAGTACCACTTCTCCTGTCCTGTATACTGGGTGTAATCCTCAGTATCTGTATTATTCTGTATATATACACTGCACAGTACCACTTCTCCTGTCCTGTATACTGGGTGTAATCCTCAGTGTCTGTATTATTCTGTATATATACACTGCACAATACCACTTCTCCTGTCCTGTATACTGGGTGTAATCCTCTGTATCTGTATTATTCTGTATATATACACTGCACAGTACCACTTCTCCTGTCCTGTATACTGGGTGTAATCCTCAGTATCTGTATTATTCTGTATATATACACTGCACAGTACCACTTCTCCTGTCCTGTATACTGAGAGTTGGTATTGGACTTTGATTTTCAGCATTTAACTGTTGTTTAAATGAATTATCCCAATATGGAGTCATGACTTCTCTTCTATACAGGTGATGACTTTCCCTTCGCTCTGGATTTGATCGCTGGGACCCCACAATCCCGAGATACGTGGCTGTGAAGATCACCATGTGAATGGAGCTGTGGCTGATTATTCCCTCTGCCGCACCATTCACCTGTGGCTCTTCAGATAACTCCTATTAGGCTGCTTTCACATCATCGGTAAACTGATGTGTGCGGCCAATCCGGCAGGTGGCGCAGCATCTGCCGGATCAGCCGACTTGCGGCCCAGATGCTGCAGGCCCCATGCATTGTGTACCGTTTACCGCTTGAGCAGCCGTAGAAAATGATGAGGTCATGACCACGTAAAAGCACATTTCCAGGGCTTCTTTTCGGTCCCAGTCCGGCCCTGTGTGCCCCTAATCATCCAGTAGTACAGAGCTGCATGTGACTGATAGCAGCGCCATTGCCTGTGAATGGGCAGGGGCGCTCAGCAATAAATGCTGTTGTAGATCGTGATTTTTTACCCTTAATTTGCTTAGCTAAAAAGAAACAAAACAAAAATAAAACATGACTCTTCATAATAATAATAATAATAATAATAATATGTTCTCCTACAGGTTTGCTCAGACTGCGATGGAGGCGGCATGGTACTCTGTCCGTCTTGTAATGGAAAAAGAAAGGTAAGTAATAGAGCATCTAAAAACATATCACGTGTGATACTGTCTGCTGAGCTGTGTATCTAATCCTATCCTGTGTGATACTGTCTGCTAAGCTGTGTATCTAATCCTATCCTGTGTGATACTGTCTGCTGAGCTGTGTATCTAATCATATCCTGTGTGATACTGTCTGCTGAGCTGTGTATCTAATCCTATCCTGTGTGATACTGTCTGCTGAGCTGTGTATCTAATCATATCACGTGTGATACTGTCTGCTGAGCTGTGTATCTAATCCTCTCCTGTGTGATATTGTCTGCTGAGCTGTGTATCTAATCCTCTCCTGTGTGATACTGTCTGCTAAGCTGTGTATCTAATCCTATCCTGTGTGATACTGTCTGCTGAGCTGTGTATCTAATCATATCACGTGTGATACTGTCTGCTGAGCTGTGTATCTAATCCTCTCCTGTGTGATATTGTCTGCTGAGCTGTGTATCTAATTCTCTCCTGTGTGATACTGTCTGCTGAACTGTGTATCTAATCCTATCCTGTGTGATACTGTCTGCTGAGCTGTGTATCTAATCCTATCCTGTGTGATACTGTCTGCTGAGCTGTGTATCTAATCATATCATGTGTGATACTGTCTGCTGAGCTGTGTATCTAATCCTATCCTGTATGATACTGTCTGCTGAGCTGTGTATCTAATCCTATCCTGTGTGATACTGTCTGCTGATCTGTGTATCTAATCCTCTCCTGTGTGATACAGTCTGCTCAGCTGTGTATCTAATCATATCATGTGTGATACTGTCTGCTGAGCTGTGTATCTAATCATATCATGTGTGATACTGTCTGCTGAGCTGTGTATCTAATCTTGTTCCCTACAGAGTTTATTGTTCCCAAAACCCACCTCACACAATATGAAGTCCCCACAGCCTCCCAAACTATGATAGCTCCTACATCCCTATACACAGTATGATGACCGACAAACCCCCTACACAAAATTATAACCTACAGTTGTGGCCAAAAGTATTGACACCCCTGCACTTCTGTCAGATAATACTCAGTTTCTTCCTGAAAATGATTGCAATCACAAATTCTTTGCTATTATTATCTTCATTTAATTTGTCTTCAATGAAAAAACACAAAAAGAATTGTCCCAAAGCCAAATTGGATCTAATTCCACCAAATATAATAAAGGGGGTGGGCAAAAGTATTGGCACTGTTAGAAAAATCACGTGATGCTTCTGTAATTAGTGTAATTAACAGCACCTGTAACTTACCTGTGGCACCTAACAGGTGTTGGCAATAACTAAATCACACTTGCAGCCAGTTGACATGGATTAAAGTTGACTCAACCTCTGTTCTGTGTCCTTGTGTGTACCACATTGAGCATGGAGAAAAGAAAGACCAAAGAACTGTCTGAGGACTTGAGAAACCAAATTGTGAGGAAGCATGAGCAATCTCAAGGCTACAAGTCCAAAGACCTGAATGTTCCTGTGTCTACCGTGCACAGTGTCATCAAGAAGTGTAAAGCCCATGGCACTGTGGCTAACCTCCCTAGATGTGGACGGAAAAGAAACATTTACAAGAGATTTCAACGCAAGATTGTGCGGATGGTGGATAAAAGCCAGGCTGGAGATTGCCAAAACTTACCTGAGAAAGCTTAAAACGTTTTGGTCAGATGAGACAGAAGTAGAGCTTTATGGGCAAAGGCATCAACATAGAGTTTACAGGAGAAAAAAAGAGGCATTCAAAGAAAAGAACACAGTCCCTACAGTCAGACATGGTGGAGGTTCCCTGATGGTTTGGGGTTGCTTTGCTGCCTCTGGCACTGGACTGCTTGACCGTGTGCATGGCATTATGAAGTCTGAAGACTACCAACACATTGTGCAGCATAATGTAGGGCCCAGTGTGAGAAAGCTGGGTCTCCCTCAGAGGTCATGGGTCTTCCAGCAGGACAATGACCAAAAACACACTTCAAAAAGCTCTAGAAAATGGTGTGAGAGAAAGCACTGGAGACTTCTAAGGTGGCAGCAATGAGTCCAGACCTGAATCCCATAGATCACCTGTGGAGAGATGTAACAATGGCAGTTTGGAGAAGGCGCCCTTCATATATCAGGGACCTGGAGCAGTTTGCCAAAGAAGAATGGTGTAAAATTCCAGCAGAGCATTGTAAGAAACTCATTGATGGTTACCGGAAGTGGTTGATCGCAGTTATTTTGGCTAAAGGTTGTGCAACCAAGTATTAGGCTGAGGGTGCCAATACTTTTGTCTGGCCCATTTTTGGAGTTTTGTGTGAAATGATCAATGTTTTGCTTTTTGCTTCATTCTCTTTTGTGTTTTTTCATTGAAGACAAATTAAATGAAGATAATAATAGCAAAGAATTTGTGATTGCAATCATTATCAGGAAGAAACTGAGGATTATCTGACAGAATTGCAGGGGTGTCAATACTTTTGGCCACAACTGTATAATAAGTCCCCTATAGAGTGTGATGACCCCACACTCCACCACACAGTATGATGATCACACAGCTCTACATAGTATGTGGAGCAACAGCTCTAGAGGGTGTGATGACCCCACATCATTACACAGTGACATAGCCCCTACCTACGTATAGTATGAGGACTCCACAGCCCCCACACATTATGACGATCCATAGCCTTCCATAGTATGATAGCCTCTACATCCCTACATATACTATGATGATCCCACAGCCGTACGCAGTTTAATGGCCCAAAAGTATCATAGCCCCTACATTCCTACACACAGCAAGAAGACCTCACAGCACCCTAAACAGTATGATGACCTCACAGCCCACCACACTGTATGATGACCCCACAACCCCCCACACAATTACATAGTATGATGACCCCACAACCCCCCCACACAGTATGATGAACATATAGCCTCCCTAACAGTATGATAGCCCCTGCATTGCTACACACAGTATGATGACCATACCGCACACTAAACTGTATGATGACCCCACAGCCCCCCACAGCCCTACACAAAGTATGATTACCCAATATCAGACCCCACACAGTATTATAGCACAAACATCCCTACTCATAGCCTCCCACACAATATGATGTCCCTACAGCCTCCCACACAATATGATGTCCCTACAGCCTCCCACACAATATGATGTCCCTACAGCCTCCCACACAATATGATGTCCCTACAGCCTCCCACACAATATGATGTCCCTACAGCCTCCCACACAATATGATGTCCCTACAGCCTCCCACACAATATGATGTTCCTACAAGCTACTACACTGTATTAAGACTCACATTGTAAAAAAAAATGTAAAATACAAGTTCACTTGAAGACAGTGCTGTGATCCAACTCTTATTCTCTATGCTTTGCACACAGATAGTTTGCATGTTGTGCTTTGGTTCTGGTGAATACATCCAAGGAGTATGCTATACCTGTGCTGGAACTGGAGAAACAATGTGAGTCTCCATCTGCTGTCATGATATCCTCATCATCTAATGATTGACAATTCACAATGTTGTTAGTTTGCATGTACAGATTTGCATACTCACATTGCATGTTTTCTTGTTTTGTGTTTTACATATTGTTTTCTTAAAGGGAATGTGAGGTTAAAAATCCATATGTAACCTTATATCATTTTCTAATTCCTCTGGTGAAGCATGTATTTCTTTTATTTATACTTCCCTCCTATCCTCTGTAAACTGCAAATAAATAGATTCATTCCATCTGTCAATCACAGTGAGTGATCACTTAGTTCTTTGCTGCCCACTCCCCAGGGAATTAATATTCATGTTGTCACTTCACAGCACTGCACACAATGAACGTTCAGTGAAAATCACTCACATAGGGGGGGGGGGGGGGGGAAGTGCTGTAACCTCCTTTCTCTGCTCTCCTCGTGTGCAACAAAACAAATGTTCAAATAAACACACAGAATCTCTCCAGACAGCACAGGCTTCTGCTCAGAGCAACAAATGGAGGAGATTGCCTTACCTAGCTGAGCTATCAGATATGTGCCTGCCACCTCTCCCTAACTTTCCCCCCCCCCCATCAGAAGCACTGTGCAGGACAGAAAAATGAAAATGAAACAAGCAATGAGACATAGAGCACAGAGGGGAGAGAGGGAATAGATACCTGGGAAGGAGTGAATAATAAAAGAACATTTGCATACTGTGGACTACTCGGCAGTGAAAATAATAGACCGGACCAATGAAGCAGCTGCCTGCTGGGTGTGAAGGTGCTTATAGCAAGAGAACTACAAAGGGTACAGTAATCATTTATACATATTGTGACATTAGTATCATACTGAAAAATGACCTCACAGAATCCCTTTAAGTTACAATTTTCATTTGTGAAACAATTAATATTGTAAAGTTAAAACTATTGTAACTTTCGTCCGTAACTGCATTAGCAATTGATTCGAAACTCCCAAAATGTATACCCAAAATAACACAAAATGATGAACAAAATAAGTGAATCAGATAATCTGGATAACACATGTCGTCATATGTGACAGTTGTGGCGCCCCACTGGTCAGGCATCACAAATAGGGTACTGCACCTGTAAAAGACTTTGCAGACGCTAGAAGCGCTGTGAAGATGTCCTGGTGTTCGGAGCTGAGCCAGTGACACTGAGCAGTCTTGAGACTAGATTCTGCAGGACCCAAGAGTCCCTGTCCTTCACAGAGACTGCTCCTCCTCCCCATCACACTACAGCCCCGGGGACCCAGCTCCACCTGTGGGGAGCTTCACCACATAACTGCCCTTTGGGTGGCCCAAAGCAGCGCTGGTGCAATCATTAGAGACCACAGGTGGCGTCACGAGACAAAGACTTTCATCCTTTGTATAAAAAAACCCTTTTTCGGGAAGCATAGCCCCCAGGGCACGGGTCTGGGCAGGCCACCAGTGACATCCCCATCGAAGAGAGGGCCCAGATACCGAGTACCCTGTCTACCCTGGGGCGGCACACAGTCATGATGTGTATCACTTTCAGTGTCGAGGGCTTCTTCAGAGCCTGGTGGAGTATCCCAGGAAAAACAGGAGGCACCGACATCTGGTGGTCAAGGGAGCAACTCATCTGTAAGCCAAGTACCATGCTGCCCCAATGACACCTGCCCGAAATGTCATGGGAGCTGGTGCAGCTAGTTTACCTAAGGTACGCCTTGCCTAGTACAGGAGTGTGAAAACAAATGTAGTAACTCATTGTTAATTCCTGAGCGCATGCTGCACCCAATTGAACGATATAATAATTTACAAACTTATCCACAACTCTAAACCTGCCCTCCCCTGAACCAAAACATAGCAAAGTACTATGTGGGCGCCACACGTGAACACTAACTGTAGTCTAATTTGGGGAATGTTTAGTTCTTTTAAAATGGCTGTAACCTACCTTACCTAAGTTGGCGCAAATCCCTAGCTTGTGTGTTCACACTTCCCGCCAAGATGTCCACGGCGGGGCGTGAGCTCAGTATTTAAGATCTGAATGTTTCACAGTCGTTTACACTCATCCACGTCTTGGGGGACAAGTCAGGGGTGTTGACTTGGCACAGCCAAGGGAAGTCTATTATCCAGTTACTGTCAATCCTTCGGACAAGTTACTCCGAAGAGGGGTTCAAAGATGAATCCAGCTCTGCCAGTGCACAAAGATGTCCTCATGAAACTAGTCCTTTTTTTTTTTTTACTTTCCAGTGCACTTTTCGCATAGGTATCGTTGAAGAAACATCTCGCGATGGGTAAAACCAGTGAGCTGTCTTAATAACTTGGAAACCTTATTGTTGCCATTGGGGCCATAATCTGGAAGTGGAAAGAACATCATTTCCCCCTTCATGTCCTGTATGCACATTCCTGTAGGCACGCTCCTGTATGCACTCTCCTGTATGCACGCTCCTGTATGCACGCTCCTGTATGCACGCTCCTGTATGCATGCTCCTGTATGCACTCTCCTGTATGCACGCTCCTGTATGCACGCTCCTGTATGCATGCTCCTGTATGCACTCTCCTGTATGCACTCTCCTGTATGCACTCTCCTGTATGCACATTCCTGTATGCACATTCCTGTATGCACTCTCCTGTATGCACGCTCCTGTATGCACGCTCCTGTATGCACGCTCCTGTATGCACTCTCCTGTATGCACGCTCCTGTATGCACGCTCCTGTATGCACGCTCCTGTATGCACGCTCCTGTATGAAAACACCTGTATGCACGCTCCTGTATGCACGCTCCTGTATGCACGCTCCTGTATGCACTCTCCTGTATGCACGCTCCTGTATGCACGCTCCTGTATGAAAACACCTGTATGCACGCTCCTGTATGCACGCTCCTGTATGCACACTCCTGTATGCACGCTCCTGTATGCACGCTCCTGTATGCACGCTCCTGTATGAAAACACCTGTATGCACGCTCCTGTATGCACGCTCCTGTATGCACACTCCTGTATGCACGCTCCTGTATGCACGCTCCTGTATAAAAACACCTGTATGCACGCTCCTGTGTGCATGCTCCAGTATGCACACTCCTGTATGCACACTCCTGTATGCACACTCCTGTATGCACACACCTGTATGCACACACCTGTATGCACGCTCCTGTATGCACACTCACCATGCAAGATGCAATTGCTGAACAAAAGGCAAGTTCAAGAGAGCTTACAATTTGCGTAACAACATTTAAAAAAATCTGTGAAATACTGGAGAATATAGTCAGATGAGACCAAAATTTGCCAAAACATCATGTTTGGAGGCCAAAAGGCACTGCATTTGACCCCCAAAACACCATACTAACAGTGAAGTGATGGGAACATCATGATGTGCGGCTGTTTTTCAGCATACGACACTGGTAAACTTCATATAATTGGAGGAAAGGTGAATGGACAAATGTATAGAGACATTCCTGATAAAAGTCTACACCATCCACCAGGATGATGAAGAAACGAGGGCGACAATTCACAAGACAAAGATCCCAAACACACAGACAATGAAGAGCATAAATCTGCTAGAATGGCCGAGCCGATCACCGGAGCTGAATCCAATAGAAAAAGTCTGGAAGGATCTAAAGCTCAGAGATCATAGAAGGATCCACAGGATCTGCGGGAGGTGAAGAGTGTTTGTGTGGAAGAATGGGCCAAAATCCCCCTGAGCAATGCAGGGACGAGTGTCTCCATAGGGGGCCGTCACACGGAACGATATCTTGCCCGATATCGTTTAAGCGATCTCCTTTTTGATCGCTTAAGCGATATCGGGCAAGATATCGTTGCATGTAATCAAGCGATTTACGATGGTAAATCGCTTGATCGTGACATCACTGATCTGAGGTTCGGTTCTCAGATCTAGCGATGAACGATGCAACGATCTGCATCATCGTGGTGTATGACACCACGATGATCCATCTCCCAGCGACCGCGCCTATGCTGGGAGATGGTAACTATGGTACACGTCGGGTAACTAAGCGACGCGCGGCGCCTAGTTACCCGATGTGTACCATAGTTACCAGCGAGATCGCGGCTCCACATCGCTGGTGAGTCTGTCTGTGTGACATCTCACCAGCGATGTGAGCGATATTGTAAGCGATTGCGCGTGCACGTGATCGCTTACAATATCGCTAAAGATATCTCACCGTGTGACGGCCGCCATACAGGAGGCGTCTGGAACTTTATCAGCAACAAAAGCTTCTGTATGAAGTATAAAATGTATTTCAAAATTTGTTTAATACTTTTTTCCTATGTTATTTCTCATTATTACACATAATTTATCTATGGTTTGATTTCTTTACCTGTGTGGATTGGATGGGTTGTTATAAACATCTGGTGAGAACTTCACCTCAATAGCACCTTTAGAAATAGATTTACTTAGAAGATTGGTGATGAGTTCAATACTTATTTCACCCTCCGTAAAGGTCCCGTTACATGGCACGACGTTGCAACGATTTCACCTGAGCGCGCACGTTTTTGTCATTTTGCCAAGATGGCTCTTGAGATGTCACGCGTAGAGATATCGTAGGCGACGCAGCTACGATGTTGCAAGTCACCTTCGCTCGCTGATACTTATCAATGCAGTGAATAGGGGGAAACGGCTCTCAACATCGTTATCGCCGTGTCACACAGAGCGATGCTGGCAGATCGCTTGAGCGTCATCGCCAGGTTTGGTAAACCTGTCAACTCGCAACCATGCGATGTATCATGGCTGAATCGCCCCGTTACACGGCACGACGCACTTGTGATTTCGCTTGAACATCGCTGAACCCCGGGATTTTTCAGCAATGTTGCGGGCGATATCGTGCCATGTAATGGTTGCCTTTAGTCTCAGACAATTTAGCCCATTCTCCTTCTGAGCTGGGCAGGGACGTTTTCCCATGTTGCACAATTTGGTGGGGCAGAACCATTTCCCCTACAAATAAAGTGGATGATGTATGTTCAGTCACCTGTAACATTGCCCTAACACCAGCTTTCTCTTTCTACAGATGCTTTAAGTGTTCTGCCAGGGGCAAGATAACGTGCCGAAACTGCTCCGGACAGGGGAAAGTCATTACCTTCATAGAGATGACAGTAAATTGGTGAGAACACTAGGACTATAATAATAATAATAATAATATTAATAATAATAATAATAATAAATAATAATAAATCATAATTTATATAGCGCCAACATATTCTGCAGCGCTTTACAATACAGTGGGTAATAGATGAAAATACACAGTATAATACAGTAAGGGTACCATCACACCTGGTGACGGCACCGCCAATTTCTTAGGCGACGTTGGGACGTGGCCTATCGGCGTCGATATCGCCCCTGCGATGTCGGCGGCTCTGACAGTGATGTGAAGCCAGGCGGCCGATCTGGGGCGATGTGCACAAATCGCCCCATGTAAATAGGCTCCCATTGTACTCCATCGCCGCCGCTGTCAGATCAACGGTGCCTCGCCGGAGGTGTCGCCCCATGTAAATGGGGGACGGCGATGCTGGCGGGGGCGCAACAGCGTGCGCATTCCCGCCAGTCGCCGCCAACATCTCCGGTGCCGTCGCCAGGTCTGTCGGTACCCTAAGAAAATATACAATATAATACAGTGATTCCAGTAGAGAAAGAATACAGTACAATAGGAAACAATACAATAGGCATAGAATCAATGTAAGAAGTACAATACAATAGATAAAGCAAAAATAAAGGTGACCCTGCTCAAAAGAGCTTACAATCTACAGCGGGATAGAGGTTTACACAAAGTACAGGGGTGTGTTACAGTGGTGGTCCAGGCATCTTGAGGAAATGGGGGATAGAAATACAGTTACATGAAAGGTCACCAGACAATAAATAATTGCCAGCGCTATAGGAACGCTACATTCAGGGGCATAAATAGGAATCACCGGGCCCCATAGAAAAAGTTCCAATTGCCTCCCTTTTCCCTCTCCACTAAGAAAATACATATCTATAATAATACTCACGTTTTGGCGTCTGTCATCCACTTCTGCCATAGTCCTGTCCTCCTATCACGGGATTGGCCAGCACAAATTGGAGGCGCCATATTTGAACACCCATGTGATGGGTGTTCAAATATAGTACCGGCTGGCATTATGAGACCACCAGTGGTACCGCTGATAGTCCGCATTGATGCTACCTGAAAACCCCCACCCTTCATGAATCTTTCACCACAGCTATCCCCCCGCCTGCCACCCAATAAGCTCAAACTCACCTACAGGACCTGTGGTGATGTCACAGTCGTGGGCCAGATCACATGACCGTGACATCAAAGGTCCTGTAACACACAAAGACCAGCCAGGTCAGCCCGCTCATCTTGCTTTCACTCCACTCAGCCCACTCTTGCCCTGCTCAGCTCACTCTCACCCCACCCACTTTGCTCACTCCACTCACCCTAAAGCCTGCTCACTACGCAGCCTGCTCACCTCACTCACCTCGCTCACCCCACTAAACCCACTCAACCCACCACCCGCTCACAGCGTGTGAGCCCCACAGCCTGCCAAATGTGGAACTGCCGCAGTTCCTCATGCTTCTGCCGCATAAGAGTGACCACAGGGCGGCAGAGAGTGACCACGGGATGGGGGGGGGAGAAAGAGAGTGACCACAGGGGGCAGAGATTGTGCACTGGGACACAGGCAGCATGTGAGTGGAGAGATGCAGCACAGGGGGCTCAGATGAGGGTAAAAAAACAGTGGACAGAGGAGAGACCACACAGGAGGGAGTGACGGGTGCTGCCCCCAGTGCCATAGAGCCCACCTCCATCGTGATGTCAATTCTCTTCCAATGCGATAGTGTGGCGCCCCTGCGACCAGGGTGGCCACATAGGGAACTGCAGCCAGGCAGAAAGATACACAGTTTGTGCATCAAACACCCTCACAGCACACACGCACCCACAAGAGCACAACACCCAGCCCGGAGCCCGGGACTCTAGGCGGGCAAGGGGTGGTGGGTTTAGAGGAAAGTGGGTGGGAAAGAATGTAGATCAGATGACAGAGAGCTCAAAAAGAGGAAAAGAGGAGGAAGGAGTTAGTAGGCCGGAGTAGGCTGAGCTGAAAAGACATAGTAGGCCAGAGTGAGCCGTGAGGTAAAGACAGCAGAAGGAAAGTGACATACATCCAGCTGGGATTGAGCTTCCGGGAGACACAGAATCCACAGGGTCACAGAAACCATGGAGAGAAAGCTTGTTCATAGCCGGCATCCCAGGGGAGTGCGAGGACAGAGACCGGATCGGTATCACCAGGTCCGAGGAACACGGCAGCACTGACTAACTGCTGTAGACGTTTTCCCTGATTTGAGCTGGAATCACATGGGTTAGATGGAGCCTGGTAACACCTTGTAAGATAGGGTTACTGCAGGCTAGGCACACACCAGAGTGTCAGCTCTGAGGGGAACTGAAGCAATATTCCGGCTTCCCAGACACACCGACGGGGAGCTTTAACTCCAGGTTGGAGTTCCCAATACAAGGGTTGGAGGCACAGCAGCAACCACGAGGACCCACAAGGGTTCGAGCTGCCACTATACAATCCGGAGAGAGAACAGAGAGGGAGAGAACAGCCTGAAATGATACTTAGAAGGAGTGAGGGGTCTCAGAGCGACAGCCTGGCTGCACAGGGTTGAATGTTTCCAGAGTTAGCTGAACTGTATTGAGAACTGTACTGTGCATTGCTGTGAACTGCTTGAAGAACTAGAAAGTAAACCCGGTGAACCGTGCTTCCGTCTGATTCCAGGTATATTGAACTGTGCATTCCATACCTTTTATCTTGCCAGGAGCAGCCCGACCCGCGAAGGGCTCATCCATCCAGCTGCAGCCCATCCATCCTCCTGGCAGAGCTGCGCTGCAGTGGTGGTCCCATTACTGACCACAACCCGTGGGTGGCGTCACGACGAACTTATCCTTGTAAATACCCCTTTACTTGTGAGATCCCGGGACAAGGTCCGGACCAGGACCTCCGAGACATCCCCAGCAGTACCCCAGTCCGGTACCGAGTATTCCGTCCCAGTGGGCTCCACAATAGCATCGGGCCTCCATCATATATAATATATAAAGCTGAATGTACAGTGAGTACGGAAAGTATTCAGACCCCTTTAAATTTTTCACTCTTTGTTTCATTGCAGCCATTTGGTAAATTCAAAAAAGTTAATTTTCTGCTCAGTGATGTACACTCTGCACCCCCCATCTTGACTTAAAAAAAAAAACAGAAATGTAGAAATTTTTGCAAATTTATTAAAAAAGAAAAACTGAAATATCACATGGTCATAAGTATTCAGCCCCTTTGCTGAGACACTAAAATTTAAGTCACATGCTGTCCATTTCCTTGTGATCCTCCTTGAGATGATTCTACTCCTTCATTGGAGTCCAGCTGTGTTTAATTAACTTATAGGACTTGATTTGGAAATGTACACACCTGTCTATATAAGACCTCACAGCTCACAATGCATGTCAGACCAAATGAGGATCATGAGGTCAAAGGAACTGCCCAAGGAGCTCAGAGACAGAACTTGGCATAGCACAGATCTGGCCAAGATTGCAAAATAATTTCTGCAGTACTCAAGGTTCCTAAGAGCACAGTGGCCTCCATAATCCTTAAATGGAAGAAGTTTGGGACCACCAGAAGTCTCCCTAGACCTGGCCATCCAGCCAAACTGAGCAATTGTGGGAGAAGAACCTTAGTGAGAGAGATAAAGAAGAACCCCAAGATCACTGTGTGTGAGGTCCAGAGAATCAATAGGGAGATGGGAGAAAGTTCCACAAAATAAACTATCTTTGCAATCTTCCAGCAGTCGGGCCTTTATGGCAGAGTGGCCTGACTGAAGCCTCTCCTCAGTGCAAGACATGAAAGCTGCATAGAGGTTGCAAAAAAACACATGAAGGATCCCAGACCATGAGAAATAAGATTCTCTGGTCTCATGAGATAAAGATAGAACATTTTAGTGATAATTGTAAGCGGTGGAGAAAACCAGGCACCGCTCATCACCTGCCCAACACAATCCCAACAGTGAGACATGGTGGAGGCAGCATCATGCTTAGGGGTGGTGGGGGGGGGTTCAGCTGCAGGGACAGGACGACTGGTTACAATTGAAGGAAACATGAATGCGGCCCAGTACAGAGATCTCCTGGATGAAAACCTCTTCCGGATCTCTGGACCTCAGACATGGCTGAAGCTTCACCTTCCAACAAGACAATGACCCTAAGCCACAGCTAAAATAACAAAGGAGCGGCTTCACCACAACCCAGTGACCATTCCTGACCGGCCCAGCCACAGCCCGGACCTAAACCCAATGGAGCATCTCTGGAGAGACCTGAAAATGGCTCCACCAACGTTCACCATCCAACCTGACGACACTGGAGAGGATCTGCAAGGAAGAATGAGAGGATCCCCAGATCCAGGGGGAAACTGCATCATTCCCAAGAAGACTCATGACTGTACGAGCTCAAAAGGTGCAAATACTCAATACTGAGCAAAGGGGCTGAATATTTATCATCAATACTGAGCAAAGGGGCTGAATACTTATCATCAATACTGAGCAAAGGGGATGAATACTTATCATCAATACTGAGCAAAGGGGCTGAATACTTATCACCATGGGAGATTTCAGTTTTTCTTTTTTAATAACTTTTCACAAATATCTATGTGGCGCCCCGCAACGAGTGCGTCACAGGAGGGTATTGCAGCCGAGACAGCAGCAGCAATATTCTCTGACTAAGCAATGACACAGTTAAAACTCAGAGCTCCATACCCTACATGCACATCAGCATAGAGGGCCAATAAGGTCCTGGTGGGCGGAGTGTAGTGGTAGTGTGTAGTGGAAGTTAGGCAGAAAGTGACACAAGAGTCTAGGTTCGAGCTTCTGCAATGTAGGAGAAGGAGGAAGGAGCAGATGTGGCCAGGAGGAACGTAGGAGAGGGGGCCTGCACAGTTCCGTGCAGCCCCCGGGCCACCACCACCGGTTGGGCACCATTGCTCCGATGTCTCAACAACCGGTCTACGGGCATCTATATGCGGGTCCAAAAACATCCCGCGCCCATCTACAACCGGATTACTGGTACCGAAGCTAGCAGTTGTTCAGCACTGCTATGCAAACCAGGAGTGGAGGGACCGCTTTACAGGAGCACCCCACCACCGCCAAACACACAGAGTCGTCTAGCCAGCGGAGTACCCACCAAAAGGACCCAAGGCTCCCCACAAATCCGGCCAGAATTCCCCGGTAGGGCAATTGAAGCAGCCTCCTTGTACCCGATCTGGCATCCTAAGGCCACCACGGCAACACAGCTTAGTTAGAATGGAGGAACACCGCAGAGCTCTGAGGAACACTGGTCATTGCTGAGTCCACCCGGTCCGTTACCCGCCAACTGTATGCCACGTACCATCTGCTGGTTACAGTAAAGTACCCGTTACAGAGACTGTCAGTGTCCGTGCTTTCTTCAGAACTGTCTATCTCCGCACACTGAAAGGTAACCGCAGCTGCCTCACAACATCTTGTGCAGCTCCTGGCTCCGGAGACTCCCGCTCAGCCTGTGGGGAGCGCTCCATCTTGCTGCATTCCATCCCCCGGAGGCCCAAGCAGCGCCGGTGGA
The DNA here is from genome assembly GCA_033576535.1 of Allobates femoralis. Classification (NCBI taxonomy): domain Eukaryota; kingdom Metazoa; phylum Chordata; class Amphibia; order Anura; family Aromobatidae; genus Allobates; species Allobates femoralis. The sequence continues at coordinate 99,277,132 of JARQOC010000007.1, forward strand.
CATCACCGGACCTCTCACAGGTGGCGTCACGAAGCAATTAACCCCTTAACTGTTCAGCCAAGACCCTATTTTGAATCTAGACCACCGGGCCCCACTTCGGTAGGCGCGGTTCCGTGACAGGAGGTTGAAGCTTTGCCTGCCCCATGAAGTCCCGGCCACCAGTCAGGTGCCAGACATCTACATTTCAGTTTTTTTTCAGTCAAAATGGGATGATGGGGTGCAGAGTGTACCATGAACTTATTTGAATTTACCAAATGGCTGCAATGGAACAAAGAGTGAAAAATGTAAAGGGGTCTGAATACTTTCCGTATCCACTGTATGTATGTGTGGAGCCCACTGGGACAGGGTACTCGGTACCGGACCAGGGTACTGCTGGGGATATCACAGCGGTCTTGGTCCGGACCATGTCCCGGCTTCTGCCATAGATGGGGGGTATATTTACAGGGAGTTTGTCATGATGCCACCCACGGGTTGTGGTCAGGGTGACCACCGCTACTGCAGAACCTCCAGGCATGATGTTGGGCAGCTGAGGATGTAATGGCTCTCCGCAGGTAGAGCTGCGTTCCCCGGGGCAGTGGTAATAATAGTCTATGATTGATGCTATGGATGTTGCAGGATAGTAGGGTTGTAGTGGAAGTGATGGCTGCTTGTGAGGGAACGTAGGGCTGAGCACAAGGATCACACAGACTCACGGTTTTGCAGTTTTCCAAGGCTTTACTGGAGTTGTTAATCACAGAGTACTGTCCACGGAGTCTGTACCGGGGCCGGGTTGCTCCCACCCTTTCCGGGTCCTCAGCTTCCTACTCCTGCACCTTGTCTGTGGCCCTGCTGCTGCTTTAGCTGAGCTGCTGGCACTGTCTCTCCTCACAGGTACCCCCTTTGCTAGGCAACTTGAGTCTTTCCGTGTGCTTCTGACCCCGCCGTGTTGCTTCGCTGAGGTACGGTGTAGGTATGTAACTTCCACTATCCCGGTGTTTTCTGTGCTACGTGTTTCAGTCACAGATTCGGATCCGGTATCCTGCTTCTGCGCTCCTCTGGGGAGAGTTATGAGGTAACTCCGTCCCCCAGATATGTTCCCCTGTTTCTTATACTCCTCTCCTCAGACCCTGGATTCAGGCCTGAAAGTAGTCAATGGTCCCTGTCAAGAGCTCAGCACTGCTCCCATTTACAGGTCCTCCTCCTAGTGCTCCCTGCACTAAACTGAACTGTCAACTATCAACTCACTACTTCCTCCTCAGACCAGAATATATGAGGGAGTTGCTTTAGCTCCCCCTTCTGGCCTAGAGGTGCTAGTGCAATGTCAGGTGTTGTGTGGGGAGTTAACCCATGGTGATGTTACTGTGGCACATTAACCCCTGGAGTGCCACATATGGATGTGTGACACCCCTGCGGCGGGATGCCACAGGGAGGTACTGCACCCCAAACAGAAGGTGTAGTGCCCCCATGGTCACAGGTAGCGGGTGGGTTTGCAGAGTCTCTCCACAAAGCCTTAAAGTCTCAATCAAGGACACCCTAGCACCAGGGACTGTATATTCAGTAGGTCCCGGGGTGTGTGGAGCCTAGGTGAGCGGGAGACGTGACCTCAGGAGTGACAGTTAAGACCAAAAAGACGGTGAGAGAAGAAGAGAGAGGACAGTCGCAGGGGATCCTGCGGTCTTGACTGGAGGGCACCTCTAAGGAGAGAGGTGATCCAGACAAGAAGGGACACTCCAGGACTAGTTGGAGCCGTCTGGAGTGCCCAGGTCAACACCGGTAAACCGGAATCAAGGCGGTTTGTTAAGGTTTAACCCAAACCACTGTCCGGCAGGCTGTGGGCCTTATCAAGTAAGGAGCCACAGCACCCATCAGAAAGTCCAACATCTGTACCATAGCCGTGTTCAAGACGCTGAGAGGTAACAAGGACTCGAAGCAACAGACTTCGAGAACTAGAGACTTGACTTGTGAGTGGGGAAGTAAAGAGCCAAAAGAGCCCTTAAGAGCAGGACCAGGGAAAGTATTAGAAAGTATCTCTGACAGACTCTGTGGTGAACCCCAAAGCCTGTGGCAACTAACCCCTGGAAAATTGGACTGTACCGTGTACTTTAAATATCTGCTTGGTACCAGTAACAGAACCGTTTGAGCTGAACTGGACTCTGTCTCTATTAATCCGCCATTTAAAGGGTCTTTGCATCACCAGAAATGTAAAGACTACTACTCCCCTCATCCACCCCGCTGCCCTGAGGTAAAGCTCCGCCTGTGGGGAGCTGTACTACCAAAGCTGCATTTCCATCACCTCAGCAGCTGGCTGCAGCGCTGGTAACCACATTACTAGGTACCACAGGTGGCGTCACGTTTCAACTCCCATCCCCATTCCCCTTCAGCCATAATTGAGTGCCCAGTGCACGGGACCGACCAACCGTGATCCCCCCACTGAAGAAGTCACAGTCCCGGTGCCCTAGTACCCCCCCCAGATAGCTCCACCCACTCCATAGCTTCTTCCCTCCAGATAGCTCCAATCCTTTATAGCTCCACCCCTCCAGATAGCTTTGCCTCCCTGGATAGCCCTGCTCCCTCCAGATAGCCCTGTCCTCTTCATAGCTCCCCCCCCTCCAGATAGCTCCTTCCCTCCTGTCTGTGATGCACCCCCAGGCTATGGGGTACTCGATAATTGGGCCGGTGACTGTCTGTAGGGGATCATGGTAGTCGTGATCCCCTAGATGTAGGGGTTATTTACAGGGGATTTTGTTGTGACGACACCCGGAGTGTTGTGACCAATGGAGCCACCGCTGCCGTATTCCTGCTAGGAACGGTGAATTAGGGGCAGCTGAGATGACAAAACCTCTCCGGGTAGGGCTGGAGGTCCCCAGGACAGGAGTGATAGTCTATGGTGGGGCCTTGGCCATCCTAGAGTCCTAGGCGTAGGGTTGGTGTTTGGTGCGGTGTGGGTGTGTTTTCAACCACCTTGTCTTACCTGGCTGCACTTCTCTCTGTGGCCACCTGGTTGCCACATTTGCCCAGCACACTTCATAGCCCCGTCCCTGTTAGCCACGCCCACTTTGTAGATTTGCCACTTTGGTTAGCCCCACCCCTATCATAGCCCCACACTTAGTTACTATGCCCAGGCAACGCCGGGCTCTACAGCTAGTATATATATGTTATTTGGCAGAGTCAAATTTTCATGTCTCATGACTTTTATAAATGGGGAGAAGGACATGTTATTGTGTCAGGTACATGGTAATTGTGTCTCTACTGAAACTCATTACTATTCCAGCAATACCCCTTTCATGGCAATTACAAAGTCTGATCATGCAAAAAAGCTCCTCACCCACACTAAGTATCCGGACAAGTAATCCCCCCAACATCAAGGTGGTTAGACATTGAGGGAGGGGGGGGCTATCTCTGTCACCCAATGGCCTCCCTGTTTTAAAGTTTTAGATGTTAACTTGGAGAACCCCTTCAGTTACAGTTGTATTATATTTTTCAAAATAACTTGGTTTAAAACCGTGTCTTCCACCCAATGGTTTGGGCCCAAACTTCAGTGTTGCACATGGAGCTTGTGCAAGGTGCACAAGTTGGGGATAGTTTCCATTAAGGACAGTGATAAACTAAGTATAATAGTTAAGACAGGGCACATCTGGCCCTTTGAGGTCTCCTCGGACCTCCCGGTGGAAAGTTATGACCCATAGTAGCATTTTGAGTATTTCATATCACAGCACAAGGGGAGGGAATTGCAAGACAACCCATGGGCAGGAGTGGGGCCGGCAGCTCAAAGAATAAGAAGGCCCAACCCCTGCTGGATCTTGTATTACTCTGGGGAGGATGCCACCTGGAAGGAGTATACCCAAGGAAGCACTGTGGCACGACACTGCGACCCTGTGGCCAACAGCAACAAGGAAACCAGTAACTGAACAACATTTGTATGCATATGCCTGTCATGTTTCAATAACTGACTGTAAAATCTGTAAATATTGTTATTACTCTAGCGCATCCCTACAGCAATAGTGGCTCAGTGGTTATGTCACGGTTGTGTCAGGAGGCACGGATGAAACTGTAGAGGCCACTTGTAGAAGGTCCCAGTGTTTGGCCAAACAGTCAAAATCCTAAAAACATGTCTTTGCCACTTTAAGAGGCATTTCCCTTTTAGTGAAAGCTGGAGGCCACTAGGACCCAGCTGATCCCTTACCGTGAGCTGTGTATATAATATATTCCCCTTGACTCTCAGGATGCACTGCTGGTGATAGCTGCTCAGGTGATCCTGGTTGCATCCTAGCCCAAAGCAGTGTTTCCTGGAGTCTGTTGGTTTGCTGTGTGGATCTGCTCAAGCTAAGTGTATCTCTTCCCTCTTTGTTTGTTTCCCTTGTGTGTTTCTCTAGTTGCTAGCCGGACTGACTAGTCATCACCCACTCTGATTCCTGTGTAGTGGTAGTCCAGGCACAGTCAGGGAATAGGTATCCTGTTGGCGACAGTTGCGGAAACTGTATAGGGACATTAGGGGAGCCAGGTGTCAGTGCTAGTTAATATAGGGGTCACCATCTCCCATTTTTGCCCTTAGCATCAGGGACTGCTTACCCCCCGTGCTTTCATCCAGCACTGAGTGTCTCCCTATACCCAGCGTGACAGGTTAGTACTGTACTATATACAGGGCAGCATGGTGTCTCAGTGATCAGCACTGTACTATATATAGGGCAGCACAGTGGCTCAGTGGTTAGCACTGTACTATATATAGAGCAGCGCGGTGGCTCAGTGGTTTAGCACTGTACTATATATAGGGCAGCACGGTGGCTCAGTGGTTAGCACTGTACTGTATATAGAGCAGCACAGTGGCTCAGTGGTTAGCACTGTACTATATATAGAGCAGCACGGTGGCTCAGTGGTTAGCACTGTACTATATATAGGGCAGCACAGTGACTCAGTGGTTAGCACTGTACTATATATAGAGCAGCACGGTGGCTCAGTGGTTAGCACTGTACTATATATGGGGCAGCATGGTGGCTCAGTGGTCAGCACTGTACTATATATAGAGCAGCATGGTGGCTCAGTGGTTAGCACTGTACTATATATAGAGCAGCACAGTGGCTCAGTGGTTAGCACTGTACTATATATAGGGCAGCACAGTGGTCAGTGGTTATCACTACTATATATAGAGCAGCATGGTGGCTCAGTGGTTAGCACTGTACTATATATAGAGAAGCACGTTGGGTCTATGGTCAGCACTGTACTATATATAGGGCAGCACAGTGGCTCAGTGGTTAGCACTGTACTATATATAGGGCAGCATGGTGGCTCAGTGGTTAGCACTGTACTATATATAGGGCAGCACGGTGGCTCAGTGGTTAGCACTGTACTATATATAGGGCAGCATGGTGGCTCAGTGGTCAGCACTGTACTATATATAGGGCAGCATGGTGGCTCAGTGGTTAGCACTTTACTATATATAGAGCAGCACGGTGGCTCAGTGGTTAGCTCTGTACTATATATAGAGCCGCATGGTGGCTCACTGGTTAGCACTGTACTATATATAGAGAAGCACGGTGGCTCAGTGGTTAGCATTGTACTATATATATGAGCAGCACGGTGGATCAGTGGTTAGCTCTGTACTATATATAGAGCCGCATGGTGGCTCACTGGTTAGCACTGTACTATATATAGGGCAGCACGGTGGCTCAGTGGTTAGCACTGTACTATATATAGAGCAGCACGGTGGCTGAGTGGTTAGCACTGTATTATATATAGAGCAGCACGGTGGCTCAGTGGTTAGCACTGTACTATATATAGGGCAGCACGGTGGCTCAGTGGTTAGCACTGTACTATATATAGAGCAGCACGGTGGCTGAGTGGTTAGTACTGTATTTATATATAGAGCAGCACTGTGGCTCAGTGGTTAGCACTGTACTATATATAGGGCAGCACAGTGGCTCAGTGGTTAGTACTGTATTATGTATAGAGCAGTATGGTGGCTCAGTGGTTAGCACTGTACTATATATAGGGCAGCACAGTGGCTCAGTGGTTTGCACTGTACTATATATAGGGCAGCACGGTGGCTCAGTGGTTAGCACTGTACTATATATAGGACAGCACAGTGACTCAGTGGTTAGCACTGTACTATATATAGAGCAGCACGGTGGCTCAGTGGTTAGCACTGTACTATATATAGAGCAGCACGGTGGCTCAGTGGTTAGCACTGTACTATATATAGGGCAGCACTGTGGCTCAGTGGTTAGCACTGTACTATATATAGAGCAGCACGGTGGCTCAGTGGTTAGCACTGTACTATATATAGAGCAGCACGGTGGCTGAGTGGTTAGTACTGTATTATATATAGAGCAGCACTGTGGCTCAGTGGTTAGCACTGTACTATATATAGGGCAGCACAGTGGCTCAGTGGTTAGTACTGTATTATGTATAGAGCAGTATGGTGGCTCAGTGGTTAGCACTGTACTATATATAGGGCAGCACAGTGGCTCAGTGGTTTGCACTGTACTATATATAGGGCAGCACGGTGGCTCAGTGGTTAGCACTGTACTATATATAGGACAGCACAGTGACTCAGTGGTTAGCACTGTACTATATATAGAGCAGCACGGTGGCTCAGTGGTTAGCACTGTACTATATATAGGGCAGCACTGTGGCTCAGTGGTTAGCACTGTACTATATATAGAGCAGCACAGTGGCTCAGTGGTCAGCACTGTACTATATATGGGGCAGCATGGTGGCTCAGTGATTAGCACTGTACTAGCCTGAGATCTTGCACATGCACTGTTATTCCCATGGATGGTGCATGCGCAAATGGTCGGTCTGGCTCTCATAACGTCATCAGAGCAATATGCTCCCTCTTTCTTCAGTTTCATTATTTGCACTTTTTCAGGACTTTGAGCTTGTTCACTTGCAGTCACCACATTCATTGCCCCTCGGTGGCACGTCAGTTCAGTACAGCTGTCTACCATTCTGTCAGGCATACTGACGGGGGCACACAAAACGTTTACCCCTAAAGCATAACTGAAACCTATAATATAAGACCAAAACTCTCCTGACTATAGACCCCTGCCTGCAGTGGATTTAATATAGGGACGGTTCAGTCTCTAGTATGGGGGTGGCGGACAACCTCCTTACAGGCAGATTTGGATGAGTTTGTCCTAACGAATATACAAGATGTCGAATCAACATATGAAAACAATGTAGCCATTCACAATCCAACCATTGCTGTTCTTTTTCCTTCAGGAAAACACTGGAGCCTTGTGAGGTTGTGATCAGAGATTATACAGAATTGCTTGATGACCGTTTCTGGAAAGTATCGGGAGATGTTATCCTCTTAGATGAGGATACCCAGGTGAGATAGATTTCATAGTATTCACAAGGGGCAACATGCAAAAGAAAATGATTGAAGACCTAATAGAGATACTCTGGAGTGGAGTGCAGTCATTGAGGTTGATGTAGATAAGGATGATGATTCCATTGATAGTATCACCACACGTTCTCTTTTGATGTAAATAATATTCTAATATTATCATTATTCCCAAAAAAAAGTCTCCACAGTATAAAAAATGGACATGTGGGTTCTGTACTATAGGTGACCAAATTATCAGACACTTCAACTCTCCCGAGTCTTTATCCCTAGTCACAAGGAGGAAACATGGAAGTGGGGTACAGGGCTGCCACTAGGAATTTCGGGGCCCCTGACAGCTGTCAGAGTAGTCAGGCCCTGACGGCGGCCCTGGTGGGGTATATTGTAATGTAGTAATAAGATAGGCGTCTCCAGAATGGACGGAGTCATGGAGTTTGCTTAAAGTGAACCAAAGTCACTGGATTTGGTTATAAAATTAAAAGCATCCCCTTCAGCAGCGCCTATGCTGCATTCTAAGAAAGTGGCTATTATGCCCTGACCGCCCCTGTACATCTAATAAATGAATTTTAAAAACGTCCCTCCCTGTATGATAATTACCAGTTTCCGGTCCTTTGAGTTTGATTGCAGCTCGGTCTGACCCGTCTCTGACTCGCCGCATGGGGGCTGTGGGCCCTCTCAACGACGTCGGGGCTGTGAGCTGTCACTGTGGAGTGATGCGGTCCGTAGTCCCCGGTGGGTGGTCAGTGAAAAAGGGAGGAAAAAGATAAAAATGAAAAAAAAGTAGAAAGAAAAAGAAAAAAAATAAAATAAAAGATTTTGTCGTGACGCCACCCGCGGTAGGTGGCCAGTAGGGGCCATTCGCTGTGGTCTGGGACCTCTGGGGATGATGGAGTTGCAGCTGTGATGGTTTTGCTCCCCACGGGAAGAGGGGTCCCCAGGGCATCCGAAGTGGAAGGGGATTGAGATGATGGAGAGTCAGCGGGGCTAAGCTGGCTGCAGGGCAGGGTAGGAATACTCTCAGGCAGGTTCCTGCTGCCTGCGCGGCGTTTCAGTCTTACGCTCCTCAGGCAAGAAATGAACAGTCTGACACAATGCTGAGTTTCGACACGGTTTACTTGGCTTCTCTCATCAGGCACTTCAGATTACAGCACAAGTGCATTGGCGGCCTGGGTAGTCCTTGGCAAGCAGGATGGTTTGTCCAATGCTCCCCTTTTGTGTTCCTTTCCTCTCGGGCTTTCCTCTCTCATCCCTGCCTGTTCTCCTACTTCCTGCATGCACCCCCGCACACAGAGCCTTGATCCAGAAGCCATGGGCCTTCTTGGGTGACCGGCTGGGTCCCCTGGCCCTAGTACGGCTGCCTTCTCTGCGCTGTGTAGGGAGTTGGCCACAGCTCTTGCAGATCTCGTGGCCCCCCATTCTGTGGTTGGAGCGTGAAGCCTCCTCGCCACCTTCAGGGCCGGGCCCCTGGTTCTCGCCCTGTCCTTCCACTTCACATCAGATTCGGGCGCGCGGGTGGATCGCTCACTGTCCACACCCCTAGGACTTCCTCCAAGCTTTCTGTGGTCTTTATCCTCGGGACAGGCCTCATCGTGGTTCTGGCCTCCGGGTCCATGTGCTCTCTGTCCTTCTCTAACTAAATACTTCCTATGGTGTTTCCCCTTTGTTCTCTCTCTTTCCCTGACCACTTCCTGCTCACTTCCCACCCACCACCTTTCTCCCCCTGCCATCCCATAGCTGCCTGAGTCGTCCCACTACCTGAGTTCACCCGCTAGCTCTGGGACCGGGTGTGTTGTGGGTGACTGGACTTACCTTTTTTGATTGCCGCAAACTAATAGTGGTGACCGGACCGCAGGGGCACCACATCTTTCCTGCCGTCCATCCCACCTCACCTCATTATCTGTCTTGCTTCTCCTCACCGTCCATCCATCCCGCCTCTCCGTCCCATTTACATAATCCTCTTGTGGCATCTGTCATCCACTTCCACAGTCAGGTTGTTCTTCTATCATTCGCACAGCAGCCATATCTGCACACCCAAGTGATGGGTGTCCAAATATGGCACCTGATGGCGGTACTGGCCAACTGTGCAGTTCTGCCGGTGGTGTCACAGCCGCCCACACCTGCTGCCACCAGAAACTGACGACGCACATTGCCGCCGCTCCTCGTCGCCTGCCGCTGTGACTGTACCTCAGCTCGTCACACACCACTGCCTGGGTGTCCAAAGATGGTAGCGGTCTGAGTAACTGTGCATGCACACGCCGGGTATGCGCAGTTACTCATGCCGTCACCATCTTTGGACACTCGGGTATACAGAGATGGCGGCGGTGTGACTCACAGGGGGCAGAGAGAGCGCACGGGGGTCAAAGAGACCGCGCAGGAGGGGGCAGAGAGAGCTCACAGGGGGGAAAAGAGAGAGCGGACAGGGGATAGAGCACATAGGGGAAGAGACAGCCACCGCCCCCAGTGCCATAGAGCCTGCCCAATGGTGACGTCACTGCTCTCCCGATGCGGCAGCATCAGGCGCTTTTCTAGATTCTTGGTAATTGTGCAGTGTAAACAGGCTGCCGATCACCTGAGGAATGAGTAAAACACTTTTTGTCATGTCAGATGATTAAATTTGCTTAAAAATCATTATGCTCTGCAGCAAATCGTCCTGTGCAAACATGTAATGTGCTGCCGAGAACAATGCAGGCTATGCGTGTGTGCCGTATTGTAGTAACAATCCTTCTGTGCACATGTGCCGCATTGTATCTAGACAGGCTATTAAATGGCTGTAATCATGGAAATAAATGTCACAACGGTTAAAGCAAATCTTTTGGTCGTAGGTTGAACCGATAACCACATTCCCTGTGGAGACAGTTAATGAAGCTTCTCAGGAGAGCATTGACCAGCACAACGCCGCGCTCCCCGATAACACCAGGATCCTGAGACAGGTAAATGGGGAAATAGATGCAAATAATGGCTTCAACCCAATGTTGGCAAGTCTACTAGGAAATTGGGGTATTCTCAGGGGCGTATCTAGGGGGGTGCAGCCGGATCCTTTGCCCCGGGCGCAACTCAGAGGGGGGCGCCAGCGGCACCCCCCCTCCCCCTGCGGCTGCAGAGGTGGGGCTGAAAGCTGACAGCACCCCCCACCCTGCACCCAAGGCTGCAGGGGCGGTGGAACTGAAAGCTGACAGCACCCCCCCGCCCCACACCTATGACACCTATGGCTGCAGGGGCGGCGGGGCGGAAAGCTGACAGCACCACCCCCTCCCTCCCGCTCCTCACCTACTCTGGGGGGGGGGGCGCCGAAATAGATCTTTGCCCCGAGCACCGTGAAACCTAGTTACACCGCTGGGTATTCTTGTCATATTTTCCATAAATAAGGCTTTGTGAGTAAAGTTTAATTAACACTCAAAAATGAATAAGTAAAATAATAGAAAATAATAATAAAAGTATTTCTAAAGATTGTTTATGAGATGCTAATTTGGGCTTTGGTCAGTCGAAGGGGTGTTCTTTCCTAAACTAGTCGGTCCACTTAGCATGTTATTCTGCCCCTGGGGGTGTTATAACATGCTTACCACTGCAGCATCATCAGCAGGCGTACAAATGCTATAGTCGGCGTCCAGGAATGTTCTGAGCCATATTTAAAGGGAGAAGGCGTTCCTGCAGCCTCAACCTTCAATTGACACTAATCAAAAAGTTAACTCCTGCAAAGCTGAACATCAGTGAATTAACCACCGCCGTCGCCCAAACTCAGGCTGAGCAACAAGAAGGTCTTAGGCGACGTTCACACATTAGCGTATTTTCTTGCGCTTTTTTGCCGCCTTTTTCGTCCGCTCAAAAAAGTGCAACAAAATACGTGGGTTCTTTCACACACCGCGCTTTCTGCTCCCCATAAAGCGCAGATGATGTCACAGAGGGGAGGAAGAATCCGGCTTCCTCTTTCCCTCTGTGACATCTGTGACCGCCCCATTAGATTTCGCGAAATCAGAATGAAAGAAAGGCAAATCTATGTAAAATAATAAAGAATCAAATACTTACCCTCCGGCGGGTGTTTCTGCGATCCGGGGTGGAGAGACAGTCAGGTACTAGAACGACAGGGCCTTGCGTGATGTCAGAGTGACTTCCGGGCACTGATTGGCCGCTCGCTCGTATCACATGAACGCAAGTGGCCAATCAGCACCCAGAACGTCACTCTGACATCACGACAGGTCCTAGCAGGTCAATTCCTGCGTTGGCTCCCGACTCCCAAACACCTGTCGGAGGGTAAGTATTTCATTTTTTATTATTTGTCATATCTCAGCCTTTATTTAAATTTGATTTCGGAGTGTATATTAATACACTGCAAAATCTAATGGGGGCGGTTACGCATGTCACACTGGAGAGGAGGAAGCAGGATTCTTCCTCCCCCTCTGTGACATCAGATGCAGCAGCGCCCACCCTTATAGGAAAGAGCGCCGGCGCTGCTGTGTAAAGAATTGACAGGGTCATTCTTTTTACGCAGGCGCTTTTTCCTATAAAAGCGCGGCATATTTTCACACACTGTCTGCAAGGCAAAGTGAACTTCCCATTCACTTTGCTGGCAGACAAAAGGCGCATTGCATATTTTGAAAAGCGCGCGCAAAAAAGCGCTCAAAATTATGTAAAGTGTAAATGCAGCCTAAGGTTGCACATCAGACTCTCCAGTGTGAACAGAGTCTGAAGCCGGCATGACAGTACCCCGCCCTCTACAATGGACCCCAGGGCCCTCAGGACACTGCGGACGACGACGATGAAATACAGCAACCAGTCGATCAGCATGGACATCTATTGCAGGCACCCAAGCCCTCTCTCCAGGACAAGTGAGAGAGAGTGTGTGTTGATGAGTGCCAGTGTGTGTGTCAGTGAGTGCCAGTGTGTGTGTCAGTGAGTGTCAGTGAGTGTCAGTGAGTGCCAGTGTGTGTGTCAGTGAGTGTCAGTGAGTGTCATTGAGTGCCAGTGTGTGTGTCAGTGAGTGTCAGTGAGTGTCAGTCAGTGTCAGTCAGTGCCAGTGAGTGTGTCAGTGTTTTGTATGTGTTAGTGAATGTCAGAGTGTGTCGGTGAGTGTGTCAGTGTGAGTGTCAGTGAGTGTGTTAGTGTGTGTGTTATTGTTTGTGTGTGTGTGTTAGTGAATGTCAGAGTGTGTTGGTGAGTGTCAGTGAGTTTGTCAGTGTTTGTGTGTGTGTTAGTGAGTGTGAGTGTCAGTGTGTGTGTCAGTGTGCGTGTCAGTGTATGTGTCAGTGAGTCAGTGTGTGTGTGTCAGTGAGTGTCAGAGTGTGTGTTAGTGAGTGTCAGTGTGTATGTGTGTGTCAGCGTGTGTATCAATGTGTGTGTGTTTCAGTGTGTATGTGCGTCAGTGAGTGCCAGTGTCTGTGTTAGTGTCAGTGTGTGTGTCAGTGTGTATGTGTCAGTGAGTGTCAGTGTGTGTGTCAGTGTGTATGTGTCTGTTAGTGTGTGTGTGTGAGTTTCAGTGTGTGTGCCAGTGTGTGTCGGTGAGTGTCTGTGTGAGTGCCAGTGTGTGTGTCAGTGAGTGTGTCTGTGTTAGTTAGTGCCAGTGTGTGTGTCGGTAAGTGTGTCAGTGTGAGTGTCAGTGTGTGTGTCAGTGAATGCCAGTGTGTGTGTCAGTGAGTGTGTCTGTGTGTGTCCTTGTGTGTCGGTGTGTCAGTGTGCATGTCAGTGAGTGCCAGTGTATGTGTCGGTGTGTGTGTGTCAGTGAGTGTGTCAGTAAGTGCACAGAATGTTGACACAGACACTGGAGCAGCAGGGGACCAAGGAGAGGTATATATTTATTCTTTTAAAAATCAGTGAATACACAGCAGCCAGAGGACTATGTAGGGTACATTACACAATATGGAAGACTATAGGGGATACATTTTAATATATTGAGGTCTATGGGGTGTGTATATACTATATGGAGAACTATGTGGGGTGCATTACTATATGGAGGACTTTAGGAGTGCATTATACTATATGAAGGACTATGTGGGTGCATTATATGATATGGTGGACTATTAGGGATGCATAATAAAATGGAATAATATGCAGTGCTTTATACAATATGTAAGGGTTACATACAAATAAGTTAAAAATACAATGAACAAACTAACAGTGACTGACTGATACAGTGGAGAGAGGACTCTGCCCTCAGGGGTTTACATTCTACAGAGCAATAGGGAGAGAGACAGTAGGTTGAGTCAGGTCCGATGGTGGAGCGCCGGGTCTAGTGGTGCTGGAGCCCCAGCTCCAATGGTGGAGCACCAGGTCAGGTGGTGGTGGAGTGCCAGCTCCAATGGTGGAGCACCAGGTCAGGTGGTGGTGGAGTGCCAGCTCCAATGGTGGAGCACCAGGTCAGGTGGTGGTGGAGTGCCAGCTCCAATGGTGGAGTGCCAGGTTCAGTGGCACCGTGGTCATTGCAGGCTGTAGGCTGTTCTGAAGAGATGGGTTTTCAGGTTCCTCTTGAAGGTTCCGAGTGTGGGGGACAGTTGGACTTTTTGGGGTGCAGAATTCCAGAGGATGGGGAATGCTCAGGCAAAGTCTTACAGGCTGTTAGATAAAGTAAGGTGATTCCCTGTAGGGTATATATAAAAAACAAACATGCGGCGCCAATCTCAGCGCGTTACCAATGTAACTCTCTGGTGCCCTTTTATTGATAAATGTTCTTAGTGGTTTTTTAGCATAGTGATTGCTGTTTGTGGATGTTTGTTTTTACTATGTAATGAAGCACTATAGCTGAAGCGGACAATGAGACTGATTGGACAGGTGTGGTTATACCCACACCCTCATGTCATTACCTAGCAAGCTGTAATTATCTTTTACCTATAAAGCAAAGTGTCAGATGTATTTTTATTTAGATACCTGAGGAAGGCGGTTGTCTCCGCCGAAACGCGTTGTATCCGTTTTTTATATTCTCGCATGTTTTGAGGAATAAAATTTTTTGTGGACAAGAAGTTCTTAAAATCATTACCACGGGGAGCGCGGCCACTATAGAATTGGATCACTTCCTATTGAGGCTGTTAGATGAGCAACGTGCAAGTGTGGAAGAGAGGAGGACATCTTGGAAGTATCGTACTCCAATGCCAAATCTGACAGTTCAGTCTGTACAGATATTTCTGAATAGCCGTACCTCGCGCACCTACACAAATTGCGTAGAAGAGGCAGAGAAGTCTCCGCTCTGCTGCAAAAGCCGACGCGACTTCAAAGAAAGAGTGCTTATAAGAAAGTAGTAGTTTTTAAACATTAATGCAGCCCCTCACCAGGTCCCCACATATTATATACATACTCACAATACATTTTTATCACATTTACATACATTAACATAGGGCAAAATCCCTGTTTCTGAGGAGGGGGTCAGGGTAATGGTGTATGTAGTGCAGAAAAACGCGCAGCAAGAATTGACATGCAGCAGATTTATCTGCACTAAAATACGGAGCATATCTGGCACCATGTGGACAGGAATTAGTAAAACCCATAGGTTTTGCTGGGAAAACACTCTGCAGCAGATTTATGCAGCAGATCCGCACCAAATATGCAGCAAAATACGCATCATGCGAATGGGCCCTTAGGGTCTTAACAAGTGACCCAAGTGATGAGTGTGCAAATATGGCGCCTGCTGTAAGTATTGGTCTATTGTGCAGTACCGCAAGCAGTGCCGCTGACCACCACAACCTCCGCCAGGGACCGCCACCAGCAGCCCATCGCACCTCACTGCCCCACACAAAGCCGCCTAAGAAAGTGCACATTTGTGTACCTAACACGCATGTCCAGTTACTGAGGCAGCCACCATCTTTGGACACATGGGTGTTCAAAGATGGTGGCGGAGAGAGTGTAAATGCGCATACGTGCTTTGGGTACACGTGTGAACACTTACTCGTGCCGCCGCCATCTTTGGACTCCCAGGTGACCAAAGATGGCAGTGGCGTGACGCAGAGGGGGCACAGAGAGCGCATGAGGGGGCACGCAGACTGTGTACAGGAGGCACAGAGAGCGAACGGGGGGCAGAGACAATGCATTTGGGGGCAGAGAGAGCATACAGTAGGGTACAGAGAGCACACAGGGAGGCACAGAGAGCACACAGGGAGGCAGAGAGAGCATATGGGGGCAGAGAGAGAGTGCAGGGGGGGCAGAGAGAACACACAGGGAGGCAGAGAGAGCATATGGGGCAGAGAGAGAGTACATGGGGGGCAGAGAGAACACACAGGGAGGCAGAGAGAGCATATGGGGCAGAGAGAGAGTACATGGGGGGCAGAGAGAGTGCACAGGGAGAAAGAGGATGATAAGTGTGCTTATATGGTTCCCACTGGTGGTACTGGCTTGTTGCACAGTACTGCCAATGGTGCTGCAGCTACCTGCAACCACACCCACCCGCAGCCACCGCCACCACCCGAAACTGCCGCCACTGACACATTACCACCTGAGTAAGTTTGTATGCATATAACCAGCATACTTGTGCACTTACTCAGGTGGTCGCATTCTTTGGACACCTGGGTATACAAATATGGTGGCGGCATGATCCGGGGTGCATGCGCACTTATGCTGCCGCCCTCTTTGGACATGACAGGTGGAAGAAAGCACAAGGGGGAGAGACAAAGCACAGGGGGACAGTGAGAGCGTACAGGGGAAGGACGAGCATACAGGGGGCGAGAAAATTGGGGGGAGACAGCTGCCACACCCAGCATCACAGAGCCCACCCCCATTGTGACATCACTGCCCTCCCGATGCGATAGCATCGGGCCTCTATCTAGCAATAGAATAATCAGATAAACTAACATTCCATATTGTCATAAATTCGTGGTCCTCCAATAAAGTGCTATATGCCATCACTTCCATCCATCTTGTTTCCACTTCTTGGACCTACAGAAGGAACATCGCAGGCTCAGCCAACCATCACTTCATAAGGTGAACTCAGTGTACTCAATATACCGTACTATATCCGCTATGAGGGGGTAGTTAATTTGATTTTTAGTTTGGGTAAAGGGCTGCAGACATTGCTTCCGGTCTTCTCACTGTCTCTCTAATTCTCGCTTTCTCCTGTAGCGTCAACAAGTCGAGTCTCTGCCTTTCTGCAGAGTCCATTACACCTGGAAGGGGAAACAGAGGGAATATTATGTCTACGGCCTGGAGAATAAAGCTTACTGCGAGAACTACCCCGAAAAATGCTGCTGCTGCGCCATCATGTGACCAGAGGAAGAAGAGCAGCCGAAACCCGCAGAGCCGGCAGGAAGCTCGGGGGCCGTCCTTCTGATCCGCCCAGGACCTTGGGGGGCATTATAGGCTCTTACTCATGTATCCAATATTATATTATACCCAATCCTTGTTAATTAAACAGAAACTTCACCTAGAACTGCAAATCCCACATTCAGGAAATGAATTTTTGTAATTGATCTGTTCCATGTCTTATGGGATCTCTGGACCCTATGGTCCTATCTGTCATTACAAGATGGAGAGGAAAGGGTTATTTTCCTGCACTTCTCCTGGGGCATTAATGCTGCAATCAGGAACCTTATTTTTTTATTTTTGGTGGAGTTTCCCTTTAAATAGTTTATTATCCAGTAATTGTGTTAATGTTTATTTGTAATCCTGAACTATAGATAACTGACCAGTAATAAAAGGGAAATGTATAAATGATATTTGTGTGAATTACAGATCTATTAACACTTTCAAGAAATAATTCCCCAAGCCGTCCCCATTTTAGTGCAAAATAACTTTATTAAAAGTTCTAAAACTTCTGTCAAAAGTTCTATGACCTCCCTGTAGTCAGTTATACCCTTCAGGTTCTCCTTTGTAGCTACATGTGGAAGACACTTTTTTTCCATCCCGATATCTTATTAGTAGATGATCACAGATCTGATGAGAAATGATCTCCACCCAGGACAAGATTTAGGCAATCACATGATGCATCATGGGACATAATATTAGGAATGTAACCTGTTGCTGTCATCATCACTGGCTTCTATGGGGAGGTGATATGTGACCCTATTATGTGCACATGATATCTTTTCCAGGCCAGAGAACCCAATGGGGTTTTCAAGCAGAAATGAGTAGTGATGAGCGGCACTAAAATGCTTGAATTGAGCAGGTGGGACACTCAGATGGCTTCAATTCGAGTACTGAGTATAATGGTAGTCAATGGGGAACTCAAGCATTTTTCTGGAACACCCTACCAGGAAAATAGCTGAAATGGATGTAGACAACTCTCAAATGGAATGGGAAGAGCTTGACGACTGGACGCATCTATGACTTCAAGGTCGCTGCTGAGAGCAATGTTGGGTTGTGTGCACACGGTGCGTTTTTATCGTGTTTTTTTTAGTGCAGATTTGGCACAAAACCTGAAGGGAATCCTGATGCAGCAAAGTCAATGAGAATCCTGAAGTCTCCTGCACATGTTACTTTTTGTGACTAGGTGCAGAAAATAATCTACGGCATGTCAATTCTTCCAACATTTTACCTAACCCGTGACCTGGGATGTTGCCACATGTGGGTGCTCTGGGGAACAGATACCTGCCTTCTCCGTCTGGCCCCCCCCACTGCCTCTTCCTGCCTGTAGCGGTGCTGCGGACCCCTCCTTCTCCTCGCTCTTCGTTGCACCTTTTTAGGTTGGGTCAGTGACTTCACCGTCCACCACCTCGTCTTCCACTTCCGCACTCTGGTTCTCCTGGCTTGTTGACTTAACAACATCACTTGTTGGCAACTGTGTCTCATCATCATCCACCTGTTGACGTTCCCCATCATCGTCGTCTTCTGACCGTGTCTGGGTATCTCTGCACATGATATCCTCATGTCCCTCTTGAAACAAGCTCCTTGTAGTGTCCGAGTGTGGGATCACTTGTCACCCCGCCACAGCTTCTGCGGGCGCCATCAGCAGTATGTCCACTTCCCGGCCTCTTACCGTATGCCTTGCACATTTTATATTCGGTAGATGCTATATCTGCCTGCAAACTTTCCAGTATTATTAGGTAAAAGAAAAAATCTAGCCCTGAAACAGACTTTTGTCTTTAGGCGTCAGCAGCAGTATAAGTATACAAGGACTGTAAGGCAATAAGCCCTCTAATCCCAAACTATCCCTCCTCCAGCAGCTCTCCCTACAGTGAATGCAGATGACGGCAGTCTTACTAGGATAAAGGACAGTATATAGCCCTGAAAAGGACTTTGGTTTTCAGGTTGCAGCAGCAGTTACCTATGGAAGGACTGCAAGGTATTAAACCCTCCCTTTTGGATTGCTCTGAGCCCAAACTATCCCTTCTCCAGCAGCTATCCTCACACTGAATGCAGGTAAGATAGGTTTTCCTAGGATAAAGCACAGTATTTAGCCCTGAAAAGGACTTTTATTTTTAGGTTACAGCAGCAGTTACCTATAAAAGGACTGTAAGGAAATAAACCCTGCCTATATGCCTGCTCTAATCCCAAACTATCCCTCCTCCACCAACTGTCCCTATACTGAATGCAGGTACCATAGATTTTGTGGCGCCCCTACGGCAAGGCGCCACAGGGAGGCACTGCACCCCAAACAGCAGGTGTAGTGCCTCAGTAGCCGTGGATATGGAGGACCCTACAGAGTCTGCACCCTGCATCCATACAGTAGGCCACTTTAAGACAGGGACCGTATATTTAGTAGGTCCCAGGGGGGTGGAGCCTAGCGAGCGGGAGTGACAATAGTGTCAGGCAGACAGTGTGAGACAGCGAGGAAGGCAGACGCAGGGGACCCTGTGGCTGTAACTGGAGGGCACCTCTTAGGAAAGGGGTGACCCAGATGTGAAAGGGGGTCGTTCCAGGACTGGTCGGAGCCAGCTGGAGACCCAGGTCACCACCGGCATACCGGAGCCGAGGCGGTTATTTAAAGGTCTATCCTTAACTGCAGACCGGCAAGCTGAGGGCCCGACACTAGGGAGCCACAGCACCCCTATAGAAGTCCAACATCGGTCCCGCAGCTGGGTCCACCACACCGACAAGTCAAAGACTTTAGGTAACAGACCCCCAGGACTAGAGACTTGACTCACAGGGGGAGCACAGAGACAGAGAGACAGGACCAGGAACGCCATATTGAAGGCACCACTGCCAGACTCTGGAAAGTCCTCCAACATCTGCGGCTACAAACCCCGCTCAACCAGACTGTACTGTGTAGTACCCTTTCCACCTGGTACTAGTAAAGAACTGATTGAGCTGATCTAGTGTCCGGTCTCCTTCTATCCGCTGCCCAGAGGGCTCCCACAGCATCATCGAAGTGAGGACTACTACTCCCCTCATCCACCCCACTGCCCTGAGGTAAAGCTGCACCTGTGGGGAGCTGTACTGCAAAAGCTGCATTCCCATCACCTCAGCGGCCATCCGCAGCGCTGGTGACCCTATTACCAGGTACCACAGGTGGCGTCACGTTACCATTCCCCATCATCATCACCCCCACCCCGCCACTGAGGGTCCAGGGCACAGAACCGGGAACCGACCAGCCGTTATCACCACTGTCCCGATATCCGAGTACCCCCTACCCTGTCGACCGACTCAATTTTACTAGGATAAAGGACAGTATTTAGCCCTGAAAAGGACTTTTGTTTTTAGGTTGCAGCATCACTGTGTATGGCAGACAATCCCCGTATGTTGATTGGCTGTCTAACAGTCGCAAAACCCGCGGGGTGGGGACTCGAGGACGGCCCCCGAGCACCCGCGATAGTTGAGTAACGACCTTGCCCGAGCTCCCCGCCGCTCGCTCATCACCAGTTCTGAGCCATCTTTCAATGTTTTTAGCTGCTGCCGTTTTTAGGGTTTTATTAGCAATTTCCAGTGTTTTCTTGATGTCTTTTTTTACTTGACTTTTTTTTATCCAAACGTTTTTTAAAACTATTCAACAATGAAGAATTTGCAAGGAAAAATAACTGACAAAACACTCGAAGCGACACGTGGGCGTCTTTCGGCACGTTTTTATCCTTCCCATTGACTTGTATTGTAAATTACACTGCATTTTCCTTCCAGAAATTACCTGATTAAGTCTATGTTCACACTGTGCGTTTTTGATCCGTTTGCTCTCTTTTTCAGCTGAGAAGCTGGATCTGATTTCCAAAAAATACATCAGAAATGGATCATCTGTTCTGGCTGAGCTTTTTCTGGTGTTTTTTTAGCCCATAGACAAGAGTTTCAATGGGTTAAGTGGATCCGAAAAATGCAGCCATAATTGACGGCTCCTTCTTCTTCAGGATCAGTTTTCTACCCAAAAAAACGGATCAGGTCAAAAAATGCTCAGACTGAACAGCAACATTTGAAAACTCATTGACTTTGCTGGGGGGAAGGATACGCATGCAGTTTTGTGGCAAGAAATGCAGCAAAAACGCATAAAAAACCCCACCGGCACATAGCCAAAGTGGTTAAAGGGACACTGTCACCAGGGTTTTGCCATCCCATCTGAGAGCAGCATAATGTAGAGACAGAGACCCTGATTCCAGCGATGTGTCACTTACTGAGCTGGCTGCTGTCATTTTCTCTGCTGCAGATTTAGCAGTTCATGAATATGCTGGACTACCTTGTAGGTGGATTAGTAGTCCTGTAATGATAATCTCCAGTGATTTTATTAAAACTACACCGAGCAGCCCAGTAAATGACACTTTGCTGTAATCAGGGTCTCTATCTCTACATTATGCTGCTGTCAGATTAGGTGACAGATTCCCTTTAAGAGTCTGACCAGGGGGCAGTGAGCAGTTTTTTATGCCCATTGAACATTTCCTGGGTGCATGTTCATGCAGGTATAGTGGAAAAACATAGTGTGAACACGCCATAGAATGATCATTAACCTGCGCTCCACAGCTGTTGCAACACTACAACTCCCAGCATGTCCTCAGTCTGCACAATACTGGTTATAAATACTGTAGCAGAGACTATATTAGGGCCAGTAGTGGAGTTACTGGGGGGGAGCCAGAGGGGCCCTGACCTGGAGGGGCCCCAGCCAGAGCCAGCACTACCCTGGGCAGAATTAATAGCCTCTCAGAGGATTCTGCTATGGAGCTGCAGGGGCAAAGGATGCAAGAAAATGCTGCTGGCTAGTGATACAGGACCTGTAATGATGTCACAGTCATGTGACCCCCAGGTGGGAGGAGCCACAGTTTTGTAGCTGAAAGCAGCAAGAGGAAAAGCTGGAGATGAGGGCACATGTGTCATGTGACAGGTAACGAGGGAAGAGGGGTGCAGGATGTGTGACATGTGGGGTGCAGTGTGTATGGAATATAGGGGTGCAGGGTGTGTGAGAGAAGGGTGTAGGCCCTATGTGTGGGATATGGGGATGCAGGGTGTGTGGGATATGGGGTGATGAGGGGGCAGGGCTTGTATATGGGGGCGCAGAGTGTGGGATATGGGGTGCAGGGTGTGCGAGGTATGGGGGGGTGCTGGGTGTGTGGGATTTGGGATGCAGGGTGTGAGGGATATGGGGGTGCAGGGTGTGTGGGATATAGGGGCGCAGGGTGTGTGGGATATAGGGGCTCAGGGTGTGTGGGATATAGGGGTGCAGGGTGTGTGGGATATGGGGGCACAGCGTGTTTTGGATATGGGGGCACTGGCTGTGTGGGATATGGAGGTGCAGGGTGTGTGGGATATGGGGGCGCAGGGTGTGAGGAATATGGGGGGGCAGCAGGGTGTGTGGGATATGCTGGCACAGCGTGTTTTGGATATGGGGGTGAAGGGTGTGAGGGATATGGAGGGGGCGCAAGGTGTGTGGGATATGGGGTGCATGGTGTGTTGGATATGGGGTGCAGGGTATGTTAGGTATGGGGGGATGGGGGGCACAGGGTGTGTGGGATATGGGGGCGCAGGGTGTGTGGGATATGGGGTGCAGGGTGTATGAGGTATGGGAGGATGCAGGGTGAGTGGGATATGGGGTGCAGGGCAGGGTGTGTGGGATATGGGGTGCAGAGTGTGTGGAATATGGGGGCACAGGGTGTGTGGGATATACGGGGTGCAGGGTGTGAGGAATATGGGGGCACAGGGTGTATGGGATATGGGGTGCAGGGTGTGGAATATGGGGGCACAGGGTGTGTGGGATACTGATGAGGCCGAGCAACCCTGGATGGTCCAGATGGATGGAGGAGAGGATGGTTGGTGGATGGCCACCATGTCCCAACAAGGCTGCGACGGCAGCAAGAGGTGGAGGAGTCATGTTTTGGGCCAGAATCATTGGGAAACAGCTGGTCGGCCCCTTTAAGGTTCCTGAAGGTGTGAAAATGACCTCTGCAAAGTATATAGAGTTTCTGACTGAGAACTTTCTTCCATGGTACAAAAAGCAAAAACAGGAGCAAAATTATCATCATGCAGGACAATGCCCCATCTCATGCTGCAAAGAATACCTCTGTGTCATTGGCTGCTATGGGCATAAAAGGAGATAAACTCATGGTGCGGCCACCATCTTCCCCTGACCTAAACCCTATAGAGAACCTGTGGAGTATAATCAAGCAAAAGATCTATGAGGGTGGGAGGCAGTTCACATCAAAACAGCAGCTCTGGGAGGCGATTCTGACATCATGCAAAGAAATACAAGCAGAAACTCTCCAGAAACTCACAATATCAATGGATGGAAGAATTATGAAGGTGACAACAAAGAAGGGTTCCTATGTTACCATGTAACTTGGCCTGTTAGGATGTTTTGGAGTTACCGTATATACTCGTGTATAAGCCGACCCGTGTATAAGCCGATTCCCCTACTTTTGCCCCCAAAACCTGGGAAAACCTATTGACTCGTGTATAAGCCGAGGGTGGACCCCAGCACAGGTATACAGCCCCCAGCAGTGTGGTATACAGGCCCCCCCCCAGTGGTATACAGGCCTCCCCAGTGGTAGTATACAGCAGCCTCCCCAGTGGTAGTATACAGCAGCCTCCCCAGTGGTAGTATACAGCAGCCTCCCCAGTGGCATATACAGGCCCCAGCAGTATATACAGCAGCCCAGTGGTATACAGCAGTCTCTCCAGTGGTATATACAGACCCCAGCAATATTACAGCAGCCTCCCCAGTGGCTTATACAGGCCCCAGCAGTATATACAGCAGCCCCAGTGGTATACAGCAGCCTCCCCAGTGGTATATACAGGCCCCAGCAGTATATACAGCAGTCCCAGTGGTATATAGCACCCCCAGTGGTGTGGTATACAGCAGCCCCAGTGGTATATAGCAGCCCCAGTGGTATATAGCAGCCCCAGTGGTATATAGCAGCCCCAGGGGTATATAACAGCCCCAGGGGTATATAACAGCCCCAGTGGTATATAGCAGCCCCAGTGGTATATAGCAGCCCCAGTGGTGTGGTATATAGCAGCCCCAGGGGTATATAGCAGCCCCAGGGGTATATAGCAGCCCCAGTGGTATATAGCAGCCCCAGTGGTGTGGTATACAGCAGCCCCAGTGGTATATAGCAGCCCCAGTGGTATATAGCAGCCCCAGGGTATATAACAGCCCCAGTGGTATATAGCAGCCCCAGTGGTGTGGTATATAGCAGCCCCAGGGGTATATAGCAGTCCCAGTGGTATATAGCAGCCCCAGTGGTGTGGTATACAGCAGCCCCAGTGGTATATAGCAGCCCCAGGGGTTATACAGCAGCCCCCAAATGCTGGCACTCGCCTCCCTCCTTGTAAGGCCCCCCCTGCTGCTTAACTTACCATCCCTGGTCTTCTGCACAGCGCCGGTCTTCTGTGCTCCGTCCTCCATGCTCCCGTCCTCGCTGCATCCGGGGTCCCTGGCCGTCGCAGTAACGATGACGTCATCGTTACAGCGACGGCCGGGGACGCTGGATGCAGCGAGGACGGGAGCATGGAGGACGGAGCACCGAGGACCGGTGCTGTGCAGAAGACCAGGGATGGTAAGCTAAGCAGCAGGGGGGGCCTTACAAGGAGGGGGGCGAGTGCCAGCATTTGGGGGCCAGATATGCACTGCTTCCCCCTGCGCTGATTGACAGGGGGAATCAATGCATATATAATGAGCGGCCCCACGTGACGGGGCGCTCATCAAGCAGCCTCCCCCCGCCTCCTCCAGCCTCCCCAGCCCTGGACACAGCCCCTACCACCGTATTGACCCCGTGTATAAGCCGAGGGGGGACTTTTCAGCCCAATTTTTGGGCTGAAAAACTCGGCTTATACACGAGTATATACGGTAAATAGCTTTTTATTTCAGTGAATGTGACCTGTTAATGCTGCAAATTCAACAAATCAGCATCTTCAGTTCTTTCAAAGATATAAAATATTTAGAAACGCTCCTGTGCCGAATAATTTAGATCAGGGCATTTAGAGGGTTTTATAATTGTGGAGATTATACTGTTATCATTGGGAGATTTCTTCAATAAAATGTGATGTATCCTCTAACGGATGATGACTATTATTACACTGACTGTTATCTGCACCGACCATATAGGAAAATCAGAGAAAAAGAACATTTGCATAATAATTCGGAACATGGTGCAGGCACAGATTACCGACTCCCAAGACCCGACTGGAAGAAATGAGACGTCTTAACTCGCTAAAGTAGCAAATTAGGAGACCGGAGAAAGGTTTTCTAAATAAACACCCGTCTCCTTAAAGGAACACTGCATCTAAAAAGTCTATTGTTTCTGGTTATCAGCCCCCAAGTCAGTGGGGTCACGTGGACTTGCTAGTGCCCGGGGCAAGGCAAATACTCTGTGCCCCCCCAAACCTTCGAACTGGAAAACCTTCCACCAGTCCAATATTCAACCAATACATGCTAATCTTATGTGTTCTCTGTTGCTGCCTATGCAGAGCTCAGCAGGTAAACAGAGTTATTCTTTGGCTGCTCAACTCCACTGCTGACTGCATGAGGTTTATAATCTTTTAGGAGGAATTTCTACAAGATTTTGGATGTTTCTGGGGGAATTTGTGTCCCTTAAAGCAGAAGATCATTAGTAGGTGACACTGATGTTGGGGAGAAGCCAGGCTCACAATCTCTGGTCTACTTCATAATGGGGCCGAGGTCTGGGCTCTGTGCAGCCGCTCATGTTCTTCCTCCATGTCTCTATGGACCTTGTGCACTGAGCACAGTCATTGGAGAACAGAGAAGAGTCTTCCCCAAACTGTTCCCACAAAGCTGAAGCTACAATTGTCCACAATGTCTTGTGCTGAAACACTGAACTAAGAGTCTGAGGATGATCCCAGAAAAACAAGCCCACATTGTCCTCCTCCACCATCTGTACAGGGAGCACAATGATGTCAAGGGGTAACGTCACCAAACCCAGACTCTTCTAACAGACGCATGTAGAGAAGTGTCATCCGTCACTGCACAAAACCCGTCTCCTCCAGAGTCCAGTGGTGGCTTCACACCGCTCCATCAGACGCTCGGCATTGTGCTTGGTGATGTATGGCTTTACACCGCTCCCTCTGATGCTCAGCACTGTGCTTGGTGATGTACAGCTTTACACCGCTCCCTCTGATGCTCAGCACTGTGCTTGGTGATGTACGGCTTTACACCGCTCCCTCTGATGCTCAGCACTGTGCTTGGTGATGTACAGCTTTACACCGCTCCCTCTGATGCTCAGCATTGTGCTTGGTGATGTTCAGGTTTACATCTCTACATCCGTCGCTCGGCATTGTGCTTGGCACATAAAGATTTATATATGTAACTCAGGATCAGTAATGTAATGTATGTACACAGTGACTGCACCAGCAGAATAGTGAGTGCAGCTCTGGAGTATAATACAGGAGGTAACTCAGGATCAGCAATGTAATGTATGTACACAGTGACTGCACCAGCAGAATAGTGAGTGCAGCTCTGGAGTATAATACAGGAGGTGACTCAGGATCAGTAATGTAATGTATGTACACAGTGACTGCACCAGCAGAATAGTGAGTGCAGCTCTGGAGTATAATACAGGAGGTAACTCAGGATCAGCAATGTAATGTATGTACACAGTGACTGCACCAGCAGAATAGTGAGTGCAGCTCTGGAGTATAATACAGGAGGTAACTCAGGATGAGTAATGTAATGTATGTACACAGTGACTGCACCAGCAGAATAGTGAGTGCAGCTCTGGAGTATAATACAGGAGGTGACTCAGGATCAGTAATGTAATGTATGTACACAGTGACTGCACCAGCAGAATAGTGAGTGCAGCTCTGGAGTATAATACAGGAGGTCACTCAGGATCAGTAATGTAATGTATGTACACAGTGACTGCACCAGCAGAATAGTGAGTGCAGCTCTGGAGTATAATACAGGAGGTAACTCAGGGTCAGTAATATAATGTATGTATACAGTGAGTACAGCTCTGGAGTATATACTGCCTGTACACATCTCTGGTCCCTGTATACTGTGTCTCAGTGGTGTGTGCAGTGTGAGGTGACCTCGTCCATCTTTCCCTGTTATATGACTGTGTGCAGACATTGGAGCAGACCTGTACAGAGATCACCACCCTGCACATGTGACTCAGCCATTCTGGAGCTCCTGTAGAACTACAGCTCCCATCATGCAGTGCGGCCGCTCTCCCGGGTGATGGCAGGGTCCTGCGAGAGACGCAGATACGGGGGACGTATGACGTCATCACGTCGCTCCCGACCTGTCGTTTGGGGGCGTGGCTATGCAAGTTACCAAATATAAGGACTTATAATTTAGTCTTTTCTCCAGGTATAACCCGCTCTCCTGATCTCCACATCACCGCTCATTATCACTCCGGGCGGGTTTTACACGTTTTTCTCAGTATTGGCGTGGTTGCCCATAGCGACCAATCAGATTCCCGCTTTCTTTTAGCATCACGAGAGCTGTTGCCTATGGCAACCTATCAGAAACCAACTTTCATTTCAAATCCTAAAAGCTGGAATCTGATTGGTTGTTACAGCCTGATGACGTCATAGAATGTTCCACATACTATTGTGTACTATGATGTCACGCGCACTATATAAGGAGCAGAGGGCCACAGGCAGCTGATTGTTCTACAGTCTCTGGAGAGTGAGGTCAGTGCTTGTCTTCCCTTTATTCTTTCAGGTTTTTATCATTTATTTTGTTATAAATTCATTTAACCCTTGATTGGCAGCAGGGGCCAGTGTGGCCCCATACAGATTACACATGGAGGGGCCAGTGTGGCCCCATACAGATTACACATGGAGGGGCCAGTGTGGCTCCATACAGATTACACATGGAGGGGCCAGTGTGGCCCCATACAGATTACACATGGAGGGGCCAATGTGGCTCCATACAGATTACACATGGAGGGGCCAGTGTGGCCCCATACAGATTACACATGGAGGGGCCAGTGTGGCCCCATACAGATTACACATGGAGGGGCCAGTGTGGCCCCATACAGATTACACATGGAGGGGCCAGTGTGGCTCCATACAGATTACACATGGAGGGGCCAGTGTGGCTCCATACAGATTACACATGGAGGGGCCAGTGTGGCTCCATACAGATTACACATGGAGGGGCCAGTGTGGCCCCATACAGATTACACATGGAGGGGCCAGTGTGGCCCCATACAGATTACACATGGAGGGGCCAGTGTGGCCCCATACAGATTACACATGGAGGGGCCAGTGTGGCCCCATACAGATTACACATGGAGGGGCCAGTGTGGCTCCATACAGATTACACATGGAGGGGCCAGTGTGGCCCCATACAGATTACACATGGAGGGTTTCATGGTACCAGACAAGGGTTAAAACATAAAACAAATGGGGAAACCCTCAGTTTAGGTGATGTCCAGATGATTATTGTCAGAGGATCAATGTCTGCCACATTCTACATAGGACGAGGATTTCCCCATTCACCACCAGATTTCATTGGTTTCTGACTTTCTTGCTCATCATCGGCTCCTTACAATATTTATGAATATTATATATTTTTAATGTAGGGCCAATGATACTATATATAAGACTATATGGTCCCATTATTTTGTATGGAGGGCTATGTGGTCCCATTGTTTTGTATGGAGGGCTATGTGTGTCCCATTATTTTGTATGAGGGGATATGTGGGTCCCATTATTTTGTATGGAGGACTATGTGGGTCCTATTATTTTGTATGAGGGGATATGTGGGTCCCATTATTTTGTATGGAGGACTATGTGGGTCCTATTATTTTGTATGAGGGGATATGTGGGTCCCAATATTTTGTATGGAGGACTATGTGGGTCCTATTATTTTGTATGAGGGGATATGTGGGTCCCATTATTTTGTATGGAGGACTATCTGCACCAAATCTGCAAGATAAAATAAAGCAATGTGGGCACAGGGCCTTACAGTGTACT
The DNA here is from genome assembly GCA_033576535.1 of Allobates femoralis. NCBI lineage: Eukaryota > Metazoa > Chordata > Amphibia > Anura > Aromobatidae > Allobates > Allobates femoralis. Next base: position 99,305,648 of record JARQOC010000007.1, read on the forward strand.
TATAGTAGGATCCAACAAGCCACTGTACCCTCGGGTCATGAGTGATCTCAGGTTCAGGGATGTAACTAACAGAAACCAACTTTCATTTCAAATCCTAAAAGCTGGAATCTGATTGGTTGTTACAGTCTGATGACGTCATAGAATGTTCCACATCCTATTATGTACTATGATGTCACGCGCACTATATAAGGAGCAGAGGGCCACAGGCAGCTGATTGTTCTGCAGTCTCTGGAGAGTGAGGTCAGTGCTTGTCTCCCCTTTATTCTTTCAGGTTTTTATCATTTATTTTGTTATAAATTCATTTAACCCTTGATTGTACCAGGGGCCAATGTGGCCCCATACAGATTACACATGGAGGGGCCAGTGTGGCTCCATACAGATTACACATGGAGGGGCCAGTGTGGCTCCATACAGATTACACATGGAGGGACAGTGTGGCTCCATACAGATTACACATGGAGGGGCCAGTGTGGCCCCATACAGATTACACATGGAGGGGCCAGTGTGGCTCCATACAGATTACACATGGAGGGGCCAGTGTGGCTCCATACAGATTACACATGGAGGGGCCAGTGTGGCCCCATACAGATTACACATGGAGGGGCCAGTGTGGCTCTATACAGATTACACATGGAGGGGCCAGTGTGGCTCCATACAGATTACACATGGAGGGGCCAGTGTGGCCCCATACAGATTACACATGGAGGGGCCAGTGTGGCTCCATACAGATTACACATGGAGGGGCCAGTGTGGCTCCATACAGATTACACATGGAGGGGCCAGTGTGGCTCCATACAGATTACACATGGAGGGGCCAGTGTGGCCCCATACAGATTACACATGGAGGGTTTCATGGTACCAGACAAGGGTTAAAACATAAAACAAATGGGGAAACCCTCAGTTTAGGTGATGTCCAGATGATTATTGTCAGAGGATCAATGTCTGCCACATTCTACATAGGACGAGGATTTCCCCATTCACCACCAGATTTCATTGGTTTCTGACTTTCTTGCTCATCATCAGCTCCTTACAATATTTATGAATATTATATATTTTTAATGTAGGGCCAATGATACTATATATAAGACTATATGGTCCATTTATTTTGTATGGAGGGCTATGTGGTCCCATTGTTTTGTATGGAGGGCTATGTGTGTCCCATTATTTTGTATGAGGGGATATGTGGGTCCCATTATTTTGTATGGAGGACTATGTGGGTCCTATTATTTTGTATGTGGGGCTATGTGGGTCCCATTATTTTGTATGGAGGACTATGTGGGTCCTATTATTTTGTATGAGGGGATATGTGGGTCCCAATATTTTGTATGGAGGGCTATCTGCACCAAATCTGCAAGATAAAATAAAGCAATGTGGGCACAGGGCCTTACAGTGTACTTATAGTAGGATCCAACAAGCCACTGTACCCTCGGGTCATGAGTGATCTCAGGTTCAGGGGTGTAACTAACAGAAACCAACTTTCATTTCAAATCCTAAAAGCTGGAATCTGATTGGTTGTTACAGCCTGATGACGTCATAGAATGTTCCACATCCTATTATGTACTATGATGTCACGCGCACTATATAAGGAGCAGAGGGCCACAGGCAGCTGATTGTTCTACAGTCTCTGGAGAGTGAGGTCAGGGCTTGTCTTCACCTTTATTCTTTCAGGTTTTTATCATTTATTTTGTTATAAATTCATTTAACCCTTGATTGTACCAGGGGCCAATGTGGCCCCATACAGATTACACATGGAGGGGCCAGTGTGGCTCCATACAGATTACACATGGAGGGGCCAGTGTGGCTCCATACAGATTACACATGGAGGGGCCAGTGTGGCCCCATACAGATTACACATGGAGGGACAGTGTGGCTCCATACAGATTATACATGGAGGGGCCAGTGTGGCTCCATACAGATTATACATGGAGGGGCCAGTGTGGCTCCATACAGATTACACATGGAGGGGCCAGTGTGGCTCCATACAGATTACACATGGAGGGACAGTGTGGCTCCATACAGATTACACATGGAGGGGCCAGTGTGGCTCCATACAGATTACACATGGAGGGGCCAGTGTGGCTCCATACAGATTACACATGGAGGGGCCAGTGTGGCCCCATACAGATTACACATGGAGGGACAGTGTGGCTCCATACAGATTACACATGGAGGGGCCAGTGTGGCTCCATACAGATTACACATGGAGGGACAGTGTGGCTCCATACAGATTACACATGGAGGGCCAGTGTGGCTCCATACAGATTACACATGGAGGGCCAGTGTGGCCCCATACAGATTACACATGGAGGGGCCAGTGTGGCTCCATACAGATTACACATGGAGGAGCCAGTGTGCCCTATACAGATTACACATGGAGGGGCCAGTGTGGCTCCATACAGATTACACATGGAGGGGCCAGTGTGGCCCCATACAGATTACACATGGAGGGACAGTGTGGCTCCATACAGATTACACATGGAGGGGCCAGTGTGGCTCCATACAGATTACACATGGAGGGGCCAGTGTGGCCCATACAGATTACACATGGAGGGGCCAGTGTGGCTCCATACAGATTACACATGGAGGGGCCAGTGTGGCCCCATACAGATTACACATGGAGGGGCCAGTGTGGCTCCATACACATTACACATGGAGGGGCCAGTGTGGCTCCATACAGATTACACATGGAGGGGCCAGTGTGGCCCCATACAGATTACACATGGAGGGGCCAGTGTGGCTCCATACAGATTACACATGGAGGGGCCAGTGTGGCCCCATACAGATTACACATGGAGGGGCCAGTGTGGCTCCATACAGATTACACATGGAGGGGCCAGTGTGGCTCCATACAGATTACACATGGAGGGGCCAGTGTGGCCCCATACAGATTACACATGGAGGGCCAGTGTGGCTCCATACAGATTACACATGGAGGGGCCAGTGTGGCTCCATACAGATTACACATGGAGGGGCCAGTGTGGCTCCATACAGATTACACATGGAGGGGCCAGTGTGGCCCCATACAGATTACACATGGAGGGGCCAGTGTGGCTCCATACAGATTACACATGGAGGGGCCAGTGTGGCTCCATACAGATTAACATGGAGGGGCCAGTGTGGCTCCATACAGATTACACATGGAGGGGCCAGTGTGGCTCCATACAGATTACACATGGAGGGTTTCATGGTACCAGACAAGGTTAAAACATAAAACAAATGGGGAAACCCTCAGTTTAGGTGATGTCCAGATGATTATTGTCAGAGGATCAATGTCTGCCACATTCTACATAGGACGAGGATTTCCCCATTCACCACCAGATTTCATTGGTTTCTCACTTTCTTGCTCATCATCAGCTCCTTACAATATTTATGAATATTATATATTTTTAATGTAGGGCCAATGATACTATATATAAGACTATATGGTCCCATTATTTTGTATGGAGGGCTATGTGGTCCCATTGTTTTGTATGGAGGGCTATGGGGTTCCCATTATTTTGTATGAGGGGATATGTGGGTCCCATTATTTTGTATGGAGGACTATGTGGGTCCTATTATTTTGTATGTGGGGCTATGTGGGTCCCATTATTTTGTATGGAGGACTATGTGGGTCCTATTATTTTGTATGAGGGGATATGTGGGTCCCATATTTTGTATGGAGGCTATCTGCACCAAATCTGCAAGATAAAATAAAGCAATGTGGGCACAGGGCCTTACAGTGTACTTATAGTAGGATCCAACAAGCCACTGTACCCTCGGTCATGAGTGATCTCAGGTTCAGGGGTGTAACTAACAGGTGCAGAAGTTGCAATTGCACCTGGGCCCTAGAGCCTAGGGGTCCCTAAAAGTTAATTTGACCTATAGAAAAACACTAATGCTATTAAAGATTTGCATTAGTTGGGGACGTGTGGGCGTTTCTACACTGCTGGCCGTCATCACAAGGAAGTGGGAATTTTAAATCAGGCCAATAAGTTTCCCTAGTTTTGGAGGGTAAAATTAGGGGCCTCGGCTTATACTCGGTCGGCTTATACTCGAGTATATACGGTAACATAAGAAAATCCTAAACAATTTGGGAAACCATTAGTTTAGGTAAAGTCCAGATTATTATTGTCAGAGGATGTACAGTATACATTTCTCAGATATAAGAAATACAGGCAGATACTTATCCATCATATGTCTCCCATCCTTGTATAATGTCCCCCATCCTGGGCCTCTTCCAGTAAAATATGTTCCTAATCCTGATATAATGCCCCTATCCGGGACCCATTCCAGTAATATAATGTCCCCATCCTGGTATAATGTCACCATCCTTGGCCCCTTCCTGGTATAATGTCCCCAACCTGGGCCTCTTCCTGGTATAATCCTCCCCCATCCTTTGCCCCTTCCAGGAATGTATTTCCCCCATTCTGGCATAATGTCCCGATCCTTGGTCCCTTCCTAGTATAATGTCACCATCCTGGGCATCTTCCTGGTATAATATCCCCATTCTTGGCCCCTTCCTGGTACAATGTACCCATCTTTGGCTCGTCCTGGTATAATCTCCCCCATTCTCGGCCCCTTCCAGTAATATATGTCCTCCCATCTTGGTATAGGCTTCTTCCAGTAATGATGTCCGTGCTGTTCTCCAACAAATATAAAAACAAATAAACAATTCTACTCTCCCCCTCCCCTCCTTCGATGAGCGACATTCTCTTCTATGCCTCCTTACTGCCATGCACCACCAGTGACTTGCCTCAGTTTGGCCGGCAGCATGTATTGCAGTGCAGGGAGTCAGGGAGTCTCTGCACCACAATTTATTTCAGTTGAATATACTTCCTTGAACACATATCCAGCACAGATAGTCGCTGGTGTCGGAGGCCCCTCTTCAGCATGAGCCTGATGCTGTTGAGCTCTTTGCAACCGCAATCGTTGCGCCCCTGCTCCCTGTCGAGTTTCTTCAAACACTTAGTGTGAGTTTAAGTGCAAACAGCGGTCACCAGATATTGATGGGGTTTATATTTTACTTTTATTCATTCACTTTGCACTTTGTTCATTGATCACAATAATCTATTAACATTATATCTGACTGTGCAGCATTCGTTGTGTTCACCTCCTATGGGGTCATTCATTCTCTTCTATCTTGTCTCCTTTTTAGAAAATGATGCCTGCACTTTTGTTTCTGTATTGGAGATTTGGGGCCCACCATCCTCATGGAGTCAGGTAAGTCTATTTATAATATTAATGTATATTGTTACCAGGGGTGAACCAAGCCTCCCTGCTGCCTGAGGCCAACTGAAGAATGGCGCCCCCCTCACCACCCTCAATAGTAAATTTTTACAATCGGTACAAATACATCTGCTTTATACAGATTTATAGCTATCCTGTAAAATTGAGAACAATACTAGACATTAAAAAGATGTCCAAACACAGTGATGTCAGCGCCATCACACGCACATACAAGAACTACATAGAAGAATCCAGAACCAGGATTATTAATGGCAAGGGCAGACTTTGCACAACCATACAGACACACAATGATGGCGGCAGAGCGTGGTCCTGTAGGCAGACACAGTCCTGCATCCTTATAGCATACACACAGGAGGCAGCACCTATTGATCTCTGGCACACATCTACAAAACTCTGGGCAGCTGCAATGTAGCGGTTGCCTGGCACTGACTAGTCAGACATGTCCACCGTGCAGCACTGTCCACGCACCACATGCAACGACCTGCAGTCTGAGCATCGACAAGCCGCTACTGCACTAAGTTGGTAAAATGGCGCTTCTCCCCCAACCAGACTACACCTCCTCCTGAAACACTTAGCCAATCACAAGCGCCGCACATGGCTCTGTCCGGCGCTAATAGCAGGGGCCGTCCAATTGGGTTGAGCAAGAGATGTGGGAGCGGGAAGGCGGATAAGCGCCACCAACCAATCACCGCTCGTGAGAAACATGGCTGGATGTATGTACCGAGGGGCGGCACTGGACCTGGTGTGTAAGTTATGGCCAATCAGTCCTGTAGCAGAGGGACAATGTATCCTGCACCAGGGCAAACATAGAAATCATGAGGTTCCATAGCAGAAGTTCTAATTGGGGCCCCCGAGTCGAACTATAGAAGCGGGAGTGGCATTTTGAGGGGCCCGTGCTTCCACCGGGCCCTCCATGGATGCCGCCCTCTGTTCACCAGCAGGTGGCACCACCTGAGGCAACCGACTCAGGTTGCATCATAATAGGTGCGCCTTTGATTGTTCCTATGATATAACTAGCAATCATTCTACCTGCAGAAACATCTCCAGCAGATGGGGCGCATTGGACAGGATGAGGCTGGGGGTGGTAGATCTACTATAGAGTAACAAAATAGCATTGATACAAATGTGTTCCCCATTAACACAACCTGTCAGGTAAAGGAATGCTATTAACCTGCAGATATTGGGTTAATCTGCAGGTTAATATAATTTTATACTGAAAACCCTCAGCTCCTCAGTGACTGCTATATATTAGGAAACTAATGAATGAAGAGAGGTAGTGAGTTTGGACTAAAGATTGGAGGACAGGTGATGTGGATGAGGCATTAGTATTGTGAGGGGGTTTAGTTATAGGTTCAGGCTTTGATGTGCGGGTACAAGTTGAGGACAAGTTTGGTAAATTACACATGTTTATGGCTCCCTTCTTCATTAATGACTGATGTCAGCATTTATACATATGGAGAGCACAGACATTAGTTTGATCTGAACCCTCACTGTCTCATCTACTTATAGGGAGGAGGAAGACCATGAGGAGATGGTGGTGGAAGAAAGTAACATCTTAGAGGAGAAAAAGGTGGAGAATAACATCATGAGAAGGAGGAGGTGGAGAGTAACGTCATGGACGTGGAGGAGAAGGAGGAGGTGGAGAGTAACGTCATGGACGTGAGGAGAAGAGAGGTGGCGAGTAACATCAAAGAGAGAAGGAGAGGTGGAGAGTAACGTCATGGACGTGGAGGAGAAGGAGGAGGTGGCGAGTAACATCAACGAGGAGAATGACATACAAAATCTGAGTAACATCATGGATGTGTATGCGAGAAATATTGAGGAGGAGGAGAATAACATCAAGGAGGAGAATAACAAAAAATATCTGAGTAACATCATGGATGTGGATGCGAGAAAACATCAAGGAGGAGAATGAAATACAAAATCTGAGTAACATCATGGATGTGGATGCGAGAAATATTGAGGAGAGGAGGAGAATAACATCAAGGAGGAGAATAACAAAAAACTGAGTAACATCATGGATGTGTATGCGAGAAATATTGAGGAGAGAGAATAACATCAAGGAGGAGAATAACAAAAATATCTGAGTAACATCATGGATGTGTATGCGAGAAATATTGAGGAGGAGGAGAATAACATCAAGGAGGAGAATGAATACAAAATCTGAGTAACATCATGGATGTGGATGCGAGAAACATCAAGGAGGAGAATGAGATACAAAATCTGAGTAACATCATGGATGCGATGCGAGAAATATTGAGGAGAGGAGGAGAATAACATCAAGGAGGAGAATAACAAAAAATATCTAGTAACACATGGATTGGATGCGAGAAACATCAGGAGAATGGATACAAAATGAGTAACATCATGGACGGATGCGAGAAATTGAGAGAGGAGAATAACATCAAGGAGGAGAATAACATACAAAATCTGAGTAACATCATGGATGTGGATGCGAGAAATATTGAGGAGGAGGAGAATAACATCAAGGAGGAGAATAACAAAAAAATCTGAATAACCATCATGGAATTGGAGGCGAGTAACATTGAGAGAGTACCATCAAAGAAATGGAGAAGAGTAGCATTGAGGAAAGGGGAATAACATACAAAATCTGAGTAATATCATGGATGTGGAAGCGAGAAACATTGAGGAGGAGGAGAATAACATCAAGGAGGAGAATAACAAAAAATATCTGAATAACCTCATGGAATTGGAGGCAGTACATGAGAATACCTCAGAATGGAGAAAGTAGTATTGAGAGAGAATATCAAGGAGGAGAATAACATACAAAATCTGATAACATCAGGATGTGGAAGCGAGAAACATTGAGGAGAGGAGAATAACGATCAAAGAGAAATGGAGAGGAGTAACATTGAGGAGAAATAACAAGGAGGAGAAAATAACAAAAAATATCTGAGTAACATCATGGACTTGGAGGCGAGTAACATTGAGGAGAGTACCATCAAGGAAGGGAGAAGAGTAGCATAGGAGATCAAGGAGGAGAATAACATACAAAATCTGAGTAACATCATGGATGTGGAGGCGAGAACATTGAGGAGAGTACCATCAAGGAAGTGGAGAGGAGTAACATTGAGGAGAATCAAGGAGGAGAATAACATACAAAATCTGAGTAACATCATGGATGTGGAGGCGAGAACATTGAGGAGAGTACCATCAAGGAAGTGGAGAGAGTAACATTGAGGAGATCAAGGAGGAGAATAACATACAAAATCTGAGTAACATCATGGAGTGGAGGCGAGTAACATTGAGGAGAGTACCATCAAGGAAGTGAGAGGAGTACATTGAGGAGATCAAGGAGGAGAATAACAAAAAATATCTGAATAACATCAGGACGTGAGTGGGAGTAACATCAAGGAGGAACTGGTAACCTCAAGGAAGAGGACAGTATCATGAAGGAGGTGAAGAGTGACATCGAGAAGATGACATCGAGGAATAAACATCAAGGAAGGAGCCTGAAAGCCGGAGGAGTGTCTGCTCCAGACAGGTGCTGGTACTGGGGGACGCCATGATTTGGGGAGCAGAGACAGCAATCTGTCGCAGAGATCGGCATTTCCGGACAGTGATCTGCCTCCCCGGCGCTCGCATCCGGGACATCACCGATCGAGTGGACAGATTGCTGGCAAGGGCGGGAGAGGACCCAGTGGTGATGATCCATATTGGCACCAATGACCGCATCACAGGGAGGTGGAAGGTCCTGAAAGACAATTACCGAGAACTGGGCGAAAAACTTAAATCCAGGACCTCCAGGGTGGTGTTCTCCGAGCTCCTCCCTGTGCCCTGTGCCACGTCAGAGAGAACACAGGAGCTCATGGCACTCAATCAGTGGCTCCAGACCTGGTGTTGGAAGCAGGGATTCGCCTTCTTGGAGAACTGGGCCGACTTCTTTGGTGTCTACCGGTATTATTTGCGGACGGGCTGCACCTCAGTGAGGAGGGGGCAACACTGCTGGGGGAGAAAAATGGCGAGAAAGCTGGAGAAGGTAATAAACAAGGGACTGGGGGAGGGGAGACAGAGCGGGGGGTGGGGGAGGTAATTACTGTATAGGGGGGAAGATAGGGGGCACACATGAAATTGGGGGTGACATGGGGGGTGGGATTAGAATAGTCAGTATGGTAGAATAGAAGAATAGAGAATATACGTGGGAGAGGAAGGAGGGAAGGGAAGAGCGGGAGGAATAGATGAAGAGGGAATAGTTAGTATGGTAGGATAGATGAATAGGGAATAGTTTAGTATGGTAGGATAGATGAATAGGGAATAGTTAGTATGGTAGGATAGATGAATAGGGAATAGTTAGTATGGTAGGATAGATGAATAGGGAATAAGTATAGTATGTGTAGGATAGATGAATAGAGGAATAGTTAGTATGAATCGTAGAATCGTCTTTCAGGTGAACACGTTCTTGCTCTTGTCTACATTGCTGTAAATGACCATAAAATGCATCAAAGTTTTTTTTCCTGGGGTTCACATTGGGCGACTGTAATGGCCGCTCCCCCCAGTGTGTCATTAAAAAGAAAAAAATAGAGAAAGGAAGGACAGACAAAAGAGAGTAACATTGAGGAGATGAGTAACATCATGAAGGCAGAGACCAGTAACATCAAGGATGTGGAGAATAACATTATGAAGGTGGAGGAGAGTAAGATTGAGGAGGTGGAAGAGAGTAATATTGAAAAGGAGAGTACCATCAAGGAAATGGAGAAGAGTAGCATTGAGGAGAGTAACAGCAAGGAGGAAAATAACATAAAAAATCTGAGTAACATGATGGACGTGGAGGCGAGAAACATTGAGCAGGAGAGTAACATCAAGAAAGTGGAGGAGAGTAACATCAAGAAAGTGGAGGAGAGTAACATCAAGAAAGTGGAGGAGAGTAACATCAAGAAAGTGGAGGAGAGTCAACATCAAAGAAAAGTGTGGAGGAGAGTAACATCAAGAAAGTGGAGGAGAGTAACATCAAGAAAGTGGAGGAGAGTAACATCAAAAAAGTGAGGGAAGGGAGAGTAACATCAAAAAAGTGGAGGAGATCACATCAAGAAAGTGGAGGAGAGTAACATCAAAAAGTGGAGGAGAGTCACATCAAAAAGTGGAGGAGAGTAACATCAAGAAAGTGGAGGAAGTAACATCAAAAAGTGGAGGAGAGTAACATCAAGAAAGTGGAGGAGAGTAACATCAAGAAAGTGGAGGAGAGTAACATCAAGAAAGTGGAGGAGAGTACATCAAAAAGTGGAGAGAGTAACATCAAGAAAGTGGAGGAGAGTAACATCAAGAAAGTGGAGGAAGTCACATCAAGAAAGTGGAGGAGAGTAACATCAAGAAAGTGGAGGAGAGTCACATCAAGAAATGGAGGAGAGTACATCAAGAAAGTGGAGGAGAGTCACATCAAGAAAGTGGAGGAGAGTCACATCAAGAAAGTGGAGGAGAGTCACATCAAGAAAGTGGAGGAGAGTCACATCAAGAAAGTGGAGGAGAGTCACATCAAGAAAGTGGAGGAGAGTCACATCAAGAAAGTGGAGGAGAGTCACATCAAAAAGTGAGGAGAGTCACATCAAAAAGTGGAGGAGAGACCATCAAAAAGTGGAGGAGAGTCAACATCAAAAGTGGAGGGAGTCACATCAAGAAAGTGGAGGAGAGTACACATCAAAAAGTGGAGGAGAGTCACTCAAGAAAGTGGAGGAAGTAACATCAAGAAAGTGAGGAGAGTCACATCAAAAAGTGGAGGAGAGTACACATCAAAAAGTGGAGAGAGTCACATCAAGAAAGTGGAGAGAGTCACATCAAGAAAGTGGAGGAGAGTCACATCAAGAAAGTGGAGGAAGTCACATCAAAAAGTGAGGAAGTCACATCATAGTCACATCCGTCAGTCCCTCAGCCCACTCTTCCCTCTCCCCTCCCTCCCCGTCTCCCTCCCCTCCCCCTCTTCCCTCCCCCTCCCTCCCCCCTCTTCCCTCTCCCTCCCCCTCTTCCTCCCTCCCTCCCCTCTTCCTCCCTCCCTCCCCGTCTCCTCCCCCTCTTCCCTCCCCTCTCCCCCCTCTTCCCTCCCCCCTCCCTCCCTCTCCCCCTCCCTTCCCTCCCCTCTTCCCTCCCCCTCTTCCCTCCCCCCCTCTTCCCTCCCCCCCTCTTCCCTCCCCTCCCTCCCCCCCCCCCCCCCCCTCCCCCCCCTCCCCCCCCCCCCCCCCCCCCTCCCCCCTCCCCACCTCCCCCCCCCCCCGCACCTCCCCCCCCCTCCCCCCTCCCCCCCCCCCCCCCCCCCCCCCCCCCCCCCCCCCCCCTCCCCGCCCCCCTCCCCCCCCCCCCCCCTCCCACCCCTCCCCCCCCCCCCCTCCCCCCCCCCCCCCCCCCCCCCTCCCCTCCCCCCCCCCCCCCCCATCCCCCCCCCCCCCCCCCCTCCCCCCCCCCCCCCCCTCCCCCCCCCCCCCGCCCCCCCCTCCCCCCTCCCCCCCCCCCCCCCCCCCCCCCCCCACCCCCCTCACTCCCCCCCCCCCCCCCCCCTCCCTCCCTCCCCCCCCACCCCCCCTCCCCCCCCCTCCCCCCCCCCCCCCCCCCCCTCCCCCCCCTCCCCCCCTCGCTCCACCCCCCCCCCCTCCCCCCCCTCCCCCCTCCCCCCCCCCCCCCCCCCCCCCCTCCCCCCCCCCCTACCCTCCCCCCTCCCCCCCCCCTCCCCCCCCCACCCCCCCCCCCCCCCCTCCCCCCCCCCTCCCCCCCCCCTCCCCCCCCCCCCCCCCCCTCCCCCCCCCCATCCCCCCCCCCCCCCCCCCCCCCCCCCATCCCCCCCCCCCCCCCCCCCACCCCCCCCCCCACCCTCCCCCCCACCTCCCCCCCCTCCCCTCCCCCCCCCCCCCTCCCCCCCCCCCCCCCCCTCCCCCTCCTCCCCCCCCCTCCCCCCCCCTCCTCCCCCTCCCCCCCCCCCCCCCCCCCCCCCCCCCTCCCCCTCCCCCCCTCCCTCCCCCCCCCCCTCCTCCCCCCCCCCCCCCCCCCCCCCCCCACCCCCTCCCCCTCCCCCCCTCCCCCCCCCCCCCCCCCCCCCCCCCCCCCTCCCCCTCTCCCTCCCCCCCCCCCCCCCCCCGCCCCCCCCCCCATCCCCCCCTCCCCCCCCCCCCCCCCCCCCCTCCCCACCCCCTCCCCCCCCCCCCCCCCCCCCCGCTCCCCCCCCCCTCCCCCCCTCCCCCCCCCCCCCTCCCCCCTCCCCCCCCCCCCCCACTCCCCCCCCCCCCCCCCCCCCCCCCTCCCCCCCCCCCCCCCCCCCCCCCCCCCCCCCCCCCCCTCCCCCCCCCCCCCCCCCCCCCCCCCCCCCTCCCCCCCTCCCCCCCCCCCCCCCCCCTCCCCCCCCCCCCCCCCCTCCTCCCCCCCCCCCCCCCTCCCCCCCCCCCTCCCCCCCCCCCCCCCCCCTCCTCCCCCCCCCCACCCCCCCCTCCCTCCCCCCCCCCCCCCCCCCCTCCCCCCCCCCCCCCCCCCCCCCCCCCCCCCCTCCCCCCCCCCCCCCCCCCCCCCCCCCCCCCCCCCCCCCCCCCCCCCCCCCCCCCCCCCCCCCCCCCCCCCCCCCCC
>JARQOC010000007.1:99320804-99771261 GCA_033576535.1 Allobates femoralis
AAGGAAAACTCAGTGGAGAACATTTTATTTTGTAGCGTCCCTGCACTCCCATACTACAATGTCTCACCATTAATTAATATAAATCAGTTATTCCCTAACGCTGCTTACCAGTCACCACTCCCATTTGGGTCAATAGGTCACTCCTGAGCGGGCAGGTATCCCCCCTCCCTCTGCAGTGAGCATGTGTGTGTCTGAAAACAAACACTTCCTCATTCAATCACATGGGCGTGATCTGAGAACAAACACTTCTACATTCAATCACATGGGTCTGATGTCATAGCAGATCCTATCAATATACAGGTCTCACCAATGCTCCCTGCATATAAAGAGATAAGGTCCTGTACTAGGCTGGGAGTCTGGTTATCTCTTTATATGCAGAGAGCATTGGTGAGACCTGTATATTGATAGGACCTGCTATGACATCAGGCCCATGTGATTGAATGTAGAAGTGTTTGTTCTCAGATCACGCCCATGTGATTGAATGAGGAAGTGTTAGACGGTGTTATAGCTTTCTGAGGAGGAAGGGTGAAAGAGCTGCTTACTCCGTTACTAGTGATGTATTGACCCCAATGGGAGTGGTGACTGGTAAGAAGCATTAGTGAATAACTGATTTATATTAATTCTAAACATTGTGCAAGCGGAACAGGCAGCTTAGCATTATAGTTTAGGAGGGCAGGAAATGTTTACATTTTTTTCTTATCTCCCCTTTAAGGCAAAATAAAAAAACAAAAACAGTGCACAGCTGCCCTCAATAATCCTAAATCTTCTGAAGTCCTGAAGTCTCCCAAGTTTTATTGTTTTTTGGTAAACTGGTCTTCATCACAGGGCTCTTCTGAATGCCCAATGTGCTGGGTTGTGCAGTGCATTGGTGAATCCCCTCATTTATAACTGGAAAAACTAGTGAAAGGCAAAAGCAGCAGGAGCTGTAATCACCATACTGCAGCCCAGCTTCATATAAACAGAAATAATGGAGAAATAACAGAAAACAATTTTTGTTACGAAGAGCTATGTTGGTAAATGGCCCTATACCCAGGTAACAGGTTTATATGATTCACCCTCTTGGTGGTTGTGGAGTGTTTCAGGATCGGTATGGAGGTTACTGCTGCTGCGGCACTTCTTACTCTTCTTTGGCAGGTGAGCCTGGGCTCAGGGGCTTCTTCTCCTCCAGTCTCTGGCTGGAGAAGTCGGAGAAGTTGAGGATGGTTCTCTTCAGGAGGTAGACGCCGGCGTGCAGGCCGCCAATATTCACCCACACGGTGTGCATCTTCCTCCACAGGTGCCCAGCTTTAGCCAGGGCCTGAAACAGATAAATGGGAACAGTTCTAACTAATGAAGCTCCAAGTGCCCACAGGCCGTGTCATAGAGAGGAATTGTGAAATTCCTAAGACAACTCTCTGGTCTCTAGAGAGGACATATCCACCCCCATCCTGAACACATGGGATTAAGAATAGCTAGGGAGAGAGAAGTCAATTAAAACAGGAGTCAGAGAGAGATGATACGTCCAGGTTCAACCTCTTGGTGTGGACAGGTAATTAAAACTACTATATCTGCTGGGAAATAAGACACAAGATCTGTCTGTAGATCCATGAGATTGGAATGGGTCAAAGCCTGGCACTCAGCTCCAGGTCTCTGAGCTTTAAATGGTCTGTAACCAGGCAGAGTATTTCCCATTTACTGTATAAAGAGGAGTGGCGGAGGCACAAGATGGTTAATATGCAAGTTACTTTCCCAATTAGCCCATAGTTCAATCACAACATGGCAATTTTAATATTTTCATTTCGGCCATCCTGGGAACATGAGACCCTCTAGGAAACAGAAGATAACTTTTAGACTGGAATGTTTAAGTGTTTCTGTTATTTTCTCCCTTTTCATTTTATAGCTGTTCTGCATATTTGTATGTAATGTTTACGGTATCTTTTTATTGTAATCACTTTATTTTTTATATTAAAGCTTAAAACTTTAATAAGTTTGCTCCTTTTATGCTCTAAAGAATCCATAGCCTTAGACTGTGTGATCCGCTTGTCGGACAGTAGTATATTTTGGGGACTCATCCCCCCGTGTTTGATGAGTGGCGACAGTGTGTTGTGTACCTGGGATGGGTGGACTGTGTCGGGATGTGATTTATGCTCACTTTATAGCCTAGAACAGAGGTTGATGCTCGATTGAATGAGGGGAGATAAATTAACCCTTGAGAAATGTGTATGTGGCAGACTCTATATCTACAGGAAGACACTCTGTAAATGGCCAACTATATAATACGAGGGGAAAGGGGAGGAAGAGAGGGATGGGGGAGGCATGTATGCTGAGATAGAGAAAATGGGAAGCAGGGAAGACTGGAGAGGCCGGGTATGGAGGCAGGGAAGACTGGAGAGGCGCGGGTATGGAGGCAGGGAAGACTGGAGAGGCGCGGGTATGGAGGCAGGGAAGACTGGAGAGGCCGGGTATGGAGGCAGGGAAGACTGGAGAGGCGCGGGTATGGAGGCAGGGAAGACTGGAGAGGCCGGTATGGAGGCAGGGAGATGGAGAGGCAGGGTATGGAGCAGGAAGACTGGAGAGGCGCGGGTATGGAGGCAGGGAAGACTGGAGAGGCGCGGGTATGGAGGCAGGGAAGACTGGAGAGGCGCGGGTATGGAGGCAGGGAAGACTGGAGAGGCGCGGGTATGGAGGCAGGGAAGACTGGAGAGGCGCGGGTATGGAGGCAGGGAAGACTGGAGAGGCGCGGGTATGGAGGCAGGGAAGACTGGAGAGGCGCGGGTATGGAGGCAGGGAAGACTGGAGAGGCGCGGGTATGGAGGCAGGGAAGACTGGAGAGGCGCGGGTATGGAGGCAGGGAAGACTGGAGAGGCGCGGGTATGGAGGCAGGGAAGACTGGAGAGGCGCGGGTATGGAGGCAGGGAAGACTGGAGAGGCGCGGGTATGGAGGCAGGGAAGACTGGAGAGGCGCGGGTATGGAGGCAGGAGAGACTGGAGAGGCCGGGTATGGAGGCAGGGAAGACTGGAGAGGCGCAGGTATGGAGGCAGGGAAGACTGGAGAGGCCGGGTATGGAGGCAGGGAAGACTGGAGAGGCCGGGTATGGAGGCAGGGAAGACTGGAGAGGCGCAGGTATGGAGGCAGGGAAGACTGGAGAGGCCGGGTATGGAGGCAGGGAAGACTGGAGAGGCGCAGGTATGGAGGCAGGGAAGACTGGAGAGGCGCAGGTATGGAGGCAGGGAAGACTGGAGAGGCGCAGGTATGGAGGCAGGGAAGACTGGAGAGGCGCAGGTATGGAGGCAGGGAAGACTGGAGAGGCGCAGGTATGGAGGCAGGGAAGACTGGAGAGGCCGGGTATGGAGGCAGGGAAGACTGGAGAGGCGCGGGTATGGAGGCAGGGAAGACTGGAGAGGCGCGGGTATGGAGGCAGGGAAGACTGGAGAGGCGCAGGTATGGAGGCAGGGAAGACTGGAGAGGCGCAGGTATGGAGGCAGGGAAGACTGGAGAGGCGCAGGTATGGAGGCAGGGAAGACTGGAGAGGCGCAGGTATGGAGGCAGGGAAGACTGGAGAGGCGCAGGTATGGAGGCAGGGAAGACTGGAGAGGCGCAGGTATGGAGGCAGGGAAGACTGGAGAGGCGCGGGTATGGAGGCAGGGAAGACTGGAGAGGCCGGGTATGGAGGCAGGGAAGACTGGAGAGGCGCAGGTATGGAGGCAGGGAAGACGAGAGACAGAGTATGGAGGCAGGAGAGACAGGATAGGCCGGGTATGGAGGCAGGAGAGTCCAGGTATGGAGCTAGAGGAAACAGGAGAAAATTCTGCACCTTGATGAAGCATTTCCTATCATGAGTCAGGAGGACGGCTCGTCCTGTTCCGGCCCGGCACACGCGGCTCATCTCTCGGAGGCAGGCCGGGTAGAGGTCCCAGTTTTTCTTCTTTGATCCGATTCTGTGTGGACACAGAAAACAGTTCATGCAGCAGCTGAATGGAGACCGGAATCCTCTCTGAGGTCACAGCTGCCTCTCACCTCTTCCCGAACGGCATGTCTGTGATTATAACGTCTACGCTCCCACTCCTCAGAGGCAGGCGAGAAATGTCCCAATGAATGGGGTCTATTGGGAGCCCCTGGGGGGCGCTGTGCAGACACAAAGCAAGAGTAAGTGCACAAAGCAAAACCACCAGGAACAATGAAAGTTAGGTGACAACCCCCATCGTTAACATCACAACCCCCCCACAGAGGTCGTCACCCGCCTCTGGTACTATTATTGTGTGCAGGATAGTGACATCTGCACCTATCGCCTTCCCCCCCGGTCACCTGTCCGCGCTCTGCTGCCTCCGCAGTAAGGAGATGATGTTGCTGGATGTTCTGTTCACTGCGTTCGTGTTATTATCACCAGCGATGAAGAAACACCCGGGCCACTCGCTGACACCCTGCAAAAGAAAGGAATATAATACCGACCTCTGAAGTCCGATCAGCCATTGACGCGAGGGCTCACAGTCTAGAGGGGGATGGGAGGGAGACAGTAGGAGGGGGAGAGGTGAGATGGTGCAGTGGATTGGGTCTCAGTGTGTGGTGTAGGCTTGTAGGAAGAGGTGGGTCTTTAGGTTTTTCTTGAAGGTTCCCAGGGTCGGGGAGTGTCTGATGTGGTGGGGGAGGGAGTTCCAGAGTCTGGGGGAAGCACGAGAGAAGTCTTGTGTGCGGTTGTGGGAGGTGGAGATGCGGGGGGTTGAGAGAAGGAGTTCCTGAGAGGAGCGCAAGTTGCGTGAGGGGAAGTAATGGGAGACCAGGTTGGAGATGTAGGGAGGGGACAGGTTGTGTATGGCTTTGTATGTCAGGGTTAGGGTTTTGAAGCGAGATCGCTGGGGGATGGGGAGCCAGTGGAGGGCTCTGCGGAGAGGGGAGGCCGGGGAGTTGCAGGGAGATAGGTGTATGAGTCGGGCAGCAGAGTTGAGGATGGCGCAGAGAGGTGCGAGGGAGGAGGCAGGGAGGCCGGTTAACAGGAAGTTGCAGTAGTCCAGGCGGGAGATGACGGGGGCGTGGACAAGTGTCTTGGCCGTGTTGTGGTCAAGGAAGGAGCGGATGCGGGCAATGTTTTTTAGTTGGAGTCGGCAGGAGGTGGCGAGGGCTTGGATGTGGGGCTTGAAGGAGAGGGAGGAGTCGAGGATTACCCCGAGGCACTTGGTGTGGGGGAGGGGTGAGAGTGTGCAGTCATTGACGGTGATTGATAGGTCAGGAAGCGGGGTGGGGTTGTTCGGGGGAAAGACGATGAATTCAGTCTTGTCCATGCTGAGTTTTAGGAAGCGGGTAGAAAAGAAGGATGCAATGGCGGATAGGCATGGAGGAATTTTGGATAAAAGGGAGGAAATATCAGGGCCAGACAGATAGAGTTGGGTGTCGTCGGGGTAGAGGTGGTAATGGAGTCCGTGTGACTCGATGAGGTTGCCTAGGCCAAGGGTGTAAATGGAGAAGAGTAGTGGTCTGTTGGAAGCCAACATGGACAATGTAAGTTTATTGGAATCGCTAAAATCCATATTGGAGTTTAGGAGAACTGAATATTTCCAGGACTCTTCAATCATATACAAGATTGTGATCTGTTAGGCCAGAAGGTCTGTTTTCTTGTGTGTGAGATAGTAAAGGTTGCCTTTACATACAAAAAGAACATTGGCCCTGCAGGCTCCTGGACAATACAGGAATAAACATCCTCTGTGGATCTTCAATATAGACGCTGTTTGCCAACTAATCTTATCTACATGTGTATACAGCCTTTGTGGATTTGGAGCATTGACCATTGCTCATCAGGAAGACACCCAGTCTCCAGCCTATGGAGATGTATATTGCTATACAATGCTTGTGGTGTTTTGAATAATGAAACAATTATGCTTCAGATAGACATCTTGGAGCCAGTCAAGATGGAGGTAAACCCACCCTATACAAGGATTTCTTACCTAATGCAAGGACGCCATCAGCAGGCAGGTGATTACCACTGCAACCAATAATGTCACATAAGATTGCCACCGAAGATACTGAAAGAAGGGCGGAGTCGTGGGTTGTATGTGGGTGTGGATGTGAAATCTGTACTATAAATGGAGGTGAAATCAAGACACTCTCTCTCTTCTCTTTTTCTACCTTGGACCATGGAATAAGACCATCAACATCTGGCCTAAGTATCACCAGTCACCTTCATTTCTAATCCATATCTTCCATGTAACTTTTCTCTCACTATCTCTTTCTATCTCTCTCTCTGCCATGATACTATTGATATATAGATGCATTTGTATTTTTCTCTGATCAGAGGACATTGAAGATAGGTTTTATTGTTATCTTTATTATAATTGTTATTTGAATTGTCTTATTTTCCTGTTATTAAACATCATTATTATTTTTCCAACTTGAGTTATTAATCATATAGGAAATATTCAGGACAGGAGACAGTGCGGGAAATCACATCCAACATTTGGCACCCCAGCGGATCGTGGAAACAACATTCTACGCAGAACCTAGAAGTTCCCAACTGCTTCATCCAAGTGCCTGAGAAAATTTGGTTGCAAGACAAGAAAGCCTCTTCTTCAAGAAAACAGATCTAAGGAGAATATCTTATCGGTGGACAACTGACACGCTGGTCGTGGAAACTGTGGAAAGCCTGAGATATTGACCGGAAGTTCTGGGATATTCTACATCAGTGAGTGGACGCGCTTAATTGGTGAGCATACATTCCTTTAATTAGATTTTATACATGCATTATATTTTATGGTTATTAATGTCTATCTGTTCAGTTCAGGCCTGTTTGTCTTTTTGTTAGTGGAGTGTTTTTTGTTTTTGTTATTTTTTTTTTTTGATGAATTGTTGCCGGTAAAGTTAGGGTAGCTCCCTGTTGATTGAAGTTCTCATAAGATCTAAAGGGTAAAACCAGACATCTCTGAGAAGAAAGTGAGTTATAGGTTAAAATCTAAATCTCATGTTAAGGGGAGGTAGCCTTATGCTTCAATAGGAGATCACTCGTGGCCTGGATCTTGGATCTGTAGTTGATCAAGTGCATGAGACACTGTCAGTCAGGTATAAGTTAAGTCGCAAGACTGTGGCAGTAATTGCCTGAGGGAAGATTGTATTCAATCTGAGTCCCTGGTTTAGTGAAGTAATATTCACTGGTTTGTGTATTGTTGTTGTTTATTTGTCATTTCTGTTTGGAAAGTTGATTTGTTTATTTTTTGTTTTCTTTTGAGAGAGTAGTTGGACTTAAATAACATGGAGATAGTCAATAAGTTTATTGAAAAGTATGCCTCTGCTCAGTTTAGTACTTGTGCTGATGATGCGTTGACACATCAGTTTAATGATTTAATGAAACAATGTGAAGGGCAGAGTGATAACAAAAGTAAATTGTCCAAAAAGAAAGCAAAGAAAGAGAAATTAGCAAATGTTTTGTGTATGTTGTTGAAAATGAAGGGAATTGCAGAACAAAAGGAATTGCATTGGTATTCAGAGAAAGCTCAATTAAGAGGTAAGGTGGATAAAATTGAGCAGGAAGTCAGTGTAGCTATTGCTAGTGCTGAAGATCATAGTTGTGAATGTGAAAATCTAAGGGATGAAGTAGACAATATGATTTACCAAAATTGTGAGTTAGAAGATAAGTTGGAGGAGTACAAGGAGAGATGTAAGCTTAGAGAACAACAAATTGCTTTGCTAGAAGAAAAAGAAGCAAGGTATACTGATGTTATGACGATACTTAGAAACCAATTGCATGATGCCAATGTTAAATTGGAGATAAAAGAACATGGTAATATGTCTTTGAAATCACAGGAGAGTACTAAAGTAAATAACCATTGTTGTAATCAGATGTGCAAGTCTAATGACCAGGAGAAAAGAGACTGGAAAAGGGGGGAGGAGCAGCCTGTATGCAGTGCTGATAACCCTGAAGATAGCCCAAATCACAGTTCCTCTCTCTTTACTCCTGAGTCAGGTAGATTGAGACAAATGAGAGACTGTTTGCTTATGAATAGCAGCAATCAATTACAATGCACAACACTCACCATACAAGAAAAGACAAACCTATGCCAGATATTAGGGAAATTTGACACAAGCGCATCAGCCATTAGTCTTTCTAATAAGTTAGAAGCTGTAGTGACACAATACAATCTAGGTAATAGGGCTGCATGTGCATTACTTCGGGTATGGCTCCCATCCCAACTCTGTGAAAAGTTGCAGCCCCCTGTAGGATCTCACAAAGGATTGTCTGCAGATCTTGAATGTAATTGGGGAAATGCTAGTGACAGAATGGAGGAATTAAAGAGAGTTATGGGAGGACGGGATACGAGAGGTACTAATGCCTTAGAAAATTTAAGACTAAATAGAGGAGATGATCCAATTATTTTTTGCAATGAATATTTGACATTATATCGTTCTACCTATAACTGCCCTGACATGTCGCCTGATGATAATAGTTTTCTATATTCAATGGCTAACAAATGCACTTTTGTTGATTATCCAACAAAAGTTGCCTTGAGGAATGCAAATTCCTATCAAGCCTTTGTAAATATATTAAAGGATTGGATTCAGGACACGAGTCATGACAACAAGCCCCAAAAGAGGATCTCAGAAGTAGTCAAAAATGAAGGCAAAGTAAGGTTTATTGGGAAATGTTACAAATGTGGATACACAGGTCACACTATGAAAGAATGCAGAAGTAGTAAAAGAGTTATCAATAATAGACCTTTTATTAATAGGAAGCACGATCAAAAACAAGAATCAAATAATGCAAGTAATGGAGAGCATAGTCTTCCTGAGGTTACATTATATGGCCCACTTCTGGAAGAGTTGAGGAAGATTGGCAAGGCAATGGCAGGGAAGCCAGAGGAGTTAAAGACCCCACCTCCAACAAACCCTTATGTAAAACAATAGGGATGTCAGGCCCCGGTGTTGTCCCTAGTGAGTCAGCTAAGCAGGGACAAGGGTGGGAGACCTCGTATTCAGGGTACGGTAGGGGGCCATCGTACAAACATTTTACTGGATACAGGTGCTGCTGTCAGTTTGACTAATCTGGATTTGATTAAAGACCCTGGTGGTAAACATATTTTTCTGAGAGGGTTTGGAGGACAATTAGTACCTTCAGAACAATCATTACCAGTAACAATTAACCTGGGAGACCTACGTGTTGAGCATAGCTTATATCTTTCACCAACACATGAGGGTACCATCATTGGGTCAGATGTTATGAAGGAACATGGACTTATTCTTGATTTGTGCAACTGGATGTTGTGGAGAGGGTCACGGTATAAAGGTTGTTTAAAAATGGTTACTGACAATTATGGTATCGATTCAATCAAAGGTACTGAATCTTTAGATCCAACCATGCTTTTGAGAACAGATGATGAAATATTGGCAGACATCTTGTGGCAGCATACCAATGTGTGGGCAAATTCAAAAACCCAATGTGGCAAGGTATCCAATATGGTGGTAATGGTAGAGGGTCCTGATCCCCCTCTCCAGACACAATGTAAAATACCACCAGAGTCAGTCCCCTACATTAAGAGAATACTGGATGATTTGCTAATTCAAAATGTTATCAGGGAATGCCAATCCACCAATAATGCGCCCCGATGGCCAGTTAAGAAACCAAATGGTTGGCGTCCAAGGTTGGACTACCAAGCTTTAAATAAATGTACCCCTCGTGTCACTAATGTGGTTGCCAAAATGCCTGATATGATGACAATTCTAATGGCAATACGGGGAACTGATGCAAAGAGCACTGCAATCACACCATATCAATTAATGACCGGTAGAGTAATGAACCTTTGCCATCCTGCAGATCCCAAACTTAGTACTCCCATGAGAGAAAGTGCAGAGAAGGAAAAGTTCCTGACACAGTTACAGGACCAAGTGCAAAAATATTTAAATGTTGCAGCTGCCAATATGGCTCCAAAAGCAAAGGAGGAACCAGGCAAGCCACCAATAAAGTTACAACTAGGTGACAAGGTGATGGTAAAGAATTTTGTACCCAAATCTTCATGGGATGCAAACTGGACAGGACCTTATGTGGTAACCATGACGCTGAGTGAACAAGTGGTAAAAATTAAGCGAGTAGACAAGAAAAGTGTCAAATGCATGAAAAGGAGGGATATAGAAAAGTGGGTTCATGCAGATCAATGTAAACGGATATAACTGATAAGAATTTGATGCCGCTCTTGTTCTTGTTTTCCA
Source organism: Allobates femoralis (assembly GCA_033576535.1). NCBI lineage: Eukaryota > Metazoa > Chordata > Amphibia > Anura > Aromobatidae > Allobates > Allobates femoralis. The sequence goes on from JARQOC010000007.1 coordinate 99,330,967, forward strand.
GGATCCTAAATGAAGCGTGAATTGAGAGACGGAAATTTCTGGATTCTGGATATTGGAATTGCAGCAATTTTGTTGACAATTGGAATCACAAATGCTATAGAATCAACTCACGTTGAACACTCTGGAGATATCGATCAGGGTATATTACCAAATGAGGAATATGGGAAGGTATTATTTGCACACACAGATATAATCATTGATGCAAATGGCAACCATAAAGATAGTGGTGTTAAAAGTAGAACAGTAAGACTAATACCAGAGGGTAAAAAGGTAACTGGGAGATATTATCAGGGTCCCAGCAATCAGTATAGTGTTGTCTTTTCATTTGGGAGAGTCAATCATAGTTCCAGTACTCAGAGGTTAACATATATGGAAGGTGTACAAAATATAGATCCAAAGTCACTACAGCCATTTATGATGGCAACAGTATATGTAAATGAAACTGGCTACTGGTTGGGGGAAGAGTCTAAGTTACCCAACAAAAATGAGCATAAGGGGATAGATTATGGATCTTTTAGTGACAACTTAAAAGAAGGAGAATACTTGTTTGTATGTGGTATATATTGGCATAATAATATACACCCAATGTTCAGGCCAAAAAGGATCACCCTCACATATCGTGAGGCATGCATTGGAGATGCCACAGAGGTTGAGATGTCAGTTCAGCAAGGGCAAGGCTTTATAATTGGGTCAATATCTAAACCCTACAAATCCTATAGAGAAATGGTTGGTTATTGGGCATGTGGAACACCAGAAATAGAAATAGGTGAGATGCTCATCAGTGATGTTGCTCCAGATTACATAAAACCATGCGTGATCAATGAATCTGACAGCAATCAGCAGACAATGTACTTAGAAGAAGGGCACCCTTTACAAGTCAACCTAGATTCTACTCAAACCATTGCTAGTGACGTTCAATATGCCTTTGTTACTTGGCGAGTTAATATCTCTCTATGGTTGATAAAAACCTATTACCCAATTTGTGCAGGATATATACTAAATCATGTACATGCCCTATACCGATGGTTTACTAACAAAAATGCAGAAAATCGAATAAAACACCATCATAAACCACTTAATTCAGGGAATGACAGAGGCCGGAGGGACACTTTCAGCACACTGTTGGGAGGATTAGGAACAGGTATGGGTATCATTAATGAAGCTGACATCAGTAGTTTAAGAACAAAACTTGTAGACATAGCTACCAATAGTAAGAAAGGTTTTGAAGTACAAAGGAAAATCAATGATATAATTAACAATTTACAGCAAGATCATGTAAACACTTATATCGGGGTAGCAAAAGATTTTATTCAACACTTCAAAGAATTAATGGAAGATGCAGTGACAAGAGGTAGGAATATGTCTTGGGCTCTAGTCTGTACACAAGGACAGATGGAATTATCAACTAACATTAAGATAGCAGTACAATCTATTTATGATGGACAGTGGCCATTTGAATGGCTGTCTCAAGCCACTACCGTGTTACCTGAACTCATGAGCAGTACACATTCAAAATGGTGGGTGAATGTGTGGGTTGGGTGCAACAACTATGCCTTTGAGAAATGCTATGCTTCTTCATTTATTCCATACACCAATTCACCATTAGAGCTCATGCATAAAATTAGTTCAATTGGTATTTTGACTGGAGATTCTACATTACTACACCCAAGGTTAGAACATCCTCAAGTAATTAGGAGAAATGGAAGGTGGACACAGGTTGACATTTCCCTTTGCATACAAAGAAATCATAATATTCTATGTACACCAGGACAGTTTAGGTTGGTTGAAGACAAATGCTGGAATAATTCAACCACTTGTATTCTAGATGGGGAATCAATCTCAAAAGACAAAGCACCCATCTTCTATCTAGGGCATCAAAGAGTTTGTTTCTTTCTCCTAAATACCACCAGTGTATCTATAACAACACAACATTGTTCTTTAATGACATCTGTAGTTAGGGGAGCATGGTGTACTCTTAGCGGGGTTACAGAAATTAAGACATCTAACTGGACTTATGTAATTCCCACTATTGCTAATATGTCAATTGATCTGAAATATCACACTCCAGTTAATCTCCAAGCATTAAACCTAGGAATGGGGAAAGAACTTGGAGAATGGCTGGTAAAATTTAATAAGGATGAATATTTATTGATGAAGCTTAATCAGGAGAAATCGAATGCCACGATTGTATTACATCATGACCAAAATGAACTAAAGGAGGTTACCCATCTACTAGAAAATAATGCTAAGGGTTATTGGTGGGAGGTAATATTTGGTCATTCAAATGCAGCGAATGGCATACTGAATTATTTGATTCACCCAATTGTAATTTTACTTATTGTTTCTGTAATTTTATCTCTTTTACAAGTTTACATGTGCTGTGTAACCCGGTATTTACATAAAAAGATTCAGAATTTAATGGCTAAAGAACAAGCCAATGTCAAAATTGCATCATGTGAGACAAATGTACAAATTCCCATTGAATTGAAAGAAATTGTAATATGTGAGAATTGTGGCAGAAGAGGGCACAGTAGTAAAGACTGCTTGATTCCAAAACGAAACCTATAGTAGAAGTGGATATCCTATGCCAAATGATGAAATTGTTTGATTGTTGTTCCATATGATTTTTTGTGTGATGTAATGATCCTATGTAAAATTTGATGTGTATTTTCCATGTATGCCTTCTTCAATGTCCTATTAGAAAGCAAGCTATAACAAAATTAACTGTTCGTGGAGTGAATGTTGACACATGGTGAGTGAATGTGTCGGCGGCTCTTTGCCCTAAGAAGAGGAGTCAACTACAGTGGCGAAGAGGATTCTGGATTTGTGGCCCCTTAAAATGTCATGTGTCATTCAGACACAAAGGGGGGTATGTTGGAAGCCAACATGGACAATGTAAGTTTATTGGAATCGCTAAAATCCATATTGGAGTTTAGGAGAACTGAATATTTCCAGGACTCTTCAATCATATACAAGATTGTGATCTGTTAGGCCAGAAGGTCTGTTTTCTTGTGTGTGAGATAGTAAAGGTTGCCTTTACATACAAAAAGAACATTGGCCCTGCAGGCTCCTGGACAATACAGGAATAAACATCCTCTGTGGATCTTCAATATAGACGCTGTTTGCCAACTAATCTTATCTACATGTGTATACAGCCTTTGTGGATTTGGAGCATTGACCATTGCTCATCAGGAAGACACCCAGTCTCCAGCCTATGGAGATGTATATTGCTATACAATGCTTGTGGTGTTTTGAATAATGAAACAATTATGCTTCAGATAGACATCTTGGAGCCAGTCAAGATGGAGGTAAACCCACCCTATACAAGGATTTCTTACCTAATGCAAGGACGCCATCAGCAGGCAGGTGATTACCACTGCAACCAATAATGTCACATAAGATTGCCACCGAAGATACTGAAAGAAGGGCGGAGTCGTGGGTTGTATGTGGGTGTGGATGTGAAATCTGTACTATAAATGGAGGTGAAATCAAGACACTCTCTCTCTTCTCTTTTCTACCTTGGACCATGGGATAAGACCATCAACATCTGGCCTAAGTATCACCAGTCACCTTCATTTCTAATCCATATCTTCCATGTAACTTTTCTCTCACTATCTCTTTCTATCTCTCTCTCTGCCATGACTATTGATATATAGATGCATTTGTATTTTTCTCTGATCAGAGGACATTGAAGATAGGTTTTATTGTTATCTTTATTATAATTGTTATTTGAATTGTCTTATTTTCCTGTTATTAAACATCATTATTATTTTTCCAACTTGAGTTATTAATCATATAGGAAATATTCAGGACAGGAGACAGTGCGGGAAATCACATCCAACATGGTCCCAGGACCGAGCCTTGGGGGACACCTACAGATAGGGGGGTGGGGCGAGGAGGAGGTGTGGGAGTGGGTGACGCTGAAGGTCCTGTCCGTTAGGTAGGAGGAGATCCAGGAGAGGGCGAGGTCAGTAATGCCAAGAGATTCAAGAATTTGGAGTAAGAGGGAGTGGTCAACAGTGTCGAAGGCAGCAGAGAGGTCGAGAAAGATGAGGACGGAATAGTGTCTTTACTCTTGGCGGTCAGAAGGTCGTTAGTGACTTTGGTGAGGGCTGTTTCGGTGGAGTGGTGAAGTCGGAAGCCGGATTGTAGGCGATCAAAGAGAGCACAGGAAGAGAGGTGGGAGGACAGTTCGGAAGAGACGTGTTGTTCAAGAAGTTTTGAGGCGAACGGGAGGAGAGAAATGGGGCGATAGTTGGAGACTGTTGTGGGGTCAAGGGATGTTTTTTTAGGATGGGTGTGATTACGGCGTGTTTGAAGGGTGAGGGGAATGTGCCGGAGTGAAATGTTGAAGAGGTGTGTTAGAGCAGGGATGAGGACTGTGGTGAGGTTAGGGATGAGGTGGGAATGGAGTGGATCAAGGGCACATGTGGTGAGGTGTGATCGTGCTAGGAGGGAGGAGAGGTGGTCCTCGGTCATGGGGGTGAAACTGCATTTGGGTGAGGGGGAATGTGCTGGAGGTGGGATGGGGCGAGGGGAGTGTGGGTCAAAGCTTTGTCTGAGTTAGTCAATTTTGTCTTTGAAGAAGGTGGCGAAGTCGTCGGCGGAGATGAGGGGTGAGGGAGGGGGTGCAGGGGGACGAAGTAAAGAGTTGAAGGTTTAAAGAGTTGTTTGGGGTTGTGAGACAGGGCGGTAATTAGGGAGGAGAAGTAGGCTTGTTTTGCCGAGTCAAGGGCAGTCTTGAAGGTATTGAGGGAACGTTTGTATAGGGTGAAGTGTTCTGCGGAGAGGGATTTCTTCCATTTCCGCTCGGCTGCCCTAGTCATCCGTCTGAGTTTATTGGTGAGGGTCGTGAGCCAGGGTTGTCGTTGTACTCGTGTTGTGTGAAATGTGAGTGGAGCAGCCTGGTGGAGGGCTGTGGTGAGAGTGGAGTTGTAGAGGGAGGTGGCTGAGTCAGCGTCTTGAGAAGAGGCCAAGTCAGAGAGGGAGAGGAGGGATTCTGAGAGTGAATGGAAGTCAATGAGCTTAAGGTTTCTGCGGGGGTGGAGGAGTGTCCGGAGATTGGGGAGCGTGGTAGGGGGATAGAGGGATGGGAATGTCAGTAGGTTGTGGTCGGAGTGGGTGAGGGTTGAGTATGTGAGGTCGGTGAGGGAGCAGAGGCGGGTGAAGACTAGGTCAAGTGTGTGGCCACCAGTGTGTGTGGCGGAGGAGATCCATTGGGAGAGGCCGAAGAAGGAGGTGAGGGATAGGAGTCTGGAGGCAGCGGCTTTGGGGGTGTCCATGGGGATGTTGAAGTCACCCATGACGATGGTGGGGATGTCGGAGGAGAGGAGGTGGAGAAGCCAGGTGATGAAGTGGTCAAAGAAGGTAGAGGGGGATCCGGGGGGCGGTAGATAACGGCCAGTTGGAGGTTGCAGGGGGAGTAGATGCGAACAGCGTGTGCCTCGAAGGAGGGAAGGAGGGGGGGGGTGTAAGTGGGGAGAAGGAGCAGTCATTGGCCAGAAGTAGGCCAACACCTCCGCCACGGGTGTTGGTTGGGCGGGGAGTGTAGGAGAGTGTGAATCCACCGTAGGAGAGGGCAGCCGGGAAGGTTGTGTCAGAGGGGGTAAGCCAGGTCTCTGTGAGGCCGAGGAAGGAGAGTTTTGTGGAGATGAAGAGGTCGTGGATAAGTGTGAGTTTGTTACGGACCGAGCGGGCGTTCCAGAGTGCGCCGGGTAAGGGGACAGGGGAGGCAGGGGTGGGGGGAATGGGTCGGAGGTTAAGGGGGTTACGAGGGTTGGTGATGGGTCGTCGGAGTGGGATGGAGGGGAGTGAGGTGGTGAGGTGGGGTGGGCCAGGATTGGGGGAGATGTCACCAGAGAGTAGGAGGAGCAGGGAGAAGGTTAGGAGGTGGGAGCATGGGAGCTTGCGTGGTGGGCGTGTACATCTGGGTTGAAAGTGGGGGAATAGTTCGGAGGATAGGGTGAGGTGGGTTGGAAGGATGGAGGGTGAGAGCAGAATTCCTTTGCACAGTGGGGGGATGGGTGGGGGTAGTAGGAAGTGGAGAAAGATGGGAGTGAAGGTGAGGAGCGGGAACATGGTGCGGGGAGAGGGTGGGAGAGGTGGATGGGGTCAGAGGTAGCCGGGGATCTGGTGTGGTAAGGGCGAGTTCAAAATGATGGGTGGTTAGCCGCGTTCGAGGTGCGGCCAGGTGATGAGATGCAGTCCGTGGGAGGAGGTGCAGTTCAGGGGTGAGGTGCAGTTCGGTGAAGAGATGATGCAGTCGAGGTCGTTGTGGCCAGGACGAGTTGGCGCAGGTGGAGCAGCCGAGGATTAGGTGGTGCAGTCGTGGATGAGGTGATGCAGCCAGGGTGAAGTGAAGCAGCTGGGCTGGGATGGAGCAGCCAGGGTGAGGAGACGAAGCAGCCGGGGGATGAGACGAAGCAGCCGGGGGATGAGACGAAGCAGCCGGGGGATGAGACGAAGCAGCCGGGGGATGAGATGCAGCCAGAGGACGGGGTGACGTAGCCGGTGGTGAGGTGGCACGGTCAGGGGTCGGTACCGGTCTGGCGTTGGATGTAGGAGCAAGATGATGAGATGCAGTCAGGATCAGATGTAGCCGGGGGTGAAGTGCAGCCAAGGGTCAAATGGAGCAAGGGGGGTCCGTATGGCAGAGGGGTCGCTGCAGCCAGAAGGGTTCGTGAGGCTGAGGGGCCTGTGCAATAGGGCAAATGCAGCCGGGGCATCAGTGAAGCAGCCGGGGTCAGTGAGGCAGCCGGGGTCGGTTGCAGCCAGAGGGTCCATGCGGCAGAGGGATCACTGCAGCCAGGAGGGTCCGTGAGGCCAAGGGGGCCTGTGCAGTAGGACCAGTGCAGTCGGGCATCAGTGAGGCAGCCGCGGTCAGGTGTAGCCAGAGGGGTCCATGCAGCGGAAGGGTCACTGTAGCCAGGGGCCGTGAGGCAAAGGGGCCAAAGCGTCTAAGGAGACCGGGAGGTAGAGGTGTCCGTGCAGCTGGGGTGGGGGGGGGGGGGGGGGGGGGGGGGGGGTCGGATGGGACCAGGTGGTCAGGGGCCCAAGGTCTTGGTGTAGGAGATGGGCACCTCTGACCAGTCAGCGGGCTGAGGGCTGAGGCAGGCAGGAGCTTCTGCAACGCTACTGCGGAGTGTGCGGTGTCACTGGTCCCCGCACAGCCTACTGCCCTGTGCCGCTGTGGAGGGACCCGAGGGTAGCGCTGCCGGCGCCACTGGGTCCACAGCTTAGTAGGCAGTGGTGGGCTCTGTGGGTAGTGCCGTCTGTCCCCCGCTGCCGCTATGCAGCGCCGTGGGGGGCTGGGCACCGCCACCAGAGCCCAGGAGTGGGGCTGGGCAGGCCGCGGTCGGGGCCGTAGTGGTGGTGGGGAGAGGTGGAGGGCGGGGGCGGCGGCACCGCACTTAGCGATGGTGTCTGCGCCGGGCTGGCTGCACGTAGGTCCGGGCTGTTGCGGGGAAGAGCGCCCGCACAGCTTCTGCCGCCGGGACTTCAGGAAGGCCGCGGGAGCGGGCCAGGGTGGCGGTTCTGGGCACTGGGGCAGGATGCGCCCGCAGTGTTTAGATGGAGCGGCTCCCTGAGCAGGCAGAGCGGGGGGAGCCGCAGGGCTGCGCCTGGAGCACAGCGCCGCCGGAGGTGCCTGGGTGCCGGCGCAGCTGGGAGTGGGGCCCAGGTGGGGAGCCGCAGGGCACGACCGCAGGCTGGGGTGAGCGGCCCAGATGGCTGGTGGGGTGCCCGGGGGTGATAGTCAGGAGGCAGATGGTGTGTGGGGAGGACAGGCAGGCTTGGATGCGGTGGATGGTGTCCAAGGTGCCTGGAGCCTTCTCACATGCGACCATCACCCCGGCGGCCATCTTTGAAGTTAAAATATAGGTACAACAACCCTGAGCGGCAGCCCCTTAGGTCTCCACTTTACCTCTATAGGGATGGCCCCGGTTCCGCACATTGGATCAATCACGACATCTGACGGCTCCAGGTCACAGAGTCTGAAGGACAAAGAACCGGGATAAAAACAGTGGAAGAAAACGACGGCAGATTCACATCTAATCTGAAAAGTCTGATAATCCAGCAACTCCCGGGTCACTCATCATTGTTGAAGAAACCACAAAAGAATTAAAGGGGTTGTCCATGACGTAGAACAACATGAAGGCTCCCCCCGACTGTGCGTAGCGTGAAAATTACAGCTGCTCCCCACTAGAGAAAAGAAAGGGCTGAGCTTTACCCCCTATGACCCGGGGTCAGGATGGAGACGTTTTTGGAAGATAGTGGCCTTTTTTTTTTCCTTTTTAAATGCTATATCTCCTTTAAAAGAACCTTAAGTCTTGTGCACACAGTGTTTGCAGCCGCGGGACACAGTCTGGATGGATGTCCATCATGGTGACCCATCGGAAAAGAAGTATGCTGCACGGCACTTGCCAAAAAGACTCCATCTTATGAATGAGGGCTTATGGGAACCTATAGAGCATGTAAACGCGCACTTCGCCTTACTGTTAAAGGGATAGTGGCGAAGCCGGAGGTCACCTGAGCATCCCGTAAGCCAGAGTGGAGCGGAGCGTAGTGGGCCCAAAGTGGGTGATGTTCCTGCGGTGCAGACTCTCCTCCGTCAGCGCGATTCCCACCAACAATTCATTGTAACTGATATTCAGGAGAACCTGGTGACAAATATGGAGACGGCCGTATATACAGAGTGTATAATATAACACATACATACACACAGACATACTAACCTCCACGTCAAAATTGGTCATATCCGCCTTCCACAGGAAATGTTCCTGCACGGCTCCGCCGAAGTCCCTGGCGGCCTCGTTGGACGTGAAGCTGTGCTTGTCTCCGGCCCGGTTGCAGGTGACGCGGAATTTCAGGACGTTACTAACATCAGGGGAGGAGCCGTTATCCTCCGGGTCGTCGCTCGCTGCGTTTTCCTGCGAGCTATTGGAGCAGGGAGTGGAAGCCTCGGCGCTGTCCTCCACCTCCGCTGAACTCTCTGGGATCTTGCACTCCTCCCTCCTGTAGGTGGCGCCGGCTGCTCCTCTGCTTCTCCTCCTCCTTCTTCCGCCTCCGCACCAGTCGCCGCCTTCTTCTCTTTGCTGCAGCCGCCGGTTTTCTTTTTCTTCTTCTTTTTCTTCAGGTTGTTGTTCAGCTCCCACGTCTGCAGAGCTTTTTCCCAGGACAATTTTGCAGCCAATTCCTGGAAATCCTGAAGAGCGGCCTCCTATAGAGACACAGGAGAATGTTAAAGGGGCTGTCCATGGCTGCTTTCTTCCAGGAACCCCGCCACCCCTGACCATGAGTCGTGTCTGGGATTAAAGCCTAACCCTATTGAAGTGAATGGAGCGGAGCTGACAAAATGACACATAATACACGGTCAGGGGTGGAGCTGATCAGAAACAAAGCAGCCATGTTTTATCATCATGGACAAGTCTGAAACCAAGACGTTTAACACCTATAGGGCCCCTGTGCAAGAACAATATAGGGGCCCTTTACAGTCCAAGAGCTCCTTATAATGCACAATTATACCAGCTGTGGAGGTAGAATTGGGCCCCCTAATCTCTTGGGCCCCTGTTCAGTGCAGGACAGGCTGCATCAATGATCTGTCCACCCCTGACTCCTAGACTCAGCTACATTAATGCAGAGTCCTGAATCTCTCTGTCCCTTCAGACATTTATGCCGCTGCTCCTCATACTTTAACTGCAGCTTTGCTTCATTACAGAACAGTGATCAGTCACTCCAGTTTGGAGGCTGAAATCTCCCATTAATCTCAATGTGTTCTTCCCCATACTTTACACTTCACTTCTGCTCCATTAATGATTAGTATACGTACAGCTCATTCATTCTACACAATGAGTAATAATGACAGGACGTGTGGTCAGGGGAATCAGCCGACCATCCAATGTCCAGACTTCTCCTTGATGGCAGATTTCAGAAAAATAAAGGATCGGGCTGATGGATTTCCATATGCCTGATCCTTATTCTCAGGGGAGATCAGCAGCTCAGAGATCAGACAGGACAGAGGTGTCTGTCAGTGACTTACTCCCTTTATACCAGAGAAGGGGAGCTCCAGGCCTCGAGGACGCCAATAGGTCATGTTTTCAGGATTTCCTTAGCATCGCAATCATCACCAGTGCAGGTGATTATATTATAACCTGTGCAATACTATGGAAATCCTGACCTGGTGGCGCCCTCGAGGCCTGGAGTTCCCCTCCCCTGGTTTATATTGTCCTGAACACATGGATGTTCAGTCAGAGAGAGCGTGCAGGTGTATAGGGAAGGAGCTGTGCGGAAGGAATCACTTACAGGTAAACAGGCATTGTGGTCCATACTGCTTTTTTCTCCCTCCTCCATACTTTACATTGCAGCTCTGCTCAGGTTGAAATCAGTGAATAGAAGAGGGTGAAGCCATCGCCCATACAGACTCAATGGTGGAGCCATTCCCGATCTCTCGCACACCGCCCGTACAGACTCAATGGTGGAGCCATTCCCGATCTCTCGCACACCGCCCCGTACAGACTCAATGGTGGAGCCATCTCCCAATCTCTCGCACACGCCCCCATACATACTCAATGGTGGAGCAATCTCTGATCTCCGCACACCGCCCCGTACAGACTCAATGGTGGAGCCATTCCCAATCTCCGCACCCGCCCTACAATCAATGGTGAGCAATCTCCGATCTCCGCACACCGCCCGTACAGACTCAATGGTGGAGCCATCTCCCATCTCCCGCACCCGGCCCGTACAGACTCAATGGTGGAGCCATCCCGATCTCTCGCACACCGCCCGTACAGACTCAATGGTGGAGCAATCTCCTGATCTCCGCACACGCCCCGTACAGACTCAATGGTGGAGCATCCCCGATCTCTCCACACCGTCGACATGGTGGAGCCATCTCCCGATCTCCGCACACCGCCCGTACAGACTCAATGGTGGAGCCATCTCCCGACTCTCCACACTGAATGGTGGAGCCATCCCCGATCTCTCGCACACCGCCCGTACAGACTCAATGGTGGAGCCATCTCCCGACTCTCGCACACCGCCCCGTACAGACTGAATGGTGGAGCCATTCATCTCTCGATCGCCTCTACGACTCAATGGTGGAGCCATCTCCCGATCTCTCGCACACCGCCCCGTACAGACTCAATGGTGGAGCCATCTCCGATCTCTCCCACACGAATGGTGGAGCATCTCCCGATCTCTCGCACCGCCCCGTACAGACTCAATGGTGGAGCCATCTCCCGATCTCTCGCACCGCCGTACAGACTCAATGGTGGAGCCATCTCCCGATCTCCCCACTGAATGGTGGAGCCATCCCCCGATCTCTCGCACACTGAATGGTGGAGCCATCCCCGATCTCTCGCACACTGAATGGTGGAGCCATCCCCGATCTCTCGCACACTCAATAGTGAGCCATCTCCCGATCTCTGCACACTCAATGGTGGAGCCATCCCCCGATCTCTCGCACACTCAATGGTGGAGCCACTCCCGATCTCTCGCACACTCAAGGTGAGCATCCCCGATCTCTCGCACACTCAATGGTGGAGCCATCCCCGATCTCTCGCACACTCAATGGTGGAGCCATCCCCCGATCTCTCGCACACTCAATGGTGGAGCCATCCCCCGATCTCTCGCACACTCAATGGTGGAGCCATCCCCGATCTCTCGCAACTCAATGGTGGAGCCATCCCCCGATCTCTCACACACTCAATGGTGGAGCCATCCCCCGATCTCTCACACACTCAATGGTGGAGCCATCCCCCGATCTCTCACACACTCAATGGTGGAGCCATCCCCGATCTCTCACCACACTCAATGGTGGAGCCATCCCCCGATCTCTCACACACTCAATGGTGGAGCCATCCCCGATCTCTCGCACACTCAATGGTGGAGCCATCCCCCGATCTCTCGCACACTCAATGGTGGAGCCATCCCCCGATCTCTCGCACACTCAATGGTGGAGCCATCCCCGATCTCTCGCACACTCAATGGTGGAGCCATCCCCCGATCTCTCGCACACTCAATGGTGGAGCCATCCCCCGATCTCTCGCACACTCAATGGTGGAGCCATCCCCGATCTCTCGCACACTCAATGGTGGAGCCACCCCCGATCTCTCGCACACTCAATGGTGGAGCCACCCCCCGATCTCTCGCACACTCAATGGTGGAGCCACCCCCCGATCTCTCGCACACTCAATGGTGGAGCCACCCCCCGATCTCTCGCACACTCAATGGTGGGGCCATCCCCCGATCTCTCGCACACTCAATGGTGGAGCCACCTCCCGATCTCTCGCACACTCAATGGTGGAGCCACCTCCCGATCTCTCTCACACTCAATGGTGGAGCCATCCCCCGATCTCTCACACACTCAATGGTGGAGCCATCCCCCGATCTCTCACACACTCAATGGTGGAGCCACCTCCCGATCTCTCACACACTCAATGGTGGAGCCACCCCCGATCTCTCACACACTCAATGGTGGAGCCACCTCCCGATCTCTCACACACCGGCCGCCATCTTTTCCACATGAACTCACCTTTGCTTCCTTGAAAGGGAAATCTGTGAATTCTTGTACGACCACGAAGAGATTGTCGACCGACCTCAGCCGATGAACCTGTGACATAAACACAGCGCCGTCACTTTAGGGCCCGGAGGCGACATCTCCCCGGGCCCCGGCCGTACCCGCACCTGCGCCAATGTGTCCAGGCCGATGTCAAAGTAGATTTTGCCGCGGTCTTTGCTGATCTTGCAGGGACGTCGCAGCTTCTCCTCCACCTCCGCAGCCGCCGTGAACTCGAAGCCGGTGGGCACAGTGGCACCGACCGTCACCAGGGAGCTGTCAGGGGACGCGGCATCGCTGGGAGCGGTGTCCAGGGTCACCTCCGCCAGGACGTCCCCACCTCCTCCACCTCAGACATGGCTAAAGAGCGGGCAATGAACTAGGAGGAATAACGGACACGTTACCGGTCCGCACCGCAGAGGATTACTCCAGACAACGACGCATCGGCCATAATAACGGTAACAGCGCCATGGAAACCGCAGGGTGTCACATGACCAGAATCAGAGGCCATCCAATCACATCTGACATAGCTAGTACCATCAATCACATCCAATGACGTATCTCGTGTCAACCAATCACAGTGCAGCTTTCAAGTCCACACAGGTTTCAGAGATGAAAGCTGCGCTCTGATTGGTTGCTACAGACAACATAACTGAAGACCCCAAACCACTGATGCGATTTCTCACCCAGGACATGAAGAGGTTAATTATAAAATCATCCATTAAAAACAACCACAGGAATGAGTGGCCTCAGCTCATCGTCCTCACAGCGGCCACCGCCGCCCCATGTCCTGCCCCCGGTGCCCCGGCCCTCTCCCCGGTACATGCACCGCACACATAACCGGAGCTGAGCAGCAGAACCCTGTAATTACCGGACACGGACTCTACGGAGAACTCGGCGTGCGCACTAGGGAGCAGACATGACACATCGATGATTCGGCGATCGGCGCCAGGACTGAGGAATACAGAGACAGCGGGAGAGGATGGACGCCAGGTGGCGCTGTACGTATAATTAGTGTCATATATATGTGTGAACACCAGGTGGCGCTGTCCTGTACATCAGTGTCCTGTACAGGTGTGAACACCAGGTGGCGCTGTCTGTCATGAAAAGTGCGCTGTCAGTGTCCTTACAATGTGAACACAGGTGCGGTGTACTAGTACAATCAGTGTCCTATATATAAGTGAACACAGGTGGCGCTGTTTCTGTAATCAGTGTCCTATATATATGTGAACACCAGGTGTCGTGTACTGTACAATCAGTGTCCTATAATAAGTGACACAGGTGGCGCTGTTCTGTACAGTGTCCTATATATAGTGAACACAGGTGGCGCTGTCTGTACAATCAGTGTCCTATTATATGTGAACACCAGGTAGCGTTGTTCTGTACATCAGTGTCCTATACATAACTGAACACCAGGTGCGCTGTCTGTATAATCAGTGTCCTTAATACTGAACACCAGGTGGCGCTGTTCTGTATAATCAGTGTCCTATATATTGAACACCAGGTAGCGCTGTTTTGTACAATCAGTGTCCTGTTCAGGTGTGAACACCAGGTGGCGCTGATGTTATTCCTTACTTACTACAGTCCTGAATGAAGCTGAGACCTGTATGAATGTCTTATAGCCACCTCAGGGACAGGGAAGTGTATCTAATCCTGTCCTGTGTGATACTTCTACTGAGCTGTGTATCTAATCCTATCCTGTGTGATACAGTCTGCTGAGCTGTGTATCTAATCCTTCCTGTGTGATACTTCTCTGAGCTGTGTATCTAATCCTTCCTGTGTGATACAGTCTGCTGAGCTGTGTATCTAATCTTCTCCTGTGTGATACTGTCTGCTGAGCTGTGTATCTAATCCTATCCTGTGTGATACTGTCTGCTGAGCTGTGTATCTAATCCTATCCTGTGTGATACTGTCTACTGATCTGTGTATCTAATCCTATCCTGGGTGATACTGTCTACTGAGCTGTGTATCTAATCCTATCCTGTGTGATACTGTCTGCTGAGCTGTGTATCTAATCCTATCCTGTGTGATACTGTCTGCTGAGCTGTGTATCTAATCCTATCCTGTGTGATACTGTCTGCTGAGCTGTGTATCTAATCCTATCCTGTGTGATACTGTCTGCTGAGCTGTGATCTAATCCTATCCTGTGTGATACTGTCTGCTGACGTGTGTATCTAATCCTATCCTGTGTGATACTGTCTGCTGAGCTGTGTATCTAATCCTGTTCCTGTGTGATACAGTCTGCTGAGCTGTGTATCTAATCTCTCCTGTGTGATACTGTCTGCTGAGCTGTGTATCTAATCCTATCCTGTGTGATACTGTCTGCTGAGCTGTGTATCTAATCCTATCTGTGTGATACTGTCTGACTGACTGTGTATCTAATCCTATCTGGTGATACTGTCTACTGAGCTGTGTATCTAATCCTCTCATGTGTGATACTGTCTGCTGAGCTGTGTATCTAATCCTATCCTGTGTGATACTGTCTGCTGAGCTGTGTATCTAATCCTATCATGTGTGATACTGTCTGCTGAGCTGTGATCTAATCCTATCCTGTGTGATACTGTCTGCTGAGCTGTGTATCTAATCCTTTCATGTGTGATACTGTCTGCTGAGCTGGTGTATCTAATCCTATCCTGTGTGATACTGTCTGCTGAGCTGTGTATCTAATCCTCCTGTGTGATGCTGTCTGCTGAGCTGTGTATCTAATCCTATCCTGTGTGATACTGTCTGCTGAGCTGTGTATCTAGTCCTATCCTATGTGATACTGTCTGCTGAGCTGTGTATCTAATCCTATCCTGTGTGATACTGTCTGCTGAGCTGTGTATCTAATCCTTCCTGTGTGATACTGTCTGCTGAGCTGTGTATCTAATCCTATCCTGTGTGATACTGTCTGCTGAGCTGTGTATCTAATCCTATCATGTGTGATACTGTCTGCTGAGCTGTGTATCTAATCCTATCCTGTGTGATACTGTCTGCTGAGCTGTGTATCTAATCCTTATCCTGTGTGATACTGTCTGCTGAGCTGTGTATCTAATCCTTCCTGTGTGATGCTGTACTGCTGAGCCTGTGTATCTAATCCTATCCTGTGTGATACTGTCTGCTGAGCTGTGTATCTAATCCTATCCTGTGTGATACTGTCTGCTGAGCTGTGTATCTAATCCTATCCTGTGTGATACTGTCTGCTGAGCTGTGTATCTAATCCTATCCTGTGTGATACTGTCTGCTGAGCTGTGTATCTAATCCTCTCCTGTGTGATACTGTCTGCTGAGCTGTGTATCTAATCCTATCCTGTGTGATACTGTGTGCTGATCCAGTGTATCTAATCCTCTGCTGTGTGATACTGTCTGCTGAGCTGTGTATCTAATCCCATCCTGTGTGATACTGTCTGCTGAGCTGTGTATCTAATCCTATCCTGTGTGATACTGTCTGCTGAGCTGTGTATCTAATCCTATCCTGTGTGATACTGTCTGCTGAGCCGTGTATCTAATCCTCTCCTGTGTGATACTGCTGCTGAGCTGTGTATCTAATCCTATCCTGTGTGATACTGTGTGCTGATCCGTGTATCTAATCCTCTGCTGTGTGATACTGTCTGCTGAGCTGTGTATCTAATCCCATCCTGTGTGATACTGTCTGCTGAGCTGTGTATCTAATCCTATCCTGTGTGATACTGTCTGCTGAGCTGTGTATCTAATCCTATCCTGTGTGATACTGTCTGCTGAGCTGTGTATCTAACCCTATCCTGTGATACTGCCTGCTGAGCTGTGTATCTAATCCTATCCTGTGTGATACTGTCTGCTGAGCTGTGTATCTAATCCTATCCTGTGTGATACTGTCTGCTGAGCTGTGTATCTAATCCTATCCTGTGTGATACTGTCTGCTGAGCTGTGTATCTAATCCTATCCTGTGTGATACTGTCTGCTGAGCTGTGTATCTAATCCTCTCCTGTGTGATACTGTCTGCTGAGCTGTGTATCTAAGCCTGTCGTGTGTAAGATGAGACACATCTGGTGGAAAGTCCCTGATTTCGGCTCCGTTTTCTCCTCCTTTGACATCTGTGCCTCCCTGACAGCCATGTTGTTGGGTATGTGCTGATCCTGGTGTCACGGCTGCCCGCGCCCTTTTCGTCCGTGTGTCTCCTCCTTGGCTGTTTGTGCTGATGGTGTCGCCCCGAGGCCGGCAGAAACGTTTGCGGTGTGTAACGATTTTCGCAGGATGATTTGGCCGGAAAGTCTGTAAACCTTTCCCAGAATTGTCAGCGAGGAGGAAGAGACAGAGCGAGAGAGAGGCCATGTCATGTCAGGAGCAATGCGTCGCCCATAGCAACCTAAGCGGCCATTTTGTAGTATGTGGTTGGTTAGGAGCCAAAATCCTATATATGTATAGAAATATCCCCAATGTCACCGTCATATCATGGGGGAGTTATCACTAGTGTGGGAAGTAAAAATGAGGAGCCGCCATTTTGGAGTCGGAGAAGCTGGGTGACCACTCACATGACCCCGGCATATACAACAGCTTCTCTACACCCCAAAATGTCTCAAAATGGCTGCCGGACCAGACCCGTTATCCGGTTGTGAAGCAATAGTTGCCGTCCAGGTGTCGCCGCCATATTGGGTGTTGAACAGCAAAAATACAATTTAAACTGACTGGAGGAGCCTGGGAAGGAAATGGAGGCAGGAGAAATCAAAGACTCCGGATGTCGGAGCAGCGAGGACGGAGAAACCTGACGATTTCTGGCCTTTTGCAGCATCTTTCCGTTGCCATGGTGATTACGTGCGGCGGACGCTTCCCACAGCTCCCAGATGTTGGCGAGGAGTTTTCACAATGCAATAACCCTGGCTGAACACTGAGGGGTCGTAACGAGCCACGTGGCCCTCAGACGCCCCATATCTACGTCTTCAATGACCGGCGTGGTCCCGTGTCGGACATCTTGCACATATTTAACCAGACACTTATAGGGGTTCAGAAAAATGGCGAAATAATGAGGGTCCCACATAAATGAGTAAAGAGCGTTGGTCGGGTTCACTCACTAGACGGGGCCCTGGTCCTGACATCTGTGGCCCCTCATGTATCACACATTCATGACCCGGCCTGTTCATGATGGAGCCTCCCTTGAAGTAGTTCTATGCTGTTGCCTAGCAACATAATGGAGTGACTGGGTGACTACTATGGATTCCTTTTGCATATACAGCGAAGTGACAACCATGTTTGTGCCGAGAGTTCACCTCATCCACTATAAGTGAGTGACAAGTTTACGAGGGGCTTACTATGATTTTATTTACCACCATGTTTTGGGATGGTGAATGCTCTCAAACCAACAGCCAGGGGCAGCGGTGTAACTTGAAGCTCATGGGCCCCTGATGCAAAAGCTCCACCAGGGCCCCCAATTATCACAAATCTGTAAAGCCCCCGTCACACGGGGCGACATTGCCGCCCATTACAGAGGCGACGTGGGGGCATGGCCTATCACCGGAGTCATCGCCCCTACGTCGCCTCATGTAAAGGGGCGATGTCGGCGGTGCCGGGCGGTCGCCCGGTTTCAGAGCAGTGCTCTGAAACCAGGCGACCATCATGGGGCGATGTGCACACATCGCCCCATGTAACCGGGTGTTTCCAGACACCCCGGCGGCGATGTCGCCTGACAGCTCGCCGGCAACGGGGCTGAAGGTGTCGCCCCGTGTAAATGGGGGACGGCGACGCTGGCGGGGTGCCAAAAACATGCGCGCACCCGCCAGTCGCCGCCGACATCCCCAGCCCCGTCGCCAGGTGTGACGGGGCCTTAATAGCATTAGTCTTTTTCTATAGTCCAAAAGGGACTTTTGGGGCCCCCTAGGCTCCAGGGCCTCAGTGCGATTGCAACTCCTGCACCTGTTGTAGACACCCCTGGCCAGAGGCATAACTACGGGATCCTGGAGCCTAGGGGGCCCCAAAAGTCCCTTTGGCCTATAGTAAAACACTATTGCTAGTAAAGATTTACAATAATTGGGGGCCCCATTAGATTTTTGCTTTGGGGTCCATGAGCCTCAAGTGACACCACTGCCAACAGCTCACAGCCTTTTCTACCATTTCAGACAATAAAGATGGAGACCGTAGCACTTTGAGAGCTCTTTTATTTAGATTATTATCATTAATTTGCTGTGTGATATTGTTCTCTGGCTTCTCTCTCAAACTGGAGATGCTCAGATTGGTTGTCTTAGAGGCAAAATCTGGATCCAAGATGGCTGCCAGGAGCTTGTTGCCCTTAGCAACCAGTTTGAAGACTTCCTTCTACAGCAGTTTATAAAATGAAAGCTGATCCCTGATTGGTCAATGTTTGTCACAAGACCTGTATTTCGCATGGCGAACCCCCACGTACAGGTCACCCTTGTCATATATCCGTTTTATTCTTTGTAACAATGGCTGCCCCATCCAAGCGCATCACTTTACATGACAGACATTTGTGTGGGATGAGAGACCCTCGCTGCATGACGACGGTTTTCTTTATCCACCCAGCTGGAATGTGGTAATGAGCCGTAGTGACAATGCCGCCATTATTCCAGATGTCGCTGGGAGAAGACTACGGCCGTCATCGAACACAAGAAGGGGGAGATAGTAATGGAAGGAATGCGGAGACCACTAATGACCGCGCAGGACACCCTGTGTCATAGGGGGTAAAATTGGGATATTCGCTTACAGGCAGTGGCGTAATTTGAAACTTATGGGCCTTGATGCAAAAGCTCCAACGGGGCCCCCAATTATAGCAAATCTTTAATAGCATTAGTCTTTTTCTATAGGCCAAAGGGACTTTTGGGCCCCCGAGGCTCCAGGGCCCAGGTACTATTGCAACACCTGCACCTATTGTAGTTAGGCTCCTGCTTGCATGGGTCGTCTAGTATATGCCGAATTATTCACCTCCATAACAACCACTTTTAATGTAGCCCCCTGGTATCAGGGAGATTGTGGGGTCAGATCACCTGACATTAAAAGATGCAAACCTCTTCAAAAATCACATTCCTGTTACACATTGAACCAGTTTCTAGCGCAAATCATAATAAAGCTGTCAGCCAATTGAGTCTCCGCCACTTCTGCTAAGCCCCACCCAATTGTCAGTCAAATGGCGAGGGTAAAAGTCTCGTTTATGGAAAAATGTGTAATTTTAACACCAGTACAATGGTGCAACGCCGTTCACAGGCATCTGCCAGTGTGTGTAATGCATTTTATATTGGACTGTAGACCTCAACCAGGGGCATAACCACAACAGGTGCAGGGGTTGCAATCGTACCTGAGCCCTGGAGCCTAGGGGGCCCCAAAAGTCCCTTTGGCCTATAGAAGAAGACTGATGGTATTAAAGATTTGCAATAGTTGGGGGCCCATGAGCTTCAAGTTACGCCACTGGTATTATAGTTATTATACAGTGCCTACAAGTAGTATTCAACCCCCTGCAGATTTAGCTGGTTTGATAAGATGCAAATAAGTTAGAGCCTTCAAACTGCAAACGAGAGTAGGATTTATTAACAGAAGCATAAATCTTACAAACCAAAAAGTTATGTTGCTCAGTTGAATTTTTATAAATTTTAAACATAAAAGTGTGGGTCAATTATTATTCAACCCCTATGTTTAATATTTTGTGGAATAACCCTTGTTTGCAATTACAGCTAATAATCGTCTTTTTATAAGACCTGATCAGGCCGGCACAGGTCTCTGGAGTTATCTTGGCCCACTCCTCCATGCAGATCTTCTCCAAGTTATCTAGGTTCTTTGGGTGTCTCATGTGGACTTTAATCTTGAGCTCCTTCCACAAGTTTTCAATTGGGTTAAGGTCAGGAGACTGACTAGGCCACTCCATCACCTTGATTTTTTTCCCTCTTGAACCAGGCCTTGGTTTTCTTGGCTATGTGCTTTGGGTCGTTGTCTTGTTGGAAGATGAAATTACGACCCATCTTAAGATCCTTGATGGAGGAGCGGAGGTTCTTGGCCAAAATCTCCAGGTAGGCCGTGCTATCCATCTTCCATGGATGCGGACCAGATGGCCAGGCCCTTGGCTGAGAAACAGCCCCACAGCATGATGCTGCCACCACCATGCTTGACTGTAGGGATGGTATTCTTGGGGTCGTATGCAGTGCCATCCAGTCTCCAAACGTCATGTGTGTGGTTGGCACCAAAGATCTCGATCTTGGTCTCATCAGACCATAGAACCTTGAACCAGTCTGTCTCAGAGTCCTCCAAGTGATCATGAGCAAACTGTAGACAAGCCTTGACATGACGCTTTGAAAGTAAAGGAACCTTACGGGCTCGTCTGGAACGGAGACCATTGCAGTGGAGTACGTTACTTATGGTATTGACTGAAACCAATGTCCCCACTGCCATGAGATCTTCCCGGAGCTCCTTCTTTGTTGTCTTTGGGTTAGCCTTGACTCTTCAGACAAGCCTGGCCTCGGCACAGGAGGAAACTTTCAAAAGCTGTCCAGGCCGTGGAAGGCTAACAGTAGTTTCATAAGCTTTCCACTTCCAGATGATGATACCAACAGTGGAGACAGGTAGGCCCAACTCCTTGGAAAGGGTTTTGTACCCCTTGCCAGCCTTGTAACCCTCCACGATCTTGCCTCTGATGGCCTTGGAATGCTCCTTTGTCTTTCCCATGTTGACCATGTATGAGTGCTGTTCACAAGTTTGGGGAGGGTCTTAAATAGTCAGAAAAGGCTGGCAAAAGAGATAATTAATCCACACATGTGAAGCTCATTGTTATTTGTGCCTGAACTACTTCTTAATACTTTAGGGGGCCAAACAGAATTCTGGTGGTTTGAGGGGTTGAATAATAAATGACCCTCTGAATTAACTTTTAACGCTTTAAAAAAAAAAAAAAAAAAAAGAAAAAAAAATGTTTTGTGGCACTGCATTTCCCAGTTCCAGGCTGGTCTACAGTCCAAATGTCACAATGCCAAGTTAATTCCGCATGTGTCAACCACCTAAATCTGCAGGGGGTTGAATACTACTTGTAGGCACTGTATGTATACTCATGTAATATAACTATATATACCCTGTTTGCCCTAAAATAAGATTGGGGGGAGGGGGAATATTGCATGGGGCTGCATGGGCATATTGGGGCTTGCAAGGGGATGATGGAAAAATAAGACATAGTGCATTTTTTTGAAGCAAAAATTAATGAGAGTGCCTTATTTTTGGGGAAACAGGGTGGGTATATGAGTCTTCAATGTATATCGACAATGCCAAAAAAAAAGCAAGTAAAATACCAAAAATAACAGGTTAAAAAAATCAAAGACTAGCATGTTGGTGCCATTGTGACTTTTCTTTTTTAGAAAAAAAATTCTGCAGCCAAATGGTGAAAAAACAAAATCCTCAGCAAACAAAGGTTCTTTGGAGATGCATTCTTTTTCCAATAGATAATTTTTTTTTTTTAATCCAAAATCCAATAAAAATATCTTTGTGTGAACCCACCCGAAAGCTCTGCAACTTTTATAAACTTTCTGGCCCCATTCATTTGTATTTTTTAAATTTTTTGGTAATTTTTCATTTGTTTTATTTGTGCTATTCGTTACTGTTTTGTGTCGCATCTAAGTCTTCAAACTGAGCATGCGGTTCTTAAAACTTGCACAAAGTCAAAAATCGTCTGTTTTTGCACTGAGGCCGGCTTCACACTGCGGCATGATCCGGTCCGGTTCTGTCCGGGATGCCCCAGACAGCCACGGACCGGATCAGCACACAGGACTGGGGGGCTATTATGCCCTCCGGTCCTGTGTGCAGCGCACGCAGCTGCAACCGCTGACAGGTCAGGACCGCGGCGCACGTGGTCCTGACTTATCAGCAGCGGTGCACACAGGACCGGAGGGCATAATAGCCCCCCAGTCCTGTGTGCTGATCCGGTCCGCGGCTGCCTGGGGCATCCTGGACAGAACCGGACCGTATCACACCGCAGTGTGAAGCGGCACTTAACCTTTTTTTGACATCCAGTGCAAAAACCTGCACATTAAGCAAAATGTTGCAAACATAAAATGACTGGAATGCAACTGTGCAAAAAGAATGTGCACCTTTTTGCAAAGTCGCAAATGGTGAATCAGTCGAAAATGTCTTGAAGCCCCAAAAACCTCTGCCCAATATGGTGAAATAATAAAAAATCCCAGACATTTAAAAAAAGTTAATGTAAAAAAAGACTCAGATTGAAGGAATTTGGTGCAATTGAAAGACAGGCGAAAATGCAATATTGATTCGGACCCTATTTACTTTACTTCCTCACCATTTTCAAGATCTCTTCTTGCTGCCAGTGAATAGAACATACTGTATATATATTTTTTAAACTAATACTTCTTACAACTGAGAGTTTGTTACAGTTGTATGCAGTTGCATAACTTGAAGATAGTGGCCTCGATGCTAAATTTCCAACAGGGCCCCCAATTATTGCAAATCTTTAGTAGCATTAGTCTTTTTCTATAGGTCAAAGGGACTTTTGGGATCCTCTTGGATCCTCTAGGCTCCAGGCCCAGTTTCAATTGCAACCCTTGCACCTATTGTAGTTATGCCCTCAGTTGTATCCAGTTTATACAATCCTCTGCACTGTATACAGTCCCGTATTTCCTAGTTTTCAGGCCACATTCCTGCATCTTCAGCGGGTCGGGTTGGTGAGAACATGTAACATTCACCTCGAAAGGTCGTAAAAGTGAGCAGATGGGGAGCAGATGTGCCTCATAATGACAGGCCGGATTTGCTCAGGTACAGTCCGTACCAGACCTGGGGCCTGCTCCCCTCTCCTCCTTGGAGAACTCTTCGATATTCCGTTTTTGTGGACAGTTTCCTTCCATCTCCATCTTTCCATAGACGGTAGCGCATTTAGGCAGAGGTCGCCGTGTCACCCATGGCCTGGCACCGTAGGAAGCTCTTGCAGATTTTGCACAGGGGCCCAGGAGCTTCACATTGCACCAGAGATCAGATTGGGGTGTACTAATTTTGGGGTGCATTTAGCTGGTGGCAGATTTTTTCCTTTGTTTTCCTTTATTACCGTACCGTCTTTTGCATCCGATCCCAATTCTCCCCCCTTTTTTATGCTCCATCGATACATCGTAGACAGGCGCACATTGCTCGTAAAAGTTCACGTGTGCTCAAATTCGACTGCGCCCGTAGCAAAAGCTGTCTATTAACCGTTTCCATCCCTCAAGGTCAATCATCTGCTCTTTGCTGGGTTCCATTCTTCTGTCCTGTTATAGAGTCTGTCCTACGAAAAACCCAAACGGCACAAGACAGACCCCATTGTCTATATTGTGGTCCATGTGATAGTCACTTTAGCAAGAGGAAAATGCACCAGATACATGGCCGAGGCATGGCCACCTCTGACGATTAGCGGCTGGTTCCCACACTCAGGACACTTCATCCTTTTAGAACTCCAGCACCTCATTGAGCCACTGGGCCGCTCCTTCTACAGCACCGTCTGCTCAGCTCCTCCCCTTGGAGGTGATCTGATTGGCTGAGCACTTCTCCAGTAGTCCCAGGGGCTGTCCTCTCTCTCCACCCCTCCGTCAGCATTTGTCTTTCTCCTGGTTTGGTTTTCTGGACCTTTAAAGAGATAATTTCCTGCTTTTGGGGGTCCCAATGGTTGGACTCTTAGTGATCACTAAGTCCTGTCCTATGGATAGGGCATAACTTTCAATTTTGGGAATAATCACCTATTGATCAGATGTTGCAGTGGCCACAGGGAGGCCATATCCCAACTGTTATGTGATGATCATGACCTTGTGTAATTTGTCCATTACATGTGTACGACCTCGTCCTTTACACCCTCATAGCTACACCCAACAGAGTGTCAAGATGGAAAGCTAGAACATGGGATTCCTACTCAAAACAAATAAGACAAAGATACTGACTACTGCCTGGTACAACAAGGACACATGTGAGATGACGGCGATGAACTGGAAGTTGTAAAGGACTTCAACCTATTTGGATCAATGATCACTCAAGATGCAGCGACAACACCGGAAGTCAATAGGAGAAAAGCTATGGGCAAATCAATAATGAAGTCACTGGACGAGGTCTTCACATCAAGGAACATTTCACTGGTGATGAAGACACGGCTCCTACATAGTCTGCTCTATTCTGTAGTAACATATGGAAGTGACACCTGAACGATAAAGGAACAAGACAAGAAGAATCAACGCCTTCGAAAAGTGGAGCTGGAGAAGGATCTTATCAATACTATGGATGGCAAGAAGAACAAACATATCAATAGTGGAACAAATCAAGCCAGACATGTTACTGGAAGCAAAGATCACCAAGCTACGACTTGTCTACACATCATGTGAAGAGAGAAACCACTGGAGAAGGCTTAATACTGTCAAGATAACGGTGGCAAAGACCCTAGGGGACCTCTCTATGCTTGGCCAAGATCCTGGTTGACCTCTCTATGCTTGGCCAAGACCCTTGTTGACCTCTCTATGCTTGGACAAGACCCTGGTTGACCTCTCTATGCTTGGCCAAGACCCTGGTTGACCTCTCTATGCTTGGCCAAGACCCTGGTGGACCTCTCTATGCTTGGCCAAGACCCTGGTGGACCTCTCTATGCTTGGCCAAGACCCTGGTTGACCTCTCTATGCTTGGACAAGACCCTGGTGGACCTCTCTATGTTTGGACAAGACCCTGGTGGACCTCTCTATGCTTGGACAAGACCCTGGTGGACCTCTCTATGCTTGGACAAGACCCTGGTTGACCTCTCTATGCTTGGCCAAGACCCTGGTTGACCTCTCTATGCTTGGCCAAGACCCTGGTGGACCTCTCTATGCTTGGCCAAGACCCTGGTGGACCTCTCTATGCTTGGCCAAGACCCTGGTTGACCTCTCTATGCTTGGACAAGACCCTGGTGGACCTCTCTATGTTTGGACAAGACCCTGGTGGACCTCTCTATGCTTGGACAAGACCCTGGTGGACCTCTCTATGCTTGGACAAGACCCTGGTGGACCTCTCTATGCTTGGACAAGACCCTGGTGGACCTCTCTATGTTTGGACAAGACCCTGGTGGACCTCTCTATGCTTGAACAAGACCCTGGTGGACCTCTCTAGGCTTGTAGAAGACCCTGTTATGTAAATAGAACAATTTTTTGGAGAGTTTGTGCCCAAAGTAATTCTTGTACTCAGATAGCTAAGTGATGGTTTTTATTGAGAAACACAAAACATTACAATGGCTCCGACGTAACAATACATCACAGACTTATTAAAACAGTAAGATCGGTAAAAAAGATACCTCAGGTGGTAAAACATCAAGCATACTACCACAAAACCTAAGCAAAGGGGTCTCTTATACAGAGGGGCAACATTATCCTGCATATATTACCCTGGACAGATCTCCTATCTTACCTAGTGGTGGCTATTCATGCCAACCACCATGAAGGGACAGAAAAATCAGCAGGTGCTGCAGCTTGCTGAAACCCCCCCCATTGTTAGCACTCACCCATGCTGGTTTGTTTACCTGATTGATGTATAGGGGACGCCCCGACGCGTTTCTCCCTTAGGGTTTCCTCAGGGGGGGGTTTCAGCAAGCTGCAGCACCTGCTGATTTTTCTGTCCCTTCATGGTGGTTGGCATGAATAGCCACCACTAGGTAAGATAGGAGATCTGTCCAGGGTAATATATGCAGGATAATGTTGCCCCTCTGTATAAGAGACCCCTTTGCTTAGGTTTTGTGGTAGTATGCTTGATGTTTTACCACCTGAGGTATCCTTTTTACCGATCTTACTGTTTTAATAAATCTGTGATGTATTGTTACGTCGGAGCCATTGTAATGTTTTGTGTTTCTCAATAAAAAGTATCACTTGGCTATCTGAGTACAAGAATTACTTTGGGCACAAACTCTCCAAAAAATTGTTCTATTTATATAAAAGGTTGTAATTAGGAGGGGCCCCATCTATAATGTACTACCATCCATTTGTGGTTCATCTTTATGTATTAAATTGTAGAAGACCCTGGTGGACCTATGTAGGCTTGTACAAGATCGATCTACCTGCAGAGTGTTCATCCATCAAGCCTCCATGGGCTCAAGATAGAGCTGAAGGTCAATAAAATAAAGATGCAGTCCACAGTCATTGGAAAGTCGTTCTTATCAATCAATGCACTAGCAATATTATTTGGTAATCATGTATCAGCTGAGATTTGTTACAATGTATCAGTATAGATAACTCCAGGGCATGAAAGTCGTGCCACTTTTCAGCTCCCAGAGAATCACTTTTCATCAGTGGGCACAATGAATACCAGCAAGCAGAGATCTTGACAATGGTGATAGATTGAAACATGTAGGATATTAAAAAGTTGCAGATCTTTTCATCATATAAGGATTATGCTCCACTTCTCTGATCGGCCCCTTTAAGAATTCTAAGTAGCGGAGGGCGGCTTTGTTTAATTACCAAGGGGCCATGTACTCAGTCCCCCTACAAAACTCCATCACACTCCCTGATACTACAGAGCATCTCAGCTGCTGGGAGGAAAGAGGATTCTAACACTTGAATGATTCCCTATGCAGAGAAGGCAGAAAAGGCTTATCCCCCCCCCTCCACCCCACCCTATGGGACTCCAATTCATCTGAATGCCCAGTTATAATGGGGGGAGCGGGGGGGAGCAGAAGCCGCTCTGAATTACTGCTGCTGCCGGACAATAGGGACACTATGTGCTCAATACTGCACAATCACAACTTCCCAGGCCCCTGCCTTGCCCCGGAGGCATATCAATGAGGGGCGAGTGTGAGGAGGGGGCGAAGTATTGGGTGGGGGGCAAGCTCGGTGCGGTGGATATGAGGCAGGTGCCGGTCATATCCTCATCTTCCAAGTTCTTCATTCTTTATGGGATCAACTGTTATCCTGGAAAATCTGCATGACAACCACGTATTCTGCTGGTACAGACCACCCCGGGGTTGTCAGAAGTGGCAGATTAGGTCCTGGGCAGCACCGTAACTACAATAGATGCAGGGGTTGCAATCGCACCCAGGTCCTGGAGCCTAGGGGGCCCCAAAAATCAATTTGTCCTGTATGAACAAAACAAAACTCTTACATACTTTCAATAATTAAGGATCCCGTTTCATCTTTTGCATTGGGGCCCATGAGCTTCAAGTTACGCCACTGTTTACGGCAGTCCCTTAGACAATGAATAGGGGCTGGACCACCGCCCCATTTATATCGGACACTGCTGAGCCCCATTTTCAGAATCAGTCCCCAGAAATTGGACCTCCAGGGATGAATAAGTTCTCCACTATCATATGGATAGTGAATATGCTTGGTACAACCCTTTTATTTCAGACCAGAACCCTAAATGAAGAGACCCCAGACCAGTTCCCTATATAACGTAACCAGCAGATAATCCCCAGCTTGTCCTCCTCTCTTCTTCCCACCACTGCCATACCAGGTCCCGAAGAACAAATGTTAAAAAGTAAAATTTACCATTCAGGACTCTATGAGAGCTGTCATTGAGCTTTAATAGCAGCCATATTGGTTGTCAGCTCCAAATGTTGCTTTTAATAACCAACCAGCTTGCGTTATATATACCAGGCGCTATAAAAAAAATATGAGCTGGAATCTGATTGGTTAACAACAGAAATGCAGAGTGGTTTGGGAAAGGAACACCAATCAAAATGGAATTTATTTGATCTGGAGACGTGGCCGGGCTGGGCCGGGGGGCAGGGATGCATTTGCCCCCTGGGCCGATCTATTAAAAAAATTATTAGTTGGAATCTAAATGGTTAATAATGGAAACGTGGAGTGGTTCGGAAAAGGAACACCCATCAAAATGGAATTTATTTGATCTGAAGACAGGGACAGACTGGGCCGGGGGGCAGGGGTGCATTCGCCCCCGGACCAATCTCCAGGTGGCTGTTCAGGGCCAAAACTTCCTTTGTGGCCAGGCCAGCACTGAGGTGGACTGCCCCTTTAAATTCACCTGCTGCGATGTCTCTACCCTCAATCACTGTCAGAGGGACAATACTTCATCATTGCTTGAAGCTGAATGAAAGAGAGTCTCAATGAGAAGCAGAGACGTGATGACAGGGGCCGCCAGACAAAGGCGGAATCTGGCTGCAGACCCCACATCGGGGGCACTGACCCACAAACAGATTACGTAATGGGCTTCCAGCCGGGGTCCAGCCCTGGAGAAGGAGCTGTATGGACCCTGGAGGAGGAAAGTGACAAAACCTGAGAAATGGCTGCAAAAAGGGACATGCACTAAAGTTACTTACAAACTAACTCGTCCCATCCACCACCATACAGACTAATACATTGATGCCTGTTACTTTAGGAACATAAAGGTTCTGCAACAATCTAATGTGGTGCTTTAATCTGTCACCATGTACAGGATCTCTGCTTGCTGTCAGTAGAGGTGACCATTGTCTGTATATGTCCCCTCTGAACTGTACAGCGCTTCGGACTATGTTGGTGGTATAGAAATAAAATGATTATTATTGTTGTTTATAACTTGCACAGATCTAACCCTTCCACAGCTGGAGGGTTGTTACATTTGTTTCCAGTCTGGACAATCCTCTCTGAGATAAGCACATGAAAAAAACACCTGTCCTGCGCTGATATTTTGTTACGATGTACAGTGCCTTGTGAAAGTATTCGGCCCCCTATATACAGTGCCTTGTGAAAGTATTCAGCCCCCTATATACAGTGCCTTGTGAAAGTATTCAGCCCCCTATATACAGTGCCTTGTGAAAGTATTCAGCCCCCTATATACAGTGCCTTGTGAAAGTATTCAGCCCCCTATATACAGTGCCTTGTGAAAGTATTCAGCCCCCTATATACAGTGCCTTGTGAAAGTATTCAGCCCCCTATATATAGTGCCTTGTGAAAGTATTCAGCCCCCTATATACAGTGCCTTGTGAAAGTATTCGGCCCCCTATATACAGAGCCTTGTGAAAGTATTCAGCCCCCTATATACAGTGCCTTGTGAAAGTATTCAGCCCCCTATATACAGTGCCTTGTGAAAGTATTCAGCCCCCTATATACAGTGCCTTGTGAAAGTATTCAGCCCCCTATATACAGTGCCTTGTGAAAGTATTCAGCCCCCTATATACAGTGCCTTGTGAAAGTATTCGGCCCCCCTATATACAGTGCCTTGTGAAAGTATTCAGCCCCCTATATACAGTGCCTTGTGAAAGTATTCGGCCCCTTGAACTTTTCAACCTTTTGCCACATTTCAGGCTTCAAACAAAGATATAAATTCTCATTTTTTTGTGAAGAATCAACAACACGTGGGGCACAATCGTGAGGGGGATCCAAATTTATTGGATATTTTAAACTTTTTTAACAAAATACTGAAAAGTGGGGCGTGCAATATTATTCGTCCCTTTTACTTTCAGTGCAGCAAACTCCCTCCAGAAGTTCAGTCAGGATCTCTGAATGATCCAATGTTGTCCTAATGACTGGTAATGATACATAGGATCCACCTGTGTGTGATTAAGTTCTGTAAAATGACCGCTCTGTGAAGGCTCAGAGAGCATCATGAGACCAAGGAAAACCAGCAGTCGAGATACTGTTCTGGCGAAGTTAAGCCGATTTGGATACAAAAAATTTCCCAAGTTTTAAACATCTCAAGGAGCCACTGTGCAGCGATCATATTGTAATGGAAGGAGGATCAGACCACTGCAAATCTACCAAGACTGACGTTCCTCAAACTTTCATCTGGAACAAGGAGACGACTGATCAGAGATGAGGCCAAAAGGCCATGATCCCTCTGGATGAACTGCAGAGATCTACAGCTGAGGTGGGAGAGTCTATCCATAGGACAACAATCAGTCGTACACTGCACAAATCTGGCCTTTATGGAAGAGGGCAAGAAGAAGCCATTTCTCAAAGATATCCATAAAAAGTCTGGTGTGAAGTTTGCCACAAGCCGCCTGGGAGACCCCCAAACATGTGGAATAAGGGGCTCTGCTCAGAGGAAACCAAAATCAAACTGTGCCACAATGTAAACATATGTTTGGTGAAAGCAACAAAGTCATCACCCTGAAAACCCATCCCCACTGTCACACATGTGGTGCCTCAGAACACCATCCCACTGTCACACATGGTGTGGCCTCAGAACACCATCCCCACTGTCACACATGGTGGTGGCCTCAGAACACCATCCCCACTGTCACACATGGTGGTGGCAGCATCATGGTTTGGGCTTTTCTTCAGCAGGGACAGGGAAGATGGTGAAAATTGATGGGAAGATGGACGGAGCCAAATACAGGACCATTCTGGAAAAAACCTGCTTGAGTCTGCAAAAGACCTGAGACTGGGACGGAGATTTATCTCCAACAAGAATCGATGAAGTTGTATTTACACAACGAAACGTGTAGGCAAGTGGTTACATAAACAGAGTATACACCATTACTCGTTGTCACCATTGGAGGTCAGCACGGTAATTATTTTCAACTCAGCGCTTTGTTTGTTCATCTCATCTTCCCTTGGCTGGGCACTGCTGACCTTAGGAAAGAGCTGTCAAAGTTGGTTGTGACTCATACAACCTGACCAGGTGAGTCTTTCCATAGAAGGGGGACACCTGGTGGCTAAACTAAGAGGATATTACTCTATGTGCGCTCCAACTATTTTATTTCTACACAGTAGAGGGATCAGCTTTATTCTAGGGCTGTCACACTGTAGAGGGATCAGCTTTATTCTAGGGCTGTCACACTGTAGAGGGATCAGCTTTATTCTAGGGCTGTCCCACTGTCGATGGATCAGCTTTACTCTAGGGCTGTCACACTGTAGAGGGATCAGCTTTATTCTAGGGCTGTCACACTGTCGAGGGATCAGCTTTATTCTAGGGCTGTCACACTGTCGATGGATCAGCTTTACTCTAGGCTGTCACACTGTAGAGGATCAGCTTTATTCTAATTTGCACAAGAAAAGTCTAGAAGCAATGGGGTGAAACTGAATGGGAGGAGACATAAATTTAGTATTAGAAAACCCTTTTTGACAGTTAGGGTGATCAAGGAGTGGAACAGGCGCCACGAGAGGTGGTGAGTTCCCCTTCAGTGGACGTCTTCACACAGAGGCTGGACAGAGATGATTTATTGAATCCTGCTTTGAGCAGAGGGATGGGACCAGATGATCCAGGAGATCCCTTCATATGATGGCCCAGGAGGCCCCTTCCAAGTTAACTCTACCATTGTATGATTCTGCACTGCGGGTGTCTGGAGCGCTGCTGTGCAGGGAAAAACAGTAAATGCAGCTTTAAATCATTACTGCAGCCCCCTTTATTTCAGGATCGGTGGAGGACCTTCACCACCATCACTTTATAAAATATGTATGTAAGGGGGTATAACTATCACCCTATGACGGATGCCTTCCTACATCCTGCTATAGGGGAGCGCGGTGCAGAGATCCGGTCCTGGCCCCTGCGTCGCCTCCGTGTGACATTAGCATTCATCCCCATCCCTTGTCTGTTGCTTCAATGACTTATTATTGCGGGCCTGGCTGAGCCGGGGGACGAGGCCGCACACAGCAGTATACAGCACTGTGCGCCGCCGATCTTTCTCGCTGTCATTTAGCATCAAAATCAGGAAACAACAAAACTCAATCAGGACTCAATTCACTGACAGCAAATCTGACAACGAGGAGGAGCAACAGCATGAAGGGGGGTGTAGTGCTACAGGGTCCATCCAGACTGTGGTACACCTGATGGATTAGATAGCAGAACAGCGTAACACAGGATAGGATTAGATACACAGCTCAGCAGACAGTATCACACAGGATAGGATTAGATACACGGCTCAGCAGACAGTATCACACAGGAGAGGATTAGATACACAGCTCAGCAGACAGTATCACACAGGATAGGATTAGATACACAGCTCAGCAGACAGTATCACACAATAAGGATTAGATACACAGCTCAGCAGACAGTATCACACAAGATAGGATTAGATACACAGCTCAGCAGACAGTATCACACAGGATAGGATTAGATACACAGCTCAGCAGACAGTATCACACATAGGATTAGATACACTTTCTCATCAGACTCGCACATATAATACTTAGATACACAGTTTTAGCAGACAGTAGGACATCTATTAACCTGAGGCACACATACGGGAGTCAGTATCACAGATTATGACTTAGATACGCTGGCTCAGCCGGCCTGCAGGTGCATGGTGTTAGTCTACGTCATATTCCTATTCTTGTAGACGTTCACAGTCCGTCACCCCTCCAGGGACCCGGTTGCACTTATTACCCCGGGTTATCCTGCTTCTCTCCATGTTCTCGGTATCCAGCCAATATCACTGCTTCACTCTCTCGGATCCGTCTCCAGGCCCGGCCTGAATTCCGAAAACCCCAGGAAACATCTGCAGCCGTTGGATGCGCCTCGGCTCATTCACTGGCTTTGCTGTAAATTCCACTTTACGCTCATCGTATTCCAGTGAAATCCTGAGCCCAGTGAGCGTCCAACATAAACAGCCCCGGTCACACAGCTGACGAGCGAATAACGGAAAAGCAACACGTAACGCACAGCCCCAATGTAAACGTTAACTTTAAGAGGTCAGCGCTCTTCTCTTCAGTCATATAGATACATAACATAATGCTGTGTCTGCAGTCACCACTAGGGGGAGCTCCCTGTATACAGAGATACATGATAAGATTCTGTCTGCAGTCACCACTAGGGGGAGCTCCCTGTATACAGAGATACATGATAAGATTCTATCTGCAGTCACCACTAGGGGAGCTCCCTGTATACAGAGATACATGATAAGATCCTGTCTACAGCCACCACTAGGGGGAGCTCCCTGTATACAGAGATACATGATAAGATCCTGTCTGCAGCCACCACTAGGGGGAGCTCCCTGTATACAGAGATACATGATAAGATTCTGTCTACAGTCACCACTAGGGGAGCTCCCTGTATACAGAGATACATGATAAGATTCTATCTGCAGTCACCACTAGGGGGAGCTCCCTGTATACAGAGATACATGATAAGATTCTGTCTGCAGCCACCACTAGGGGAAGCTCCCTGTATACAGAGATACATGATAAGATTCTGTCTGCAGCCACCACTAGGGGGAGCTCCCTGTATACAGAGATACATGAGAAGATTCTGTCTGCAGTCACCACTAGGGGGAGCTCCCTGTATACAGAGATACATGATAAGATCCTGTCTGCAGCCACCACTAGGGGGAGCTCCCTGTATACAGAGATACATGATAAGATCCTGTCTGCAGCCACCACTAGGGGGAGCTCCCTGTATATAGAGATACATGATACAATCCTGTCTGCAGCCATCACTAGGGGAGCTCCCTGTATACAGAGATACATGATAAGATTCTGTCTGCAGACACCACTAGGGGAGCTCCCTGTATACAGAGATACATGATAAGATCCTGTGTGCAGCCACCACTAGGGGGAGCTCCCTGTATATAGAGATACATGATAAGATTCTGTCTGCTGTCTCCACTAGGGGGAGCTCCCTGTATACAGAAATACATGATAAGATTCTGTCTGCAGTCACCACTAGGGGGAGCTCCCTGTATACAGAGATACATGATAAGATTCTGTCTGCAGTCACCACTAGGGGGAGCTCCCTGTATACAGAGATATATGATAAGATTCTGTCTGCAGTCACCACTAGGGGGAGCTCCCTGTATACAGACATACATGATAAGATTCTGTCTGCAGCCACCACTAGGGGGAGCTCCCTGTATACAGAGATACATGATAAGATCCTGTCTGCAGCCACCACTAGGGGAGCTCCCTGTATACAGAGATACATGATAATGATCCTGTCTGCAGCCACCACTAGGGGGAGCTTCCTGTATACAGAGATACATGATAAGATCCTGTCTGCAGCCACCACTAGGGGGAGCTCCTTTTATACAGAGATACATGATAAGATTCTGTCTGCAGTCACCACTAGGGGGAGCTCCCTGTATGCAGAGATACATGATAAGATTCTGTCTGCAGTCACCACTAGGGGGAGCTCCCTGTATGCAGAGATACATGATAAGATCCTGTCTGCAGTCACCACTAGGGGGACTCCCTGTATGCAGAGATACATGATAAGATTCTGTCTGCAGCCACCACTAGGGGGAGCTCCCTGTATACAGAGATACATGATAAGATCCTTTCTGCAGCCACCACTATGGGGAGCTCCCTGTATACAGAGATACATGATAAGATTCTGTCTGCAGTCACCACTAGGGGGAGCTCCCTGTATACAGAGATACATGATAAGATTCTGTCTGCAGTCACCACTAGGGGGAGCTCCCTGTATACAGACATACATGATAAGATTCTGTCTGCAGCCACTACTAGGGGAGCTCTCTGTATATAGAGATACATGATAAGACCCTGTCTGCAGTCACCACTAGGAGGAGCTCCCTGTATACAGAGATACATGATAAAATCCTGTCTGCAGCCACCACTAGGGGGAGCTCCCTGTATACAGAGATACATGATAAAATCCTGTCTGCAGCCACAACTAGGGGGAGCTCCTTTTATACAGAGATACATTATAAGATTCTGTCTGCAGCCACCACTAGGGGGAGCTCCCTGTATACAGATATACTTGATAAGATTCTGTCTGCAGTCACCACTAGGGGGAGCTCCTTTTATACAGAGATACATGATAAGATTCTGTCTACAGTCACCACTAGGGGGAGCTCCCTGTATACAGAGATACTTGATAAGATTCTCTCTGCTGTCTCCACTAGGGGAGCTCCTTTTATACAGAGATACATGATAAGATCCTGTCTACAGTCACCACTAGGGGGAGCTCCCTGTATACAGAGATACATGATAAGATTCTGTCTGCAGTCACCACTAGGGGGAGCTCCCTGTATACAGACATACATGATAAGATTCTGTCTGCAGCCACTACTAGGGGGAGCTCTCTGTATATAGAGATACATGATAAGACCCTGTCTGCAGTCACCACTAGGAGGAGCTCCCTGTATACAGAGATACATGATAAAATCCTGTCTGCAGCCACCACTAGGGGGAGCTCCCTGTATACAGAGATACATGATAAAATCCTGTCTGCAGCCACCACTAGGGGGAGCTCCTTTTATACAGAGATACATTATAAGATTCTGTCTGCAGCCACCACTAGGGGGAGCTCCCTGTATACAGAGATACTTGATAAGATTCTCTCTGCTGTCTCCACTAGGGTGAGCTCCCTGTATACAGATATACTTGATAAGATTCTGTCTGCAGTCACCACTAGGGGGAGCTCCTTTTATACAGAGATACATGATAAGATTCTGTCTACAGTCACCACTAGGGGGAGCTCCCTGTATACAGAGATACTTGATAAGATTCTCTCTGCTGTCTCCACTAGGGGGAGCTCCTTTTATACAGAGATACATGATAAGATCCTGTCTACAGTCACCACTAGGGGAGCTCCCTGTATACAGAGATACATGATAAGATCCTGTCTGCAGTCACCACTAGGGGGAGCTCCCTGTATACAGAGATACATGATAAGATCCTGTCTACAGTCACCACTAGGGGGAGCTTCCTGTATACAGAGATACATGATAAGATCCTGTCTACAGTCACCACTAGGGGGAGCTCCCTGTATACAGAGATACTTGATAAGATTCTCTCTGCTGTCTCCACTAGGGGGAGCTCCCTGTATACATGATAAAATCCTGTCTGCAGTCACCATTATGGGGAGCAGCATGCTCTTGCACTTCTGTAATAAACCCATATGCAGTCAGCTCCCCTAGTGGAGATTAGGGGAAGAATAATTCCATGTAAATTGTATTAGTATGAAGGGCAGCAGAGGATTCAGAGCCATGTATCAGAAACATATTCTATAATGAATCAGTGCATAATCACTGATGTATTTATATAGGGAAAATTGCCAGGTACACATTGTTTACATTCAGAGGAAGGAAACCCCTTCTGGTCTGTGCAGTTTATGCCAGTTCAGTCAATAAAAATCCACAGTCACAGAAGTATGAGGCAACACAAGACCGGTGACACTGCCAAATTGGGCCTGATTCATTCTATTCCAATGAATGGCAGCGCGCTCACAGTTGCTGTGTTGTGGGTTGTGCCAGTAACAACATTGCTGCAAAAGGCAGAGGAGCTGATTATAGACAGGACTGAGGTATATGAGGATAAGGCGCTGCCTGCAGGTGGTCCAGATGGAGGAGGCAGCACTAAGAAGAGCAGCGAAGAACACGCTGCGGCGTCTGACTACAATCAGGGCCATGTTAAGGGATGGATGAGCCGAAATGGAGGAAATCTGGGCGACCCCAGGAATAGGGGGCCATAGACTCAGGGGTGGACAGGGGCGTAACTACAACAGGTGCAGGCGTTGCAATTACACCCGGGTCCTGGAGTCCTTTTGGCCTATAGAAAAAAAAACTAATGTTATTAAAGATTTGCAATAATTGGGGGCCCCGTTGGAGCTTTTGCATCGGGGCCCCTGAGCTTCAAGTTACACCACTGGGGGTGGATATCATTGTGCAACTGGACCCAAGAGGTTCCAAGCAGGTGGGATTGTGCGCTGTGAGGAGCTCTTGGACTCCAAAGGGCCCATGTATTTTTCTTGCACAGGGGCCCTCTTCTGTCTGCGTCCACCAGTGCATGAGCGTGCAGTGACCTGCGGTTTGCATGCAGTCACTGGAGATGAGAGGAAAATCCTGACTATTGAGGGTTCAGCAGTAAATGCATGCACTCACTGGAGAAGAGACTGCAGTGAATGCAAAAAGCAAGGGCAACTGTGACTACATATAAGGATGCTATTAATGCAAGCAGTGTAGGAAATGTGGATGCAGTCACTGAGTGAGCGAAACAGTGGTTGCAGAAAGGGATGCAATCATTATTTGGGATGATGCTGGGCAGGAGGGTGCAATGTTTGCATGCATTGATTAGAAGTGAGGATGCAATCACTGGAGAAGAATGCAGCAACAGGTGTGGAGAACAGACTGCAGATAAGCATGCACCGACTACAGGTATACATGCGATGCATGGAGATGAGAGAGTGAACCCTTGACTGCAAACAAAGGATGCAACATAAACTGCATGCAGTGACTGCAGATGAGAAAGAAGATGAAGCAGTGACCGGACAGAGGGGAGCAGCGACTGCCGATAACGATGCAATAACTGAAGTGATGGATAAGGATGCAATATTACTACAGGGATAATTCAGATAAAACTGCAATAAATTCATGCAGTAACTACAGACAAGGATGCATTACCTGGATGCAAAGATGGAGATAAAGATGATGTCAGTACAGAGTTAGTTCATTCAGTGGCTGTGAATAAGTGCAGAGAGATGCAGTAACTACATGAAATGAAGGGGATAAAGATTCAATAGCTATAGACAAAGATGGAGTAACTGGATGCAGTGATGGAGATATGGGTGCAGTTGCTGAGCATTAGAATGCAGAGCGCTGGAGATAAGGATGGAGTGATCTAGATAAGGATACAGTGATGGTGATGGAGTACATGCAGTAACTGGATGCAGTGATGGAGATAAGGATGCAGAGTGCTGCAAAAGTGCTGGAGATGATGATGAAATGATAAAGATAAGGATGCAGTGCTGGAGATAATGATGCAGTGGCTGGAGATGATGCAGTGATAGAGATGATGCAATGGTTGCAGAGGGCCCTGCAGTATATGGAGTATGTGCAGCCCTGGAGATGATGATGCATTGGCTGCAGTGTCTGTAGTTTTTGAGGGGGTGAGTGCTGCTGGGAGTGTGCACTGGCTGAGGGATGAGTGCAGCTCTGGGCAAGCTGCTGGGAGTTACACAGGATGGGGGTTGAATGCAGCTTCAGACAGGCTGCTGGGAGTGTGCACTGGCTAAGGGGTGAGATAGGGCTTCTGGGAGTGTGCATCGACTGAGGGGTGAGTGCACTGGCTGCTGGGAGTGTGCACTGGTTGAGGGGCGAGTGCAGGCTGCTGGGAGTGTGCACTAGCTAAGAGGTGAGTGCAGGCTGCTGGGAGTGTGCACTGGCTGAGGGGTGAGTGCACACTGCTGGGAGTGTGCACTAGCTGAGAAGTGAGTGCAGGCTGCTGGAGTGTGCACTGGCTGAGGGGTGAGTGTAGGCTGCTGGGTGTGTGCACTGGCTGAGGGGTGAGTGTTGGGAGTGTGCACTGGCTGAGGGGTGAGTGTTGGGAGTGTGCACTGGCTGAGGGGTGAGTGCAGGTTGCTGGGAGTGTGCACTGGCTGAGGAGTGAGTGCACACTGCTGGGAGTGTGCACTAGCTGAGGGGTGAGTGCAGGGAGTGTGCACTAGCTGGGGGTGAGTGCAGGGAGTGTGCACTGGCTGGTGGGTGAGTGCAGGGAGTGTGCACTGGCTGGGGGGTGAGTGCAGGGAGTGTGCACTGGCTGGGGGTGAGTGCAGGGAGTGTGCACTGGCTGGGGGTGAGTGCAGGAGTGTGCACTGGCTGGGGGGTGAGTGCAGAGACTGTGCACTGGCTGGGTGGGGGTGAGTGCAGGGACTGTGCACTGGATGGGTGGGGGTGAGTGCAGGGACTGTGCACTGGATGGGTGGGGGTGAGTGCAGGCAGTGTGCACTGGCTGGGTGGGGGTGAGTGCAGGCAGTGTGCACTGGCTCGGTGGGGGTGAGTGCAGGGAGTGTGCACTGGCTGGGGGTGAGTGCAGGGAGTGTGTACTGGCTGGGTGGGGGTGAGTGCAGGGAGTGTGCACTGGCTGGGTGGGGGTGAGTGCAGGGAGTGTGCACTGGCTGGGTGGGGGTGAGTGCAGGGAGTGTGCACTGGCTGAGTGGGGGGGAGTGCAGGGAGTGTGCCCTGGCTGGGGTTGAGTGCAGGGAGTGTGCACTGGCTGGGTGGGGGTGAGTGCAGGGAGTGTGCACTGGCTGGGTGGGGGTGAGTGCAGGGAGTGTGCACTGGCTGAGTGGGGGTGAGTGCAGGGAGTGTGCACTGGCTGGGGTGAGTGCAGGGAGTGTGCACTGGCTGGGTGGGGGTGAGTGCACTGGCTGGGTGGGGGTGAGTGCACTGGCTGGGTGGGTGTGAGTGCAGGGAGTGTGCACTGGCTGGGTGGGGGTGAGTGCAGGGAGTGTGCACTGGCTGGGTGGGGTGAGTGCACTGGCTGGGTGGGGTGAGTGCAGGGAGTGTGCACTGGCTGGGGGTGAGTGCAGGCAGTGTGCACTGGCTGGGTGGGGGTGAGTGCAGGGAGTGTGCACTGGCTGGGTTGGGGTGAGTGCAGGGAGTGTGCACTGGCTGGGTGGGGGTGAGTGCAGGCAGTGTGCACTGGCTGGGTGGGGGTGAGTGCACTGGCTGGGTGGGGGTGAGTGCACTGGCTGGGTGGGGGTGAGTGCAGGGAGTGTGCACTGGCTGGGTGGGGGTGAGTGCAGGCAGTGTGCACTGGCTCGGTGGGGGTGAGTGCAGGGAGTGTGCACTGGCTGGGGGTGAGTGCAGGGAGTGTGTACTGGCTGGGTGGGGGTGAGTGCAGGGAGTGTGCACTGGCTGGGTGGGGGTGAGTGCAGGGAGTGTGCACTGGCTGGGTGGGGGTGAGTGCAGGGAGTGTGCACTGGCTGAGTGGGGGTGAGTGCAGGGAGTGTGCCCTGGCTGGGGTTGAGTGCAGGAGTGTGCACTGGCTGGGTGGGGGTGAGTGCAGGGAGTGTGCACTGGCTGGGTGGGGGTGAGTGCAGGGAGTGTGCACTGGCTGAGTGGGGGTGAGTGCAGGGAGTGTGCACTGGCTGGGGGTGAGTGCAGGGAGTGTGCACTGGCTGGGTGGGGGTGAGTGCACTGGCTGGGTGGGGGTGAGTGCACTGGCTGGGTGGGTGTGAGTGCAGGGAGTGTGCACTGGCTGGGTGGGGGTGAGTGCAGGGAGTGTGCACTGGCTGGGTGGGGGTGAGTGCACTGGCTGGGTGGGGGTGAGTGCAGGGAGTGTGCACTGGCTGGGGGTGAGTGCAGGCAGTGTGCACTGGCTGGGTGGGGGTGAGTGCAGGGAGTGTGCACTGGCTGGGTTGGGGTGAGTGCAGGGAGTGTGCACTGGCTGGGTGGGGTGAGTGCAGGCAGTGTGCACTGGCTGGGTGGGGGTGAGTGCACTGGCTGGGTGGGGGTGAGTGCACTGGCTGGGTGGGGGTGAGTGCAGGGAGTGTGCACTGGCTGGGTGGGGGTGAGTGCACTGGCTGGGTGGGGGTGAGTGCACTGGCTGGGTGGGGGTGAGTGCAGGGAGTGTGCACTGGCTGGGTGGGGGTGAGTGCACTGGCTGGGTGGGGGTGAGTGCAGGCAGTGTGCACTGGCTGGGTGGGGGTGAGTGCACTGGCTGGGTGGGGGTGAGTGCACTGGCTGGGTGGGGGTGAGTGCACTGGCTGGGTGGGGGAGTGTGCACTGGCTGGGTGGGGGAGTGTGCACTGGCTGGGTGGGGGTGAGTGCACTGGCTGGGTGGGGGAGTGTGCACTGGCTGGGTGGGGGTGAGTGCACTGGCTGGGTGGGGGTGAGTGCACTGGCTGGGTGGGGGTGAGTGCAGGGAGTGTGCACTGGCTGGGGGTGAGTGCACTGGCTGGGTGGGGGTGAGTACAGGGAGTGTGCACTGGCTGGGTGGGGGTGAGTGCAGGCAGTGTGCACTGGCTGGGTGGGGGTGAGTGCACTGGCTGGGGGTGTCAGCACATCTCCTGTGTTGGATTGGGAGGAGCTCATCATGGTGACGTTCAGCCTCAATTCAACCCTGCAGCAGCAGCAAGAAAAGAAAGAAGGAGAAAAGGAAAACAATCGGTGCAGAGCGATGCAGAGCCCCATGTGTGCCGGGCGCCTCTGCAGGTGATCTCCCCAGCTGGGTGGAGGGGGATCTGCTGGGATCCAGCGCACTGATTCTCAGGGATCCAGCACAGGGCACCGGGCACCATCATGTCCAGGTTCAAGAAGGACAAGGAGATCATCGCTGACTATGAGAACCAGGTGAAAGGTGAGTGCCCCCCCCCCCTGCCAGGGCATCTGTCAGTGCAGAGCTGCAGCACCATGTGCCACCCCCTGCCAGGGGCATCCCTGTGCCATCCCTGTGCCAGTGCACTTGTGCTGCAATGCAGCTTTGTATCCAGCCAGGAGGTCAGTGCCATGAAGAGGCTGCAAAATCCATCCTGCCCCCCAGAGCAGGCACAGCTGCTGCAGCCTGCATTGTCCTCTCCCAGCCAGTCATCACATGCTCATTGTCCAGCAGTCAGGCCCTATAGACCCTATAATGGATGGTGACTGCTCATCCCTCCAGCTCAGCCATTATTCCCTCAACTTGGCTCAGCTCCAGACCACAAACGTTTCCCTGCTCCCCCTCCAACCCCACAGTAGCCCCCTCCTCCTCCCCAGCCTATAATCCCCCTGCCCACCTATACATCATGTGTGTGCACCTTCCTTTGCACAGGCAGTTGGGTCATGTTACAGCTAGGCAGTGCCATCTAGTGCCCATCCCCAGTCTGCTGGATCCCATGAATCTATTTGTATTGTATATTGTGTATATACCTCATGTCGCCCTGTAACCTTATCCCCACACTGCTGTGCAGGCTTTACTGCACTGGAAGTAATACAATATTTCACGCCACACCCATGCACTGCGTGTTATTCCAATCTCCAGCCACAGTCAATATGGAGGGAACATCATCATGGCTGCAGGCTGATACTTTAATTGTGCATTTTTGCTACTTGTTTCCATGCCTGCAGTGCTGTGTCATGTGTGCTGCAGGGTTGTTACAATGTATCAAGCTGTCATAGTGTCAGTCCACACTGCTGTAGTCAAGGGGCCGTGGGTGGCATCACGAAACATGTCACATGTTGGGATTGGACACTGATGCGGGGCTCAAGAGGTGAAGGGGGCCCAATTGGATGTGCAATTGGGCCCCCTTCACCTCTTGGGCCCCGCATCAGCGTCCAATCACCAACATGTGACATGTTTACGTGATGCCACCCAGGGCCCCTTGACTACAGCAGTGTAGACTGACACTATGACAGCTTGATTGCACATCCAATTGGGCCCCCTTCACCTCTTGGGCCCCGCATCGCGTCCAATCACAACATGCGACAGTTACGTGATGCCCAGGCCTTACTACACTTAACTGACACTAGACAGTTGAGCACATCCAATTGGCCCCTCACCTCTTACCATCAGTGTCAATCACACATGTGACATTTCGTGATGCCACCCAGGGCCCCTTGACTACAGCAGTGTGGACTGACACTATGACAGCTTGATTGCACATCCAAAGCAGCTGGAATTGTGGATTTTAATGACTGTAAAGGGGCCCAGTAAACTATTCTTGCACAGGGGCCCCCATCTGTCTGTGTCTGCCAGTGCGCTGATGCAGTGGGGACATATTGTAGGGGCCCAAGAGGTAAAGGGGGGCCCATATCCACCTCTAAAATAGTTGAAACTTGTCCATTTTTATGATCTTTTGACTGTAAAGGGCCCATATATTGTTCTTGTCTGTGTCCGCCGGTGCGCTGAGGTGTCGTTTCAGTGTATCAGAGTGTATTATTGCTCCGATTGTGCAGGTGGAATGTCTATCCGATTCTTCTGCCTAAACACAAGACAAATTAGTATTTACTTCTCCTATCAATAAGCTCAAATGTAAAACTGCGATCAATC
The DNA here is from genome assembly GCA_033576535.1 of Allobates femoralis. NCBI lineage: Eukaryota > Metazoa > Chordata > Amphibia > Anura > Aromobatidae > Allobates > Allobates femoralis. The sequence continues at coordinate 99,374,013 of JARQOC010000007.1, forward strand.
TTTGATAAATCACATTGTATCAATCAATCATACAAATATGTTCAATATCAACTTGAATAGCAAAGACCACAATGGCGGCCAAAGGAGTCACAATGGGAAGTCTAATATGATGTGTTAGCAGATAAACAGTGAGAAAGACAAGTACAAAGATACATGTTACACTATCCCCATACATCAAACTACAGGAGCGTCTCAATGATATAAAAGATCATCAAAAAGTGACTTTATCTCAGTAATTCAATACATAAAGTGACCACATCTATTATATAGAGTCATTACACGCAGAGGGATCTATATTCATGTGTTTATTTCTGTTAATGTTGATGATTATGGAACCCAAAGGTCATTATCTCAAATAGGTGGAGGATGAAGGGTCTGAGAGATAAAATATGACCTAAATAGGAATCAGAGGCTTCACCTTGTGTGGTTGTGAGAGTCACAACCACTATAAAAGCACAGGTTCAGTCCCCAGTGTGGTGCATATAGAGTAAGCAGGATGAAGGGTTAAACACCGCACTGCCGTATTCCACCAGACATCAAAGGGTGAATATAATATTGATTTATTAGCCAGGGCTCCCCAGCCCCTTCCTCAGGACAAATCAATATCATATTGCCTTGTATCAGGGAGTCCTGACTAATAAATCAATATTATATTCACCCTTTGATGTCTGGTGGAATACGCAGCGCGGTGTTTAACCCTTCATCCTCCCTACTTTAATTTTCTGAATAATGACCTTTGGTTGTCCATAATCATCAACATTACCAGAAATAAACACATGACATAGATCCTTCTGTGTGAATGACTCTATATAATAGATGTGGTCACTTTATGTATTGAATTACTGAAATAAAGTCACTTTTTGATAATATTCTAATTTATTGAGGTGCGCCTGTATCTGCTCCCATATAATAGAGAAGATTCAGCAGAAATCTTCCAAGTAAATAGTATTTCCTAATGTTCCAAGGCAAAGTACAAGTCCCCATTGGGCTCGTGTTAACTCTTCGCTGTGATGCAACAGTTGTGCTGCAATGGAAATCTGCTAACCACCAGTGATCGTAACTTGCAAGCTCAGGGGCCCCGAATGCAAAAGCTCCAACGGGCCCCCAATTATTGCAAATCTTTATAGCAATTAGTCTTTCTCTACAGGCCAAAGGGACTTTTGGGGCCCCCCAGGCTCCAGGGCCCTGGGTGTGATTGCAACCCCTGCACCTGTTGTAGTTACACCCGTTGACCATGTGACCATGACTGTCAGACTCCATGGAGGTCAATGGAAATTGGGTGTGACCGGCCCCATTGCCGTCTGCTGGGAAAGGAGTGGTGAGGGGGACAGGGATTTTTAGGCTTAAAATGAGTGAAAATTGCTTCATTGATCCTAAATTGAGCAAAATCTTTACATTTGGATTAAATAACTCATTTGCTATTCTGGTGTAATATATAAATGAGTCTGGCCGGATATGCAGAGCTGAATGGATCCGAGATGTGTTTGTCATTCAGATCACTGAGAATCAGTCTGTGATAGTGATTATATTATATATACTGTGATTGTATCATATATACTGTACTGTGATTAGATTATATATAGTGTACTGTGATTAGATTATATATACTGTACTGTGATTAGATTATATATACTGTACTGTGATTAGATTATATATACTGTACTGTGATTAGATTATATATACTGGATTGTGATTATATCATATATACTGTGATTATATTATATATTACTGTGATTATATTATATATACTGTGATTATATTATATATACTGGGATTATATTATATATACTGGGATTATATTATATATACTGGGATTGTATCATATATACTGTACTGTGATTAGATTATATATACTGTGATTATATTATATATACTGCGATTATATTATATATACTGGGATTATATTATATATACTGTGATTATATTATATATACTGTGATTATATTATATATACTGGGATTATATGGTTGTCACACGGCTTCTTGTGTTCAGGAGAGGAGTGACTCCGGGGCCGATAGTTTTTGGGGTCCTGGGTGTATTCTGGTTCCCAGTTTTCTCCCTTTCGTTAGTTCTTCCTGAGTAACATCTCGATGATACAGCGCAGAGGTCGTGAGCGTGGGCAGAAACTGGCAGATGAAACTACAACGGTTCTAGGAAAGAGAAGCGACTCGCCAAAAAGCAAAGGCGAAATACAATGTCAGAGGGAGGGAAGAGCGGAGGCTGTGAATATTCATCTGACCTCCAGACCCTCAGTGAATATTGGCCCAGATAATTCCCGGGCTGCTGCCTATGTAACCCAGCAGGACTCAAAGAAGCCGTGGTATCCACTGATCCACCGTGCTGCCCTATATATAGTACAGTGCTAACCACTGAGCCACCGTGCTGCTCTATATATAGTACAGTGCTAACCACTGAGCCACCGTGCTGCCCTATATATAGTACAGTGCTAACCACTGAGCCACCGTGCTGCCCTATATATAGTACAGAGCTAACCACTGAGCCACCGCGCTGCTCTATATATAGTACAGTACTAACCACTGAGCTACCGTGCTGCTCTATATATTAGTACAGTGCTAACCACTGAGCCACTGTGCTGCTCTATATATAGTACAGTGCTGACCACTGAGCCACTGTGCTGCTCTATATATAGTACAGTGCTAACCACTGAGCCACCGTGCTGCCCTATATATAGTACAGTGCTAACCACTGAGCCACCGTGCTGCCCTATATATAGTACAGAGCTAACCACTGAGCCACCGCGCTGCTCTATATATAGTACAGTACTAACCACTGAGCTACCGTGCTGCTCTATATATAGTACAGTGCTAACCACTGAGCCACTGTGCTGCTCTATATATAGTACAGTGCTAACCACTGAGCCACCGTGCTGCCCTATATATAGTACAGTGCTAACCACTGAGCCACTGTGCTGCTCTATATATAGTACAGTGCTAACCACTGAGCTACCGTGCTGCTCTATATATAGTACAGTGCTAACCACTGAGCCACTGTGCTGCCCTATATATAGTACAGTGCTAACCACTGATCCACCGTGCTGCCCTATATATAGTACAGTGCTAACCACTGAGCCACCGTGCTGCTCTATATATAGTACAGTGCTAACCACTGAGCCACCGTGCTGCTCTATATACAGTACAGTGCTAACCACTGATCCACCGTGCTGCCCTATATATAGTACAGTGCTAACCACTGAGCCACTGTGCTGCCCTATATATAGTACAGTGCTAACCACTGAGCCACCGTGCTGCCCTATATATAGTACAGTGCTAACCACTGAGCCACCGTGCTGCTCTATATATAGTACAGTGCTAACCACTGAGCCACCGTGCTGCCCTATATATAGTACAGTGCTAACCACTGAGCCACCGTGCTGCCCTATATATAGTACAGTGCTAACCACTGAGCCACCGTGCTGCTCTATATACAGTACAGTGCTAACCACTGATCCACCGTGCTGCCCTATATATAGTACAGTGCTAACCACTGAGCCACTGTGCTGCCCTATATATAGTACAGTGCTAACCACTGAGCCACTGTGCTGCCCTATATATAGTACAGTGCTAACCACTGAGCCACCATGCTGCCCTATATATAGTACAGTGCTAACCACTGAGCCACCGTGCTGCTCTATATACAGTACAGTGCTAACCACTGATCCACCGTGCTGCCCTATATATAGTACAGTGCTAACCACTGATCCACCATGCTGCCCTATATACAGTACAGTGCTAACCACTGAGCCACTGTGCTGCCCTATATATAGTACAGTGCTAACCACTGAGCCACCGTGCTGCCCTATATATAGTACAGTGCTAACCACTGAGCCACCGTGCTGCTCTATATATATATAGTACAGTGCTAACCACTGAGCCACTGTGCTACTCTATGTATAGTACAGTGCTAACCACTGAGCCACCATGCTGCTCTATATATATATAGTACAGTGCTGACCACTGAGCCACCGTGCTGCTCTATATATAGTACAGTGCTAACCACTGAGCCACAGTGCTGCTCTATATACAGTACAGTGCTGACCACTGAGCCACCGTGCTGCTCTATATATAGTACAGTGCTAACCATTGATCCACCGTGCTGCCCTATATATAGTACAGTGCTAACCACTGAGCCACCGTGCTGCTCTATATACAGTACAGTGCTGACCACTGAGCCACCGTGCTGCTCTATATATAGTACAGTGCTAACCATTGATCCACCGTGCTGCCCTATATATAGTACAGTGCTAACCACTGAGCCACCGTGCTGCTCTATATATAGTACAGTGCTAACCACTGAGCCACTGTGCTGTCCTATATATAGTACAGTGCTAACCACTGATCCACCATGCTGCCCTATATACAGTACAGTGCTAACCATTGATCCACCGTGCTGCCCTATATATAGTACAGTGCTAACCACTGAGCCACCGTGCTGCCCTATATATAGTACAGTGCTAACCACTGAGCCACTGTGCTGCTCTATATATAGTACAGTGCTAACCACTGAGCCACTGTGCTGCTCTATATATAGTACAGTGCTAACCACTGAGCCACTGTGCTGCTCTATATATAGTACAGTGCTAACCACTGAGCCATAGTGCTGCTCTATATATAGTACAGTGCTAACCACTGAGCCACTGTGCTGCTCTATATATAGTACAGTGCTACTACTGAGCCACCGTGCTGCTCTATATATAGTACAGTGCTACCACTGAGCCACCGTGCTGCCCTATATATAGTACAGTGTTACCACTGAGCCACCGTGCTGCCCTATATATAGTACAGTGCTGACCACTGAGCCACCGTGCTGCTCTATATATAGTACAGGCTAACCACTGAGCCACCGTGCTGCCCTATATATAGTACAGTGCTAACCACTGAGCCACCGTGCTGCCCTATATATAGTACAGTGCTGACCACTGAGCCACCGTGCTGCTCTATATATAGTACAGGGCTAACCACTGAGCCACCGTGCTGCTCTATATATAGTACAGGGCTAACCACTGAGCCACCGTGCTGCTCTATATATAGTACAGTGCTAACCACTGAGCCACCGTGCTGCTCTATATATAGTACAGTGCTAACCACTGAGCCACCGTGCTGCTTATATATAGTACAGTGCTAACCACTGAGCCACCATACTACCCTATATATAGTACAGTGCTAACCACTGAGCCACCGTGCTGCTCTATATATAGTACAGTGCTAACCACTGAGCCACCGTGCTGCTCTATATATAGTACAGTGCTAACCACTGAGCCACCGTGCTGCTTATATATAGTACAGTGCTAACCACTGAGCCACCATACTACCCTATATATAGTACAGTGCTAACCACTGAGCCACCGTGCTGCCCTATATATAGTACAGTGCTAACCACTGAGCCACCGTGCTGCCCTATATATAGTACAGTGCTAACCACTGAGCCACTGTGCTGCCCTATATATAGTACAGTGCTGACCACTGAGCCACCGTGCTGCTCTATATATAGTACAGGGCTAACCACTGAGCCACCGTGCTGCTCTATATATAGTACAGGGCTAACCACTGAGCCACCGTGCTGCTCTATATATAGTACAGTGCTAACCACTGAGCCACCGTGCTGCTCTATATATAGTACAGTGCTAACCACTGAGCCACCGTGCTGCTCTATATATAGTACAGTGCTAACCACTGAGCCACCGTGCTGCTTATATATAGTACAGTGCTAACCACTGAGCCACCATACTACCCTATATATAGTACAGTGCTAACCACTGAGCCACCGTGCTGCTCTATATATAGTACAGTGCTAACCACTGAGCCACCGTGCTGCTCTATATATAGTACAGTGCTAACCACTGAGCCACCGTGCTGCTTATATATAGTACAGTGCTAACCACTGAGCCACCATACTACCCTATATATAGTACAGTGCTAACCACTGAGCCACCGTGCTGCTCTATATATAGTACAGTGCTGACCACTGAGCCACCGTGCTGCCCTATATATAGTACAGTGCTAACCACTGAGCCACCGTGCTGCTCTATATATAGTACAGTGCTAACCACTGAGCCACCGTGCTGCTCTATATATAGTACAGTGCTAACCACTGATCCACCGTGCTGCCCTATATATAGTACAGTGCTAACCACTGAGCCACCGTGCTGCCCTATATACAGTACAGTGCTAACCACTGATCCACCGTGCTGCCCTATATATAGTACAGTGCTAACCACTGAGCCACCGTGCTGTCCTATATATAGTACAGTGCTAACCACTGATCCACCATGCTGCCCTATATACAGTACAGTGCTAACCACTGAGCCACCGTGCTGCTCTATATATAGTACCGTGCTGACCACTGAGCCACCGTGCTGCCCTATATATAGTACAGTGCTGACCACTGAGCCACCGTGCTGCTCTATATATAGTACAGTGCTGACCACTGAGCCACCGTGCTGCTCTATATATAGTACAGTGCTAACCACTGAGCCACCGTGCTGCTCTATATATAGTACAGTGCTAACCACTGAGCCACCGTGCTGCTCTATATATAGTACAGTGCTAACCACTGAGCCACCGTGCTGCCCTATATATAGTACAGTGCTAACCACTGAGCCACCGTGCTGCCCTATATATAGTACAGTGCTAACCACTGAGCCACCGTGCTGCCCTATGTATAGCACAGTGCTGACCACTGAGACACCATGCTGCTCTATGTATAGTACAGTGCTGACCACTGAGCCACCGTGCTGCTCTATATATAGTACAGTGCTAACCACTGAGCCACCGTGCTGCTCTATATATAGTACAGTGCTAACCACTGAGCCACCGTGCTGCTCTATATATAGTACAATGCTAACCACTGAGCCACCGTGCTGCTCTATATACAGTACAGTGCTAACCACTGAGCCACCGTGCTGCTCTATATATAGTACAGTGCTAACCACTGAGCCACCGTGCTGCTCTATATATAGTACAGTGCTAACCACTGAGCCACCGTGCTTACCATTCTTAACCCGGGCTGGTGGTCAGGGATTTAGATCTGCAGGAAGTTGTTCCTCAGATTTGGGGAAGGGCTGAGACCGAGCTATGGACCCTGGACCTCCTGGGTGTTTGTGGACCTGGGATAATTAGATGCCGAATTAATGGAACAATTAATTACACGCTTTATTCTGATGTGATTCAGATACATGGTTAGAGCGGCGCCCCCTGTGGTCTGGCATGTGGTCTTACACCACGGATCTCTGCCAATCGGACCGGTCTTGACGTTGACCTGAGTTAGGATCCATTTAGTTGATCTGACCACGGCCATTAATCGACCGTCGATCTGCTCTCACCAGAACCCTGTGCACAGAAAGATCATAACAGAACATCACGTTCTATCCAGCGTACACCGGTGACGTGCTGCCGAGGACCAGGACTTTATTAACATTAATTGCCCAATAGATAAGCGTTTAGCCGACGTGTTAACAGAAGACGATAATCTGCTAATCTCCTCGCGTCTCAGCCCTTTAGGACGTGTTCCTTGTAGGGGAAGGCGAAAAAAATGCAATTGAGTATTTAAGGGCAAAATGTCAATTTCTGGTGGTTGGCAGCACTGGATTGCCTGCAGCGTGCACTGCGTGTAGGGAACACTAGTGGTAAGCAGTCACTGTCCGTCACCAGTGAGGGAGGTGGGGACATGCAGAAACAGTGGGTGGAAGGTGGGGGTCATGTTGGGGCGTCCGGACTCCCAACATGCAGCGCAACACAAGGGTCACAATGGGGATGGCATGGAAGGAACACCTCCTGACACCCGCCTGGGACTGTACCCTAACATCCCTATATGGGTCCCCCCCCCTTCCATCGCTATCGCACGTCTATTCCCTTGCTTAGCCTGGACTCTCACTGGCTAGTGTGTAGGCCCGCAAGGACACTAGTCTCACCATTGCAGTAATACAATACAAGGGGGAAAGGAGACAGAAAATTGACACAAAAAGGTAAACTCCAAAACTTCTGCAAAACACTACGGCTGAAAACGTCACGACTCCAGGTTCTCCCAGAGACTGGCTCCTTTCAAGGTGGTTAGCATAGAGAGAGATTCTATCACCCGCGTCAGGTGGTAAGACACTTGACTCTGTATAGCGGAGGGGAGTGGTCACTAACCCGTGCACCTGAGATTAAAGGCCACTTCACACACACAGATATCTGAGTCCAATATCTGAACAGATCTCTGGTTGCAGTGAAATCATGGACACATTGCTCCATTTTGTGGCCGTGTACAAATGTAACAATGTGTCCATGATTTCACTGCAACCAGAGATCTGTTCAGATATTGGACTCCGATATCTGTGTGTGTGAAGTGGCCTTTCCAACGATCTTTTCATCCTATATCGTTCGTTTACACGCAGCGACGCACAAACGATATCGTTCAGGATATTCCAGAGTGTAACACCACCATTAGATCTGCGATCCAGGCGAAGTTGCAACCTTCAGATCACAGGATCGTCAGTGGTCTCCTTAGGGTGGGATACACTCGTGACAGGTGGACCGAGCCCCTTGGCCACACCCGCACCATGTGATTGAACTGGAGCTTCTGCACAGGAGGCGGCGATACTTAGTCTGTGTGCTTGGTGTGGCTCGGGCCGATTTTTCTCCTTTTGACCATTTAAACACAAGAATTTTGTTCTGATTGGACACAAATTGTGCAGATATTTGCTCCATTAAAGGGTCGGCTGTATCCCATCACACAGATCCCCCTCCTAGATATCAGATGATTGTGGTGGGAACAGGGGGAAAAAGCCATGCACCGCAGCACCATCCATTAGTGGCTGTTTACACCATCCATTAGTGGCTGTTTACACCATCCATAAGTGGCTGTTTACACCATCCATAAGTGGCTGTTTACACCATCCATAAGTGGCTGTTTACACCATCCATAAGTGGCTGTTTACACCATCCATAAGTGGCTGTTTACACCATCCATTAGTGGCTGTTTACACCATGCATTAGTGGCTGTTTACACCATGCATTAGTGGCTGTTTACACCATGCATTAGTGGCTGTTTACACCATGCATTAGTGGCTGTTTACACCATCCATTAGTGGCTGTTTACACCATCCATTAGTGGCTGTTTACACCATCCATTAGTGGCTGTTTACACCATCCATTAGTGGCTGTTTACACCATCCATTAGTGGCTGTTTACACCATCCATTAGTGGCTGTTTACACCATCCATTAGTGGCTGTTTACACCATCCATTAGTGGCTGTTTACACCATCCATTAGTGGCTGTTTACACCATCCATTAGTGGCTGTTTACACCATCCATTAGTGGCTGTTTACACCATCCATTAGTGGCTGTTTACACCATCCATTAGTGGCTGTTTACACCATCCATTAGTAGCTGTTTACACCATCCATTAGTAGCTGTTTCCCACCTTCCTAGTGGCTGTTTTACACCATCCTTAGTGGCTGTTTACACCATCCATTGGTGTCTGTTCCCCACCCTCCCTTGTGGCTGTTCCCACCCTCCCTTGGTGGCTGTTTCCCCACCCTCCCTTGGTGTCTGTTCCCCCCACTCTCCCTTGGTGGCTGTTCCCCCCCCCACCCTCCCTTGGTGTCTGTTCCCCCCCCCACCCTCCCTTGGTGGCTGTTCCCCCCCCACCTCTCCTTGGTGGCTGTTCCCCCCCCCACCCTCCCTTGGTGGCTGTTCCCCCCCCCCCCACCCTCCCTTGGTGGCTGTTCCCCCCCCCCCACCCTCCCTTGGTGGCTGTTCCCCCCCCCACCCTCCCTTGTGCTGTTCCCCCCCCCCACCCTCCCTTGGTGGCTGTTCCTCTCCCCCCCCACCCTCCCTTGGTGGCTGTTCCCCCCCCCCCCCCACCCTCCTTGGTGGCTGTTCCCCCCCCCACCCTCCCTTGGTGCTGTTCACACCGTCCATCGTATGGCACATGCAGCATTTCAGAACTCGTCCATCGCTCATAGAATGGAGGACAGTCACTCCAGGGTGGGAGAACCCCCAAAATACCGATCCCATGTTTACACCAGAGGTTTTCATGACTGCCAAATACCTGAATTTAGATTCTCCCTACAGACACTTGGGATCCCCTCATCCCAGAAGGGATAACCCCCCTTAAATGACCCTGTCCGTGGTCCAGGGGCTGTTTTGTAGCTTAATCAATACTTCTGATACGTGGCCAGACACATTAGTGAGCTCTGTAGACAATCTCCAGGCCGCTCAGATCCGCTGGTTATGGGCTGATTCATTTGTATGTATCTCAGAGCGGCCCCCGGGGGACCAATAATCCCGCTTTTAGTTGATGGGAGGGGCAGCGGATGCAGGTTTATCTTGTATATGGCTGCAGATTGCACAGACTTGGGGTTCCTGCTGTGAAAAATATTGTGGCATCAGGGCGTCCAGACAGCTGCTGGATTATGATATTCTGGATTATCAGATGTATATAATAAATAATATAGCAAACTTTTTGTGCTTCCATGCTTTACGCTGTAGTAGTGCCTGTTCCAGTTGGCTACTGCGCAGATGAGCAGTCTATACCCCTCTCCCTTACTTTACACTGCAGCACTGCTTATCCATATTAGATGAGCAGTCTATACTCTTTCCTCCTTACTTTACATTGCAGCACTGCTTATCCATATTAGATGAGCAGTCTATACCCCCCCCCTTACTTTACACTGCCAGCACTGCTTATCCATATTAGATGAGTAGTCTATACCCCCCTTACTTTACACTGCAGCACTGCTTATCCATATTAGATGAAGTCTACCCCTACTACACTCAGCACTGCTTATCCTATTTAATGAGTATCTATCCCCCCTTACTTTACACTGCAGCACTGCTTATCCATATTAGATGTGCAGTCTATACTCTTTCCCCATTACTTTACACTGCAGCACTGCTTATCCATATTAGATGAGTCAGTCTATACTCCCCCTTACTTTACACTGCAGCACTGCTTATCCATATTAGATGTAGCAGTCTATACTCTTTCCCCATTACTTTACACTCAGCACTGCTTATCCATATTAGATGGCATCTATACTCTTTCCCCATTACTTTACACTCCAGCACTACTTACCCATATTAGATAGCATCTATACTCTTTCCTCATTACTTTACACTGCAGCACTGCTTATCCATATTAGATGAGTAGTCTATACCCCCCTTACTTTACACTGCAGCACTGCTTATCCATATTAGATGAGTAGTCTATACTCTTCCCCCTTACTTTACACTGCAGCACTGCTTATCCATTTTGATAAGTAATCTTTACTCTTCCCTCCTTACTTTACACTCCAGCACTACTTACCCATATTAGATGAGCAGTCTATACTCTTTCCTCCTTACTTTACACTTCAGCACTGCTTGAATTGTGAACGATGTCTGGGGGACTTTACCATGTGTAATCACATCTCCATAATGGCGGGTTTACACGTTGCGATATCGGAGTCCAATTTCAATGAAAAGTCACGTGGTTCGATCGTTGTAGCCGATATCGTTCCTGCGTTGTATGGTGTGAACGTCCAATACGATGCAGGAATGATGTCAATGCGATATCGGGGATTGGATGAGCGTGCTATTCAATGCTCCGATATTGAATAGAGATTGGAGCCGGATCGTGCTGTGTGACAGCCCAACTACGATGTGAAGTTCAACGTCACCCATTCACTCCCATGTTAAATGGTCGTTCCTGGGTTGGGGGCGTAGACATCGCACGGACGTTGGATCCAGAAATCGCAACGTCTAAACCTCCGATGCGATGCGGGAGAAACGAGCACTAAATGCGCGCTCCCGCGCCATTGAGTTGCGATATCGCAATGATATTGAAACGTGTAAACCCACCATAGGTCCTAGAGGTCTCTTCCGCTCTCAGGTGGTAATTCAGGCGTTTCTCCTGATAATCAGTCCCATTTTTTGGGATGGGGTAAATGAGGGTAACTGATGACCTTTACTGATACATTCTGATCTAATCGTGAAATCCTCTCTCCTGCTTGGTTCATCCTGAGTCTCCCAGTTCATGAATATAATGCGAGCTCTGCAGTAATGACTGACACCAAATGCAAGATGAAGTCTCTTAGTATAGCAATGTAAGTAGATTTATTTAAACCATGTATATAGCGCTATTCATTCCACAGAGCTTTACATACATCATCACTGTCCCCATCGGGGCTCACAATCTAAATTCTGCTCAGAGGTGATCCGGGGGGGTCTGAATAGAATATTACAAAGACTTTCCATGGACTTCCAGCTGCAAGACCCTCTTTATGGAGTCGCTATGGCGACAGAAAGTTTTCTCCGGTTGACTGGGTAACGCGGCGGACCCCCAGTGTTCGGCGCTGCACCTTCATTAGTGGCTCCAATTAGATCCCCCCCCCCCGTCTGAGCCCCCCGAGTTATGAAGACGCTGCACAGCCGGGAGCTGAACTTTATGTCGGAATCTGAAGATTAGAAATTCTTCCCATCACCACGGAATACGGGTCCCCCCCGCACCTATAGATGTGTGTGTGTGTGTCCCCAACCCCCCCCCCCAACCCCCCTACCAAACCCCCCCCACCCGAGACAATGCTGGGGGAGTTGTCCTTGTCCATCTGTCGGTTCCTTTCTGTGATGAGAAAATCATTAACAAGAGTTTATGGAAAAGGATCTGCGAGATGGAACGTTCTGCAACTGTGTGATCGACATCGCCCCAATTCATTGTTTCCGTTATTTGTTGTTACTTTTCTCTTCTTGTTCTTTTCTTGTGATTTTTTTCATTCACATTTTTGGGGCAAATTCTTGAATTTTGTGCAAAATCAAAAATATTTTTTATTTTAGTTTTTAACTTTTTTTTTTTGCCACTTTAATGTAAAAATCAAATGTTCCAGAATGTATCAAATTTAGCAAAAAAGAAGATGCATCAGATAATAAGACGCACCCCGGTGTCAGGGGAACAAAAATGTACCTAAAGCCAAGAATGTGGTCATGAGGCAGTGTTATACGGGTAATGTCCCCCAATTCTGTACTAATGTTCCCCATCCTGGGCCCTTCTAGGTATATCTGTTCTCATCCTAGTATATATGATCCTTATCCTGGTATGTGTATATATATATCCCCAATCTTGAGCCCATCCTGGTATATATGTCCGCATCCTGAGATCCTGAGCCCATCCTGGTATACTGTACAATGTCCCCCATCCTGTTATATATGGCACTCATCCTGGGTATATGTGATGCCCATCCTGGTATATATGTCCCCACGTTCCGAGCCCATCTTGGTATATACAGTACAGACCAAACGTTTGGACACACCTTCTCATTCAAAGAGTTTTCTGTATTTTCATGACTATGAACATTGTAGATTCGCACTGAAGGCCTCAGAACAATGAATTATCACATGTGGAATTATATACTTAACAAAAAAGTGTGAAACAGCTAAAAATATGTCTTATATTCTAGGTTCTTCCTTTTGCTTTGATTACTGCTTTGCATACTCTTGGCATTCTCTAGATGAGCTTCAAGAGGTAGTCACCGGAAATGGTCTTCACTTCACAGGTGCCCTGTCAGGGTTAATAACTGGGATTTCTTGCCTTTATAAATGGGGTTGGGACCATCAGTTGTGTTGTGCAGAAGTCTGGTGGGTACACAGCTGATCGTCCTACTGAATACACTGTTAGCTGCTTTATTCTTGCCATAATACAAATTCTAAGTAAAGAAAAACGAGTGGCCATCATTACTTTAAGAAATGAAGGTCAGTCAGTCCGAAAAATTGTGAAAACTTTGAAAGTGTCCCCAAGTGCAGGTGCAAAAACCATCAAGTGCTACAAAGAAACTGGCTCACATGAGGACCGCCCCAGGAAAGGAAGACCAAGAGTCACCTCTGCTGCGGAGGATAAGTTCATCCGAGTCACCAGCCTCAGAAATCACAGGTTAACAGCAGCTCAGATTAGAGACCAGGTCAATGTCACACAGAGTTCTAGCAGCAGCCACATCTCTACAGCAACTGTTAAGGGTGCCTTCACATTTGCGTTTGAAACACAGCGCACCGAACGCAGCAAAACGCTTGCGCACGTGCTTTTTTATTTTTTAACATGGAACGCATGTGCCTGCGTATGGCTGCCTTTGCGTTCGGATGCGCACAATTTGTGCACCTTCCGAGCGCACTCTGAACACAGCATGTTGCATTTTTTTGTGCGTTCGTGGGCGCTTGTTTTATCTGCAAGCGCACAAACAATGCATGGATCTCAATGGATCCACAGAGTCCTCCGCATGACAGCGCAGGAGAACGCTGCGGATCTCATTGAAATCTCTCCCGGTGGCTGCCGGTGATCAGTGGCGGCCACCGGGAGATCAGCTACAGCTGCCGCTGCTCTCCCGCCGGTGTCAGTGCGGGAGATGTGAAGATACAGCTGATCTGGCAGCTGTTTAAATCGAATAGGTGAGGTCGGCGCGGGAGATTTGAAGCAGCGATCAGCTGTATCTTCAAATCTCCCGCGCTGACACCGGCGGAAGATCAGCTGTGGCCGGGAGGAGGAGATCTCTGCCACTGATCTCCTCCTCCTGGCCGTCCCGAGACAGCTAATTGGCTGGCCGGGGGGAATACTAATGTGAATGCATGCAGAGATTCTCTGCTGCGCTCACATTAATCTGGCTGCATTTGCACTGCGTTTGCGTCTGCATGCCATACGCATGCAGACACAAACGCAAGTGTGAAGCCACCCTAAGAGGAGACTTTGTCCAGCAGGCCTTCATGGTAAAATAGCTGCTAGGAAACCACTGCTAAGGACAGGCAACAAGCAGAAGAGACTTGTGTGGGCTAAAGAACACAAGGAATGGACATTAGACCAGTGGAAATCTGTGCTTTGGTCTGATGAGTCCAAATTTGAGATCTTTGGTTCCAACCACCGTGTGTTTGTGCGACGCAGAAAAGGTGAACGGATGGAGTCTACATGCCTGGTGCCCACCGTGAAGCATGGAGGGGGAGGTGTGATGGGGTGCTACGCCAGATGACCTGGCCTCCACAGTCACCAGACCTGAACCCAATCGAGATGGTTTGGGGTGAGCTGGACCGCAGACTGAAGGCAAAAGGGCCAACAAGTGCTAAGCATCTCTGGGAACTCCTTCAAGACTGTTGGAAGACCATTTCCGGTGACTACCTCTTGAAGCTCATCAAGAGAATGCCAAGAGTGTGCAAAGCCGTAATCAAAGCAAAAGGAAGAACCTAGAATATAAGACATATTGTCAGTTGTTTCACACTCTTTTGTTCAGTTATAATTCCACATGTGATAATTCATAGTTTTGATGCCTTCAGTGTGAATCTACAGTTATCATAGTCATGAAAATACAGAAAACTCTTTGAATGAGAAGGGTGTCCAAACCTTTGGTCTGCGCTGTATGTTTTGTTTCTCCCATCCTGAGCCCCTCTTGGTATATCGTATATGTGTTCCCCATCCTAGTATATGTGTCCCCCATTCTGATATATATGATGCCCATCCTAATATATATGTCCCCCATCCTGAGCCCATTCTGGTGTACATGATCCCCATTCTGAGCCCATCGTGGTGTATATGTTCCTACGGTGGCTGGGAGATCGTGTTCTCACTATTACAGAGAATGAATTATCCCTCCCACCTCAGTGTCGGGGTTGTGGGTGTGGAGTGCAGTGAATATTCACTGTCTCTAATAGCGGACACAACATGTTCGTCCCATCGGCTCCTGCTCCTCCTCCAACACGCCCCTTCCCCCCCCCCCCCCCCCCCCCACAGTCTCAGCCAGGTACATCCAGACTATAAGACGTACCCCCCACCTTTTCTCCAAAATTTCATGAGAAAATTGTGTCTTCTGAAAAACATAGTACATAAAATATCTTCTGATTGTCTGTTACAATGTATCGGTGCAGGTAGCTAGGATCTTTTGCTCCCAGCAGATTGCATAGACTGGATAGAATTGTAGCAAACCCTCAGCTGTGAGAAGTGTCCGGTCTGTCAGCAGAGGCCGCATGTAGAGATTTTGGAAAATAATGGGAGACTTGAGTTAACATGTCTCTTTCTTTCTTGCTTCTCTCTCTCTCCGCTGCTTTCACATTAGCGTTTTTGAACGCAGTGTATGCAACCGCATGCGCACTGCGTTGCTATGTTTAACATGGGTATGCAAGGTACCTGCGTTCAGTTGCGTTCGGATGGGCATAATTTGTGCGCCCTTTGAACGCAACATGTTTCATTTCTTGTGCGTTCGCGGGCGCTTGTTTATCAGCACAAAGAATGAATGGAAGTCAGTGGATCCGCAGTGTCTTCCGCATGACAGCGCAGGTGATGGTGAAAATGGAGACGTGAGTGGGGGCTGATCCGGGGCCCCACCTGCAGTGCGCTGTGGTCACCAGGGGACTGTAAATTACCGCCAGGGGCGTAACTGTAACAGATGCAGGAGTTGCAATCGCACCCGGGCCCCGGAGCCTAGGGGGCCCCCAAAAGTTTTTTGGGCCTATAGAAAAAGACTAATACTATTAAAGATTTGCAATAATTGGGGGGCCCCGTTGGAGTTTTCCCATCGGGGCCCAAGAGCTTCACGTTACGTCACTGATTACCGCAGTTGAGGTGCTGTTTGGTGGTGATCCCTATGGGTGGCCATATTGCTCCTCTTCTTTCTCCAGGTCTGGGTGGGGGTCCCCCCTTGTCTGCAGTACAGATGGAGCGTCTGTAGTGTAGCAGTCACTGAGGTCGGCTCTTCCTGCGGGCCCCCGGCTCATCATCAGCCCCATGGATGGGATCTGCCATCGCAATTCTTTGAACAGCGACATTAAATATGCAAATCCTTTCCTAGATTTCGGAGAATGTTCGGCGCGGAGGATTGTGACGCCGGAGGATGGAGATTAGATAGCGGGGACCAAAGCGCTGCCATCTCTAACATGGGGCCTGGACAGAACACGGTTCAGATGATTCCGGCCAGAGAGGATAATGGACACAAAAAGTGAACCCCCCCCTTATCCAGTGGGGTCGTCAGTATTGTTTGGAATTTGGCTCTATGGCTGACAACCGAAATGGCAACATAAAGGATCCAACACTGGGTGTCACTCAGCTTTCCCAGAGTCCTGAGGGGCAGATCTAGGCATAAAGTCTGTATATTGCTGTAGACAAAAACATGCAAGTCATAGGGGTGATGAGGGACGCTTTCAGGCCGGGGGGTCTCACGTGACTTCATACATGAGGCCTGTGTAATTGTGAAAATTTTCTGGGAGAAATACTTCATTTTCTGCAATAATTGTAAGGTGCCAACACTTTCAGCCATGACTGTAACTGACAGATGGATAGATTGCTAGATAGATTGCTAGATATCTATCTATCTATCTATCTATCTATCTATCTATCTATCTATCTATCTATCTATCTATTCTGTATGACATTGAACATGATGTCTGATTAAACGATGCAAATTATTGGGCCAGAGCAACACTTGGTGAGAGGCTGTATATCAAGCTATGAAGAGGGCGGTAAAGTGTGCACTATAGATCTTTACAGAAATTAGTATACAATAATGCAGTATAGAGAACTGTATAAAGTGCCCTGTAATCTGCAAAGTAACAAATGTGTGGAGTGCTGTGTATAGAGCTATGGAGTGCTCTGTGGAATGCTGTGTATAGAGCTGTGGAGTGCTGTGTATAGAGCTGTGGAGTGCTGTGTATAGATCTGTGGAGTGCTGTGTATAGAGCTGTGGAGTGCTGTGTATAGAGCTATGCAGTGCTGTGTGGAGTGCTGTGTATAGAGCTGTAGAGTGCTGTGTATAGAGCTGTGGAGTGCTGTGTATAGAGCTGTGGAGTGCTGTGTATAGAGCTGTGGAGTGCTGTGTATAGACCTATGTAGAGTGCTGTGTGGAGCGCTGTACAGTGTCAAGACCCCTCACGTCCCCTTCTACCCTATTACATAACATGGCAATTCTATGATCTTCCCCTTTTAGTGCAGAGACCTTACATAATCTTGTCCTCGTCGTCTTCCTTTTTCTATATTTTTATCTTGGTAGGAAATTCTGACAACCTCCATCTCGTTAGGAGAAATGTGAAGAGCCCTGGAGGGCGGTGTCCTCATTAGGCCGCACATTTAATTCATTCCTTTCCAGAGCGCTCGGTGTGCAGGAATATGGAGTATTACTCTACACGCCATTATAGCGGTTATATCACATTTTTCTGCTTGTGCTCATCTGAGGTAATGATGACTGCGCAAACAGTATACAGAAGCATTACAGGATGTATTTAAAGGGTAACTCCACCCAACATGACAGTCCCCAGTGCAACCTTAAAGGGTTTCAACAGGATTAGAAATACAGCTACTTTCTTCCAGAAATAGCGCCGCACCCGTCTACAGGTTGTGACTGGTACTGCAGGTCATCTTTATTTACTTTGGAAGAGATGAGCTGCAGTACCAGTCCCAACCTGTGGATGTGAGTGGTGCTGTTTGGAGAATAAAGCAGCCATGTTTTGTTAATTCTGAAGCCCTTTAAAGGGAACCTGTCATGTTGTTATGTGATATTAAACTGCCCCCAATGTGTTGTAAATTATGCCATGTTCATCACTAACATGGTTTTCTAAACACAAAACTCCATCTATTTATCTTAACTAAAAGCCTTTATATGCTGCAGAGACTGCGCACACAGACCTGGCTTCAGTCATAGGGGAGGCGACTGCACACACACACCTGGCTTCAGTCATAGGGGAGGTGACTGCACACATATACCTGGCTTCAGTCATAGAGGAGGTGACAGCACACACATACCTAGCTTCAGTCATAGGGGAGGCGACTGCACACACATACCTGGCTTCAGTCATAGGGAAGGTGATTGCACACACAGACCTGGCTTCAGTCATAGGGGAGGTGACTGCACACACAGACCTGGCTTCAGTCATAGGGAAGGTGGCTTCACACACAGACCTGGCTTCAGTCATAGGGGAGGTGATTGCACACACAGACCTGGCTTCAGTCATAGGGAAGGTGGCTTCACACACAGACCTGGCTTCAGTCATAGAGGAGGTGATTGCACACACAGACCTGGCTTCTGTCACAGGGGAGGTGACTGCACACACATACCTGGCTTCAGTCATAGGGAAGGTGGCTTCACACACACACCTGGCTTCAGTCATAGGGGAGGTGACTGCACACACACACCTGGCTTCTATCACAGGGGGAGGTGACAGCACACACAGACTTGGCTTCTGTCATAGGGGAGGAGCTTTGCATTACGGTCACTCAAGTTCTTTCATATTTTTTTTTACTTAGTCATGTCCCCTGCATTGTAATTGATTGGCATCATTGCAGGACCTGTGGTAATGTCACGTCCATGTGACTTGTGGTATTCATGGCCATGTGACCACAATGGATGGAGCTAAGCAGAGCTGACGTGAAGACCCTTTGGGCTTGGCTTCTTTCATTACAGTCACATGGTTGTGACATCACCACAGTCACATGGACGTGACATCACCACAGGTCCTGCAGTGCAGTCAATCAATTACAGTGCAGGGGGCGTGACAAAATTAAAAAAACATATCATGATTGACAGTAGGCAAAAGCATCTCCCCTATGACTGAAGCCAGGTATATGTGTGCAGTCACCACCCCTATGACTGAAGCCAGGTATATGTGTGCAGTCACCACCCCTATGACTGAAGCCAGGTATATGTGTGCAGTCACCACCCCTATGACTGAAGCCAGGTATGTGTGTGCTGTCACCTCCTCTATGACTGAAGCCAGGTATGTTTGTGTGCAGTCACCTCCCCTATGACTGAAGCCAGGTATGTGTGTGCTGTCACCTCAGCATATAAAGTCTTCTTTTTTTTTTTTTTTTTTTTTAAGATAAATACGTGGAATTTTGTTTAACAAAGGAACCTAAAAGAAAAGGTGACTTCCTAGATATTCATTGATGTGTTTCTAAGGATAAACAGACGATCAGGGTTTGAAGAAAGCTGGGTGATCACTGAGTATTGTGTCTCTGGGCGGCTGAGTCATTAGAGTTGTGTGTTACATAATTGCAGGGGCTTTTGCGCAGCCTTCTGGCGCTGTGCACACCACATAATTGAAGGTGCTGCTTTGTAATGTACAGTGATGGCGGAGGAGATCTGTTTACGACAGAACGTTCCTGATCACGGTGTCCCCCGCCCCGATCCTGCGGTGTCAGCAGAGGCGCCGCTTATCTGGGTGTACAGGCCTGTGCACATTGATGTGCGAGGATCAGACAGTCCCTGCGAGATGTGCTGAGATTTCTATTCTATATATATCTGTGAGCGCAGGCAGATGGCTGCAGGACCCGCACACGGCCGCCTTCTCTTCTCCACACTGGAAGATGAAATATTCATGAAGTTTTATTCTTTGCTGCTTCTGTTCTTTACATACCAGTGCTGCGCTCTGCACCGGCTCATCTGGATTTTTGGGATTTCTGGACACGATTCAGTGACCGGGCCGTAAACCCTCCTCAGGACCCGTCAATCCTGATGATGGGGGAGGCCAAAAACCAAATCACAAACCATAATTCTACTAGTAGAGCCGCTTTATTCACACACTGTATTGCTTTATGTTTACTTTGTCACTATCTGGCGGTATTATTTATGCAGTGTGTTGTGCTTTTGACTCCCCATCTGACAGTATATTACTTTTGCAGTGTGTGATGACCACTCTATATAGAGTACAGCATTATTTATTAGTGTTCTATTGGCTCTGTATCCCACTGATAACTAAGCACTATGTGGCAGTATATTATCTGAGCTCTGTATGTTGATATATATACCGTGCTCACTGACTGCTATGGTGAATGATGCTGACAATGGACACGGTACTTCAATATTTGAAAAAACTGACCGGCGACACCAGCATATGTGAACAGGTGCTGTACATGGTATAGCATTATTATTATATTGTCACTGTCTGGCGGTATTATCTATGCACTGTATAGTGCTTTTTACTTGCCATCTGATCTGACAGTATATTATTTTTGCAGTGTGTACAGCATTATTTATTTAGATTAGTGTTCTATTGGCTCAGTATCCCACTGATAACGAAGCACTATATGGCAGTATATTATCTGAGCGCTGTATGTTGATATATACCGTGCTCACTGACTGCTATGGTGAATGATGCTGACAATGGACACGGTACTTCAATATATGAAAAAAACTGACCGGCGACACCAGCAAATGTGAACAGGTGCTGTACATGGTATAGCATTATTATTGTATTGTCACTGTCTGGCGGTATTATCTATGTATTGTTTGATGGTATTTATTCACTGACAGTTATGTTTGCGGTATGTTATAGATATGCTGTACTGTGTAAGTGCATTTTAGGCTGGTGTTATATTAGCAGTGTATAGCCCTGATAACAAGACACTATATGGTGTAGTTTTCTGTACACTGTATGTCGATATTATTTGAGCACTGTATGTACAGAGGACAGCATTGCTTTTAGGTTAATATTATATTAGCAGTATATGATGATAATAACGAAGCACTATATGGCATATATTCCTGTACACTGTATGGCAGTATATTATTTGAGCGCTGTATGTTGATATATACTCACTGACCGCATTTTAGTTTTGCTATAGTGTATGATGCTGACACTCTACATGGGGGTATCAATATATGAAAAAACTGACCGGCGACACCAGCAAATGTGAACAGGTGCTGTACATGGTACAGCATTATTATTATTATTATGTTGTCACTGTCTGGCGGTATTATTTATGTATTGTTTGATGGCATTTATTCACTGACAACTATTTTTGTAGTATGTTATAGATGTGCATGGTATACCAGTTTTATATTGGTACTGATAACTAGGCACTATATGGTGCAGTTTTTTTGTACACTGTATGTCAGTATTATTTGAGCACTGTATGTACCGTGTTTTTGGGTTAATATTATATTAGCAGTGTATGATGATAATAATTAAACACTGTGTGGCGGTATTATTTGATCACTGTGTGGTGGGATTAATTCACTGGCAGTGTATTATTTGTGCATTATGATGGCGGCACTGTATGCTGTATTCGCAATGTAACGCACTAATCACTGGGCACTGTATGGCATCGTTATCTGTCCACTGTATGGTGGTACTGACTCACTATCTGACAGTATATATTTTTGCAGGGTATAATGGCGGCATTGTACCCAGTAAATTTAGTTTTTATTTAGATTAGTGTTAAATTGGCAGTGTATGGTGCTAATATCTAAGCACTGTATGGCGGTATTATTTGATCACTGTATGGTATTGTTTTTTCAGTACTAGTTGGCGACACAACACATAATATAACAGTATTTTTAGGTTGTTAATGTTATATTGACAGTTATGACGCTGATAAGTAACTATTGTACGGCATAGTTATCTGTACACTGTATGGCGGTATAATATTGTTAGCAAGCCGTAGGGCTGCAGTCTGTAACCCTGTTATTCACTATACAGCTGAATAGCTATTTGTTGTCCTCATTTATATTCGCTCCTTTGGTTTCGGCGCCGTCGCACACATCAGTTATTTCACAGGGATGGACGGGGTGAGGGATATCGGAGCAGACAGGATCCTCGGCCCTGTTTATCATTCTGCACCGCACCCTCCATCTCTCATAGATGAACCGGAGTCATTAACTATGGCGGATACGTCTCAACCGGTCTGTTAACCCCTTCACTCCTCGTCAGCCATGTGGTGCCATTGTGTAGACTGGATTATAGTTTTATGACTATTAGTTCCCCGATATAATGTGACACATATTCAGGTGGACTTTAGTGCAGTGTTTCCAGTGAGTTCACCATTCATGGGGTCAGTAGAGGACATCTTTTGCTTTGCTGGGGACCATCCCTTGATTGTAAAGTACTGGCCAGGAGAGGATTTTAGTGGCACTGTTCAGGGTGTCCTATGGTGTGACACCGTCCAGGGTGTCCTTTGGTGTGACACCGTCCAGGGTGTCCTTTGGTGTGACACCGTCCAGGGTGTCCTTTGGTGTGACACCGTCCAAGATGTCCTTTGGTGCGACACCGTCCAGGGTGTCCTTTGGTGTGACACCGTCCAGGGTGTCCTTTGGTGTGACACCGTCCAGGGTGTCCTTTGGTGTGACACCGTCCAGGGTGTCCTTTGGTGTGACACCGTCCAGGGTGTCCTTTGGTGTGACACCGTCCAGGGTGTCCTTTGGTGTGACACCGTCCAGGGTGTCCTTTGGTGTGACACCGTCCAGGGTGTCCTTTGGTGTGACACCGTCCAGGGTGTCCTTTGGTGTGACACCGTCCAGGGTGAACTTTGGTGTGACACCGTCCAGGGTGACCTTTGGTGTGACACCGTCCAAGGTGACCTTTGGTGTGACACCGTCCAAGGTGACCTTTGGTGTGACACCGTCCAGGACTTCTTCTGTGTGATTAATGTCAAGGAACATTATAGAGGTCCGACTAGGCGTGGCCCTAAGCTAAACAATGTCAGAACTTGGCGCACAGTGGAGCACGTGCAAGAGGCGATGCACTAAACACATGTAGAGTGACCTTTTAGTGAAGCTCATTCAGGCACAGCCTTTAGTGAAGTGCGAAGAGGTGGCCTTTATTTAGACCTTTCTTTAGAGTGGTCTTAGACCAGTCATGTCCAGGGGTGGGCTGTAGTGCAGCATGTTCATGGCAGTCTTTTCTTTAGGCCATTCTATGTTTAATGAAGCATATTTAGATTTAGCCTTTAATGAAGCAGGACTCTGAGTGATTAACTTTTAGGCCTTTTAAGGGGTAGAATTAGACTAGACATTTCCAGTGGTGGTTTTTAGTGTAACGTACCCTCGGGTGGTCTTTAGTGTAATATACCCAGGGGTGGTCGTTATTAGGCCTCTCAATAAGTAGCCTTAGACTATTTTGATTGAAGAATGGTCTTTTGTGTAGCATACCCAGGGGAGGTCTCTAGTGTAGCATACCCAGGGGAGGTCTCTAGTGAAGCATATCCAGGGGTGGTCTCTAGTGTAGCATACCCAGGGGTGGTCTCTAGTGTAGCATACCCAGGGGTGGTCTCTAGTGTAGCATACCCAGGGGCGGTCTCTAGTGTAGCATACCCAGGGGCGGTCTCTAGTGTAGCATACCCAGGGGCGGTCTCTAGTGTAGCATACCCAGGGCGGTCTCTAGTGTAGCATACCCAGGGGAGGTCTCTAGTGTAGCATACCCAGGGGCGGTCTCTAGTGTAGCATACCCAGGGGCGGTCTCTAGTGTAGCATACCCAGGGGCGGTAGTGAAGCTGTCCGGGAGTGCCTTTAGTGAAGCGTGTCCGGGAGTGCCTTTAGTGAAGGTGTCCGGGTGCCTTAGTGAAGCTGTCGGGTGCCTTTAGTGAAGCGTGTCCGGGAGTGGCCTTTAGTGAAGCCTGTCCGGGAGTGGCCTTTAGTGAAGCGTGTCCGGGAGTGGCCTTTAGTGAAGAGTGTCCGGGGGTAGCCTTTAGTGAAGCGTGTCCGGGAGTGGCCTTTAGTGAAGCGTGTCCGGGAGTGGCCTTTAGTGAAGCGTGTCCGGGGTGGCCTTTAGTGAAGCGTGTCCGGGGTGGCCTTTAGTGAAGCGTGTCCGGGGGTGCCTTTAGTGAAGCGTGTCCGGGAGTGGCCTTTAGTGAAGCGTGTCCGGGGTGGCCTTTAGTGAAGCGTGTCCGGGGGTGGCCTTTAGTGAAGCGTGTCCGGGGGTGGCCTTTAGTGAAGCGTGTCCGGGGGTGGCCTTTAGTGAAGCGTGTCCGGGGGTGGCCTTTAGTGAAGCGTGTCCGGGGGTGGCCTTTAGTGAAGCGTGTCCGGGGTGGCCTCTAGTGAAACGTGTCCGGGGGTGGCCTTAGTGAAGCGTGTCCGGGAGTGGCCTTTAGTGAAGCAAGTCCGGGGGTGGCCTCTTAGTGAACGTGTCCGGGGGTGGCCTTTAGTGAAGCGTGTCCGGGAGTGGCCTTTAGTGAAGCAGGTCCGGGAGTGGCCTTTAGTGAAGCGTGTCCGGGAGTGGCCTTTAGTGAAGCGTGTCCGGGGGTGGCCTTTAGTGAAGCGTGTCCGGGGGTGGCCTTTAGTGAAGCGTGTCCGGGGCTGGCCTTACATTAGTAATCTCCAAAAGTAGCCTTTGGTGAAGCGTGCCGTGCGATGGCTTTTATATGGTATCATCGAGCAGTGGCTTTTAGTGAAAGGCTCTTGGTCCATGGGTTCCTCCAGCGAGTGACATCTTGGGGCAGACTGTAGTGAAGCGCGCCTGTTAGAGGTGGGGGCACCATGTTGGCTCTGCCGGTGACTTAATGACCATCCTAAGCCCATGGTCAGACCTGCATTTGCCGGATCTGTAGATTCTGGGATTTTGGCTCTTTACATCTGTCCTCATCTCTCGCTGTTGACCCTTTCTTTGCCTCCTTCATTGTTTATAATTTCGGAGTCTGTGAGAGGAAAACCAATTAGAAGCTGACAAAACTGATTTATCTCATTAGCGAAGTCCCCATCTGGCTGTGTGCAAACGCCTGGCACGGTAACAATCGGCAGTCATGCTTCCCTGGAAGGTTTGCGCGTTTCGTCCTGTCATGGCCGCTATAATTGCTGGAGGGTCCAGGCCGATGGCGGCAGAGCCAAGAGGATCGGGAGAGAGCAGAACCAGTGGCGTAACTTGAAGCTCATGGGCCCCAATGTGAAAGCTCCAATGGGGCCCCCAATTAATGCAAATCTTTAATAGCATTAGTCTTTTTCTATAGGCCAAAGGGACTTTTGGGGCCCCCTAGGCTCCAGGGCCCGGGTGTGATGACAACCCCTGCAGCTGTTGTAGTTACACCCCTAGACAGAACTGTGCACAACATACTGGGATAGCAGCTAGAATGGAAACGCGTGAAGTCATTTTAAAGGGGACCATTTTTACTCCACATTTCGGTCCCAAAATCTGTCAGCCATAAACAGAAATTCTTCCCTATTTTTCCATTACTGATGCTGCTCCGTGCTTCTCTTTCGCAGGTGCAAATGATGGGATGAGCGGAGGGGGCTAATAGATTCCTCCGAGCAATGAGACCATTGACCATTAGTAATATCAAAGTAATGAACCCAGAACATTAGAGGATTGTGTTTATGTGGGAAGTGGAAGCTCGGGGAGATGGATGAACGTCCCGGCACTGAGCCGTGAGAATTACAGCTGGATGAGAACAGCTGAGCTCTAAGCAAAGGGACACAGACAGTGATATATAGAAAGATGCACCAAGCCGGGCCCCCAACACCGAGCCAAGGGCCCATCTGTAAGGAGAAGATATAGACCATGTGATCTCCAATAGTGCAGTCATCAACATTATATGTTAGATCTGCTTTTGTTAGTATTGCCGTCTATGAACAAGAATATAACTACTATAATACTGCCCCTATATACAAGAATATAACTACTATAATACTCCTATATACAAGAATATAACTACTTTAATACTGCTCCTATGTACAAGAATATAACTACTATAATACTGCTCCTATATACAAGAATATAACTACTGTAATACTGCTCCCTATGTACAAGAATATAACTACTATAATACTGCCCCTATATACAAGAATATAACTACTATAATACTGCTCCTATACACAAGAATATAACTACTATAATACTGCCCCTATGTACAAGAATATAACTACTATAATACTGCTCCTATGTACAAGAATATAACTACTATAATACTGCTCCTATATACAAGAATATAACTACTATAATACTGCTCCTATATACAAGAATATAACTACTATAATACTGCCCCTATATACAAGAATATACCTACTATAATACTGCTCCTATGTACAGAATATAACTACTATAATACTGCTCCTATATACAAGAATATAACTACTATAATACTGCTCCTATGTACAAGAATATAACTACTATAATACTGCTCCTATATACAAGAATATAACTACTATAATACTGCTCCTATATACAAGAATATAACTACTATAATACTGCCCCTATGTACAAGAATATAACTACTATAATACTGCCCCTATGTACAAGAATATAAACTACTATAATACTGCCCCTATATATACAAGAATATAACTACTATAATACTGCTCCTATATACAACAATATAACTACTATAATACTGCTCCCTATGTACAAGAATATAACTACTATAATACTGCTCCTATATACAAGAATATAACTACTATAATACTGCCCCTATATACAAGAATATAACTACTATAATACTGCCCCTATATACAAGAATATAACTACTATAATACTGCTCCTATATACAAGAATATAACTACTATAATACTGCTCCTATGTACAAGAATATAACTACTATAATACTGCTCCTATATACAAGAATATAACTACTGTAATACTGCTCCCTATGTACAAGAATATAACTACTATAATACTGCTACTATATACAAGAATATAACTACTATAATACTACTCCTATGTACAAGAATATAACTACTATAATACTGCCCCTATGTACAAGAATATAACTACTATAATACTGCCCCTATGTACAAGAATATAACTACTATAATGCTGCCCCCTATGTACAAGAATATAACTACTATAATACTGCTACTATATACAAGAATATAACTACTATAATACTACTCCTATGTACAAGAATATAACTACTATAATACTGCCCCTATAGACAAGAATATAACTACTATAATACTGCCCCTATATACAAGAATATGACTACTATAATACTGCCCCTATATACAAGAATATAACTACTATAATACTGCTCCTATGTACAAGAATATAACTACTATAATACTGTCCCTATGTACAAGAATATAACTACTATAATACTGCCCCTATATACAAGAATATAACTACTATAATACTGCCCCTATGTACAAGAATATAACTACTATAATACTGCCCCTATGTACAAGAATATAACTACTATAATACTGCCCCTATATACAAGAATATAACTATTATAATACTGCCTCTATGTACAAGAATATAACTACTATGATACTACTCCTATGTACAAGGATATAACTACTATAATACTGCTCCTATATACAAGAATATAACTACTATAATACTGCTCCCTATGTACAAGGATATAACTACTATAATACTGCCCCTATGTACAAGAATATAACTACTATAATACTGCTCCTATGTACAAGAATATAACTACTATAATACTGCTCCTATGTACAAGAATATAACTACTATAATACTGCATCTATATACAAGAATATAACTACTATAATACTGCTCCTATGTACAAGAATATAACTACTATAATACTGCTCCTATGTACAAGAATATAACTACTATAATACTGCTCCTATATACAAGAATATAATTACTATAATACTGCTCCTATATACAAGAATATAACTACTATAATACTGCTCCTATATGCAAGAATAAACTACCGTACTATAATACTGCTGCTTCCATATAGGAAGGTGTTTTCTCTCTGTATTTGTGAATCATCCAGATTTTTTACTTTTTGTACTTTTGTTCCAAATCATAAAAGAAAAGAGGAAGGTTTCTTTATAACTTTGTTTTATTACTAATCCACTAAGCACGGATGATTCACCTCCGAGGACAATGTTTTGCTACTTTTACTTTTTGTTTATTATTTTTATTCTCGATGGTATTTGGTCATATGAGGTCATCATTTGTTGTATTAGATTGTTAGCTTTATGTTCCAAAATGATCGCAGAACTTTTTCTTTACGTATACCATGAGGAACGTATGCATTGTCATCCGCTATACTGAGCGGTCTGCTACATTATAGGTAAATACAATACATCAGTGCAGACCCTGAACAAGCAGCGGTGCCAGCAGCTCCGAGCTCAGCCACGTCAGAAGGAATCTGATAATATTCTATGATGTGGACGTATCATTGATAACTGCCGAGAATTTGGAAGAAGGTTCTCTGTAGTTTATCATATTTCATGAACTTTTATATGTGGGAAGTTATGATCATACAAGGTGCACTTCCTCAATTTTATGTGCCATAAAACCCGGAAAAGGGTAGTAGCTGAGCTGTTACAATGTAGCAAAGTTTAGTTTGTTTTTTACATAGGACTGCAGGTATAGTGCATTGATGAAGTATTCATATCCTGCAAAATTTTGCATACTCCACAAATCTGCCCTTTATGGAAGCGTGCCAAGAAGAAAGACATGTTTGAAAGCAAGTCATAAGAAGTCCTGATTACAGTTTGCCAAAAACGAAGTAGAGGGCACAGCGGGAATGTGGGAGAAGGGTCGCTGGTCAGATGGGGCAAAATGCAAAACACTATTTTGGCGAAAAACAAACACTGCACATCGTCCTGAAAACCCCATCCCCACTGTCGCACATGGTGGAGGCAGCATCCTGCTGTGGGGAGGCTTTTCTTCAGCAGGGGCAGGGAAGCTGTCAGAGGTGATAGGAAAAATGGATGAAGCTAAATACAAGATAAACCTGGAGGAAAACCTGTTAGAGGCTGCAAAAGACTTGAGTCTGGGGGTAAGTTCACCTTCCAGCAGGACAATGGCCATAAACATCCTGCAGATCTACAACGGAGGGTTCAGATCAGAACATATCCATCAGAACGGCCCAGTCACCGTCCAGACACGAATCCCAGAGAATCTGTGACATCACAGACGTCTCCATCCATTCACTGAATGAGAGTAAAGAAGAAGAGGAAAAGGTCACCTCTAGATGAGCAAAGCTGGAGAGACCCCAAAAGACAGAGAAAGGTGGTCCTACAAAGTGCTGACTCAGGGGGGTGAATACTAATACAAGATAGAGAAAGGTGGTCCTACAAAGTGCTGACTCAGGGGCTGAATACTAATGCAAGACACAGAAAGGTGGTCCTACAAAGTGCTGACTCAGGGGCTGAATACTAATACAAGACAGAGAAAGGTGGTCCTACAAAGTGCTGACTCAGGGGGGGTGAATACTAATACAAGACAGAGAAAGGTGGTCCTACAAAGTGCTGACTCATGGGGTGAATACTAATACAAGACAGAGAAAGGTGGTCCTACAAAGTGCTGACTATGGGGGTGAATACTAATACAAGACAGAGAAAGGTTGGGTCGACAAAAAGCAGAAGTGCTAGGCTATATGGGGGTGAATACTAATGCAAGACAGAGAAAGGTGGTCCTACAAAGTGCTGACCACAGGGGGGTGAATACTAATACAAGACAGAGAAAGGTGGTCCTACAAAGTGCTGACTCAGGGGGTGAATACTAATGCAATACAGAGAAAGGTGAATCAGAGCTTTAAGGGCGGCGTTCTGTATGTTGTAAGACCCCAATTCATCATTTTGTGTTTTAAGTCTTTTCTTTTTTTGTCTTTCGTTGCAGTTTTTTTACTCCAAAAGCTTCCAAATAATGGTCGTAGGTTACTGGATTTTGCTGAAACTAATAAATGCTCTTTATTGTTGTCTTTTAGCTTTTTTACTTCATTTTAGCGCAAAAAATTGCATGATCCGTTAAGATGTCACATGCAGCTCTCACACCTATTGATATGCGCATGCACAGATCTTTGACATCCAGGACTCTTGCACATGCGCAGAGTGTTTAAGGGAAGGATTCTGATGGACCGGCGGTGTCACATGCCTCTTCATCTGCGCCAGGTTTTGGATAGGAGCACATGCTGTATCTTTAATTTTAAGACCTACCCTTGGACTTTCGACACCTCCTCAGATCATGTGATTGAAGTGGTAGTGGTGCAGCGCTGTATATCATGTATGTGATGTCCATTAGAGGCCACAGGTACAAAATCACTGCCTCTTCCATGCCATTTTGCATCGCCATCAGCAGTGTGACAAGGTAGCAGTGTGATGAACTCATCACACTGCTGCATGCTCGCCTGCGCTGCGAGAACACCCTCGATGCTCTGCCCCAGTTCCGGTTATCATGTATTCGCGTCTCAAAGACACAAATACATTTGGATGCATGCATCATGCAAGATCAGGAGTCTGCCCGCCCTGCCGCTAAGGAAGTTTTGGCGACCGCAAACCAAAGCCTTGAATAGTAGCCTGGGGACCGGCCCAAAGGGCATATGCATCCCTGCCCCCCGGCCCAGCCCTCCACTGCTCAGACAGACTTGGCAAAAACTGCTTAGCTAGGCAGAACCCTGAGAAACCCTGACCCCCTTTAATCTCTATACAGGGATCTGGGTTACAAAAGGGTCCAGGAGATTGCTGCTTATGGAGGGGCTGCAGTCAAGGGACAGGAAAGTCACCAAGCATGGTCAAAGCCGGGAGGAAAAGGACTAAATCGGGATCCGATAGAGTAGTCAGGGAGCCCAGATGGCAGCAAGGTACAAAATCGTGAGGCAGAAGAAGGGTCCAAAAAACAGGTTGGGGTACACCAATACCAGACAGGAGACAATACAGAGGAACCAAAAGCTATATCTGGCAGCTTTCAGGGTGGGTGTGGTGCTTTACAGTAGGATGAAGCTAGTAGATAATGACTTCAGCTGGACAGCACCCCCCCCCCCCACTCAGTCAGACAGTGAAGTACTGCAGGTCCCAGTCACTCGATGAGTGGAGCCTTCGCTCTCCATGCTCTGACTTCTCTATCACCGGCGCCCCCTATAGAGTGAGTACGGCGGTGCCTGGTGACAGAAGCAGATGTCGCAGGAGCAGACTCTGGTGGGGATGTGACAATGTATTGACCGTGAATGGCGCTGCGGATCTTCCCCATTCACTTGCATTACTTTGTAGAATAAACACCCCGACAGTGAATTATGGGGGGATTTAATCTCCGGTGGCGTGAAGGAACCTTCCAGACGAGATAAAGGGATTTATCGAACACGCGCGGACCCTTGAACACGTTCCATCACTTTGATGTTTTATCTTCTTTTCCATCTATAATTACTTATGAAGAAAAGCCGAGGAGGCTAATTATGCCCATGAATAATTAGTGGATTTAATAAGCGCAGTGGAATATACCGGGTCGGCTCCGCTCTGAGCTGCCGGATCCTGATATGGTTCTGTCTCCTGTAGGACTCACACTATGGGAATACAGTCACTTGTGTGTACTACAACTCCCATTCTCTCTGACCGGTGGAGCCACATGTATCGTTGCACCATCCTTGGGCATCGACAGTCATCATGCAGCTGGGTCAGACATGCACAAGGGTGCAGCGCTGTGCTGGGATCCGGTGTGAGCTGACGGCTCGGGGTGCTGATGGTGACGTGTTGGGTCTGATACAGTAGTTGTGCACCAGTGTGGCCCTTCTACGGGCCCTAGGCACAGTTGAACAGACTTGTTGGCTCATATATTTTACTTTTCTGGCGCCATGGGAGTAGTTCAGAAATGCTTCAGGTACGTGTGCATTTGATATGGTTCTGCTTTTAATGCATTCAGGAGGCCGTAATGGCACAGCGAATTAAAAAATGTAGAGTAGGACTGCCCCATCTGAGAATGCCGTGACGTGGCGGGGTAGCTCAAAGAATTGATCAATTGTTTGCCAAATGTCTCAGTTTAAAGTACAGTTAGAAATTATGTGCACATGCACTTTTTGTATTGCATGCTAACCTTAGGCAGCGCTGGCTTCTTGGCTTTTTTATTTGTTGGCTCATATATGTATGCTCTTTTCACATGTAAAGCGCCTTGGAATAAATGATGTTATAATAATAATATATATGGCACTACGCTGGGGTCCACATTGGTCTGAGTATGTAAGGCTCTAGGTGCTGCTGCATCCCTGGATGGTTGTGCAGCAGTACAGGTCCCCCAGCCCATCAGACCTGTGTGCAACGTCTGTAACTACTGTCGTTTCACCCCAGCGGTCCCATAAAGCCTATGACAGTGATGTTGGTCTAATCTGGAATGACCATTGACGTTTCCTGGAGCAGGCGGTCCTGTCACTGTGCACTTGGCTCTGCTCAAGGCGCAGGATTTGTTATCTGGGCTTCGTTATTAGCTTGGGTCCAGTCCAGAGAACAATCGTCTTGAACGTCTTGGCTCATTGTACAACATATGAAAATCCTCGCGGCTGCCTGAGACCTGGCGCCATTCCCAGCTGATATGTTGCGTATCTGGAGTAATCCGCTACAGCTGCTTGTTGGGTCATCTCCTCCCCCGTCATCTACCTGCTCCTCAGCCCATCCAAGCTGGGGAGTATATAAACCTCCCTTCATATTGGATTTATTAGGTTACAGGTACCATTTTATAGAAGATTCTTGGATACAGTTGTAGAAAACACTCTCTGCTTGTTTTCTGCAAATGAGAATAGTTTTGCTTTTTTCCAGTTGCAGGTTGTGTACTTTTCACAGCTGAAGTTTTGCTACAATTGGATGCAGTGTAGACAACCCTCTGCCAAGCTGATATTTTTCATACACTGTAGACAAATGTCAGGATATAGGAGATACTTTTGTGTTTAGCTCATGTAAGATTGTTGATTGTGTAACAAAACCTCAGCTGTGAAAAGTATGAGGTCCATAAAGGTGAAATCCTGATTGCTTCTATATCTAGTGGGTACTGGGGCCGAGATATCACATCTACAGATTTCTGCCGCCTCACCCAGGTATCATACACCTGCCTTGTCTTGTGCTTCTGTAAACCACCCGATGCAGAAGTAGTCTGCTGTGAAATCTTTCCCTGGGAGACACCTTGCAGATGCAGTATAACTATAACTACCCTGGGAGACACCTTGCAGATGCAATATAACTACCTTGGGAGACACCTTGCAGATGCAGTACACCTACCTGGGGAGACACCTTGCAGATGCAGAATAACTACCTGGGGAGACCCCTTGCTGATGCAGTATAACTATCTTGGGAGACACCTTGCAGATGCAGTACACCTACCTGGGGAGACACCTTGCAGATGCAGAATAACTACCTGGGGAGACACCTTGCTGATGCAGAATAACTACCTGGGGAGACCCCTTGCTGATGCAGTATAACTATCTTGGGAGACACCTTGCTGATGCAGTACACCTACCTGGGGAGACACCTTGCTGATGCAGAATAACTACCTGGGGAGACACCTTGCTGATGCAGTACACCTACCTGGGGAGACACCTTGCTGATGCAGAATAACTACCTGGGGAGACACCTTGCAGATGCAGTATAACTACCTGGGGAGACCCCTTGCAGATGCAGAATAACTATCTTGGGAGACACCTTGCTGATGCAGAATAACTACCTGGGGAGACCCCTTGCTGATGCAGTATAACTACCTGGGGAGACACCTTGCAGATGCAGTACACCTACCTGGGGAGACACCTTGCAGATGCAGTACACCTACCTGGGGAGACACCTTGCAGATGCAGAATAACTACCTGGGGAGACACCTTGCTGATGCAGAATAACTACCTGGGGAAACCCCTTGCTGATGCAGTATAACTATCTTGGGAGACACCTTGCTGATGCAGAATAACTACCTGTGGAGACCCCTTGCAGATGCAGAATAACTATCTTGGGAGACACCTTGCTGATGCAGTATAACTACCTGGGGAGACCCCTTGCTGATGCAGTATAACTATCTTGGGAGACACCTTGCTGATGCAGTACACCTACCTGGGGAGACACCTTGCTGATGCAGAATAACTACCTGGGGAGACACCTTGCAGATGCAGTATAACTACCTGGGGAGACCCCTTGCAGATGCAGAATAACTATCTTGGGAGACACCTTGCTGATGCAGAATAACTACCTGGGGAGACCCCTTGCAGATGCAGAATAACTATCTTGGGAGACACCTTGCTGATGCAGAATAACTACCTGGGAGACCCCTTGCTGATGCAGTATAACTACCTGGGGAGACACCTTGCAGATGCAGTATAACTACCTTGGGAGACCCCTTGCAGATGCAGTATGACTACCTTCGGAGACACCTTGCTGATGCAGTATAACTGCTTTGTGTCTTTTTACACTTAGTCTCACCATGGTTTATGACCTGTGACATAATCTGTCTTCCACAACCTCACCTTTGTCTGTTCCTCACCCCAATTTATGCCTCCCACACAGCTGTTTCTGTATCGGTTAGGCTGCAGGCACACTTTTCACGTCCGGCTCCCGCATCTGATTTTTTTTTGCCGGATCCGGCGCCATGGACGGGCCGCCGGATTGCCCTGGATCTGGGAGGATCTGATTTTATCCGATTAGACTCCCATGTGAGGGGTCGCTGGATCGCCCCGGATTTTGGCCGATTTTTAATCGGACAAAATTGGATCCTCTCGTATCCTCCCGGATCCAGTGCAATCCGGCGGACCCTAACATGGGTGTTATGGCGCCGGATCCAACAAAAAAATCGGATTCGGGAGCCGGACACCCCCTGCTGGAGCTTAGCAGCGAGCACCAGGAGCTCTCCCTTATGCTGTGATTTCAAGACCACGGCAGCAGGGACAGCTCCTCACTTACATTAGCACAGCGGCTGGTACTATACGCAATTTGCGTACAGTACCAAGGACAGCTCCCCATTATAAGAGCCTGCCCTGCTGGTACTGTACGCAAATTGTGTACATTACCGCTGACCGCTCCTGAAGTCAGGAGCCACTGGCATTTAATGGAATGTAATAAAGACACACAATTAGCAGCTTTTAGTTAATAAAGTTATTAACCCCTGCTGACCCAGTGTGTCAGGCAGGCATGTGTCCAGGGAGTGTGGGCACTCTCTGGACACTTGCTTGCACCACACAATCAGCGGGTTGACCCTGTAGCATCCAGTTTATTAACCGCATCTGCAGCCTCTGTGCTGACATGCCGCCATGCACACTCACAACACGCACAACAATCGCATCACTGTCGCTCCGTGTTTGATGCATGACAGTGTGCCCCCAGCCTTGATGATCGTGTTCTCACCTGTTTGCTATAATTGATTATACAGCTGACTATAATCCTACATATTCATGACTTTGTGCAAGTACAAGTGACCTAGAAGAAGTGATGACCTGGGCGATCGCCAAATACTGATGGGATTTAGATGTATTAATTAATAAAAATTAAATTATTATCACTTCTATTGTTACACTGAAGTTGGCTCACATGAATAATTAGCAGAAATTCTCGTTTGTTGCTTCTTGTATATAAAACATAATTACAACACCGAAATCTGCAGGCCGTATACCCAGCACATGTAACACAGGAGCTGAATTCAGAAGTTTCCCACCTGTAGTACATTGTGGTCAAGGAATAGAATACCAGGAGCACAGTGCAGACTGACACAGAGGAGAAGACTGGAGGATACAGGGCACCTCTGCATGGTATTATATACTTAGGCTGTAGAGGGCTGGGTGGCGCCCCCTGTGGTCCCATTTAGTAGGCTATTATCTGCTATTTGCTTGGCAGGCTGATTTTTGCAGCATTATTATTCTCCTGGCTGCTGAGTGCATTCACTGTCAGGATGTGTTTGGGTTCATGTAAGATCAATATGTTCCCGTGATATCACTAATTAGCCGCCAACGATTACATTATCGTCTGATACAAGACAGAAAACAGCAGCTCCAGCTCACGGTTATGTAGGAAACTAACTGGATGAGATCTAGGAGGTGGCGGATGAGCAGAACTGATGTCATTTAACCCCTCTCTGCTTTATCTGACAAACTCAGCACTGCTACAGTGGGAAACCCTGTGTTTCCTATAGTATGTCTGAGCAACTCAGCTTTGCTACAATGGAAAATCCAGTGTCTGCTATAGTATGTCTACAATGGAAAAATCTGTGTCTCCTATAGTATGTCTGAGCAACTCAGCACTGCTAAAACGCAAAAACCTGTGTCTCCTATGGTATGTCTGGGCAACTCAGCACTGCTACAATG
Source organism: Allobates femoralis (assembly GCA_033576535.1). Taxonomy (NCBI): domain Eukaryota; kingdom Metazoa; phylum Chordata; class Amphibia; order Anura; family Aromobatidae; genus Allobates; species Allobates femoralis. The sequence goes on from JARQOC010000007.1 coordinate 99,410,662, forward strand.
GAATAACATGTGTCTCCTATAGTATGTCTGAGCAACTCAGCTCTGCTACAATGGAAAAACCTGTGTCTCCTATAGTATGTCTGAGCAACTCAGCTCTGCTACAATGGAAAATCCTGTGTCTCCTATAGTATGTCTGAGCAACTCGGCTCTGCTACAATGGAAAAACCTGTGTCTCCTATAGTATGTCTGAGCAACTCAGCTCTGCTACAATGGAAAAACCTGTCTCCTATAGTATGTCTGGGCAACTCAGCACTGCTAAAATGCAAAAACCTGTGTCTCCTATGGTATGTCTGGGCAACTCAGCACTGCTACAATGGAATAACATGTGTCTCCTATAGTATGTCTGAGCAACTCGGCTCTGCTACAATGGAAAAACCTGTCTCTTCTATAATATGTCTGAGCAACTCAGCTCTACTACAATGGAAAAACCTGTGTCTCCTATATTATGTCTGAGCCACTCAGCACTGCGAAAATAGAAAAACCTGTGTCTCCTATAGTATGTCTGGGCAACTCAGCACTGCTAAAATGCAAAAACCTGTGTCTCCTATAGTATGTCTGGGCAACTCAGTACTCCTACAGTGGAAAAACCTGTGTCTCTTATGGTATGTCTGAGCATCTCAGCACTGCTACAGTAGGAAACCCTGTGTCTCCTATAGTATGTGTGAGCCACTCAGCACTGCTACATCAGAGAATCTAGCAATTCTGTGTATAAATGTGCAAAACGGATCCATTGCACCACTGATATAAGTGGAAGCGGGGGGGAAGAGCAGTGTTATTACAGGGTTCAACTGGTTTCTGTTACTTTTTTTTAACAGAAGAAAAAATGCTGCATGTAGAACTTTTTACTTTGTTTTACGGAATCCAGACAGACCCCGAAATAATCACTGGGGCCGACCTGTTTTCCTTTTACATCAGTGATACAACGGATCCATTTTGCACATACATTTTGGAACAGGCAAACGGAAATGTGAACGCAGCCTAAACCTTACAGGACCCGATGACAAACTTAGCTCTGCTACATCTGGCAAAGCACTGCTCCATCTGGCAAAGCACTGCTCCTGGACGAGTATCGCACTAGGGGATTGGTGCAGTTTTTGGGTCAAAGCCAAAAGTGGATTCAACAGGACCGGATGATTTATAGGGGGGATTTAAGTTAAGCCTTGTGCACATGCTGCATTTTTTATGCAGTTTTTGATGCAGTTTTGTACAATTTTGCATGCTTTTACCCATGTGGTCAGCTGCAGGAGGATGTGGAAACAGAGTAGAGAGGATCTACAGTAGATATGAAAAGTCTGCACACACCTGGTAACATGGCGGATTTATGTTAGCGAACACCAGGAAGAATCGTTTCAGAACATTTTCCTCCTTTAATGTCGCCCATAATCTGTACAAATCCACCGAGACACAAACAAATCTTTTTGGGCGGAAAAAGAAGTAAAACAATGTGTTTGCATAAATCTACACACCCTTACACTGTTACTTTGACGTCCCCTGTGAATTTCTGACATCAGAGCTTTTGGGTCAGGATGGCCCATCTGGAATTGGTGATCTTTGCCCATTCTCTTCCTTGCAGTAGCTTCACATCAGTCAAGTTGCAGGGGCAACGGTTTATAGCGCCCTCTTCAGGTTACCACAGAGTTTCCTATGGATTCAGGTCTATTTCAGAACTTCCATCTATTTTTTGTTGCGAAAATGACTGATCTTTGGAACTGTTCATAATTCCCTCCATATTGACTAAAGCTCCAATTCCAGCTGCCAGAAAACATCTTCAAAGCACAATACTGCCTCCACTATGCCTCACTGTGGGGATGGTGATCTTTTGGTGCCTCCACCATGCCTCACTGTGGGGATGGTAATCTTTTGGTGCCTCCACCATGCCTCACTGTGGGGATGGAAATTTTTTGGTGCCTCCACCATGCCTCACTGTGGGGATGGTGATCTTTTGGTGCCTCCACCATGCCTCACTGTGGGGATGGAGATTTTTTGGTGCCTCCACCATGCCTCACTATGGGGATGGTGATCTTTTGGTGCCTCCACCATGTCTCACTGTGGGGATGGTGATCTTTTGGTGCCTCCACCATGTCTCACTGTGGGGATGGTGATCTATTGGTGCCTCCACTATGCCTCACTGTGGGGATGGGGATCTTTTGGTGCCTCCACCATGCCTCACTGTGGGGATGGTAATCTTTTGGTGCCTCCACCATGCCTCACTGTAGGGATGGAAATTTTTTGGTGCCTCCACCATGCCTCACTGTGGGGATGGTGATCTTTTGGTGCCTCCACCATGCCTCACTGTGGGGATGGAGATTTTTTGGTGCCTCCACCATGCCTCACTATGGGGAAGGTGATTTTTTGGTGCCTCCACCATGCCTCACTGTGGGGAAGGTGATTTTTTGGTTCCTCCACCATGCCTCACTATGGGGAAGGTGATCGATTGGTGCCTCCACCATGCCTCACTATGGGGAAGGTGATCGATTGGTGCCTCCACCATGCCTCACTGTGGGGATGGAGATTTTTGGGTGCCTCCACCATGCCTCACTGTGGGGATGGTGATCTTTTGGTGCCTCCACCATGCCTCACTGTGGGGATGGTGATCTTTTGGTGCCTCCACCATGTCTCACTGTGTGGATGGTGATCTATTGGTGCCTCCACCATGCCTCACTGTGGGGATGGGGATCTTTTGGTGCCTCCACCATGCCTCACTGTGGGGATGGTGATCTTTTGGTGCCTCCACCATGCCTCACTGTGGGGATGGTGATCTATTGGTGCCTCCACCATGCCTCACTGTGGGGATGGAGATTTTATGGTGCCTCCACCATGCCTTACTGTGGGGATGGTGATTTTTTTTGGTGCCTCCACCATGCCTCACTGTGGGGAAGGTGATCGATTGGTGCCTCCACCATGCCTCACTGTGGGGATGGTGATCTTTTGGTGCCTCCACCATGCCTCACTGTGGGGATGGTGATCTTTTGGTGCCTCCACCATGCCACACTGTGGGGATGGTGATATTTTGGTGCCTCCACCATGCCTCACTGTGGGAATGGAGATCTTTTGGTGCCTCCACCATGCCTCACTGTGGGGATGGTGATCTTTTGGTGCCTCCACCATGCCTCACTGTGGGGATGGTGATCTTTTGGTGCCTCCACCATGCCTCACTGTGAGGAGGGTGATCGTTTGGTGCCTCCATCATGCCTCACTGTGGGGAGGGTGATCGTTTCGTGCCTCCACCATGCCTCACTGTGGGGATGGAGATCTTTTGGTGCCTCCACCATGCCTCACTGTGAGGAGGGTGATCGTTTGGTGCCTCCATCATGCCTCACTGTGGGGAGGGTGATCGTTTGGTGCCACCACCATGCCTCACTGTGGGGATGGTGATCTTTTGGTGCCTCCACCATGCCCCACTGTGGGGAGGGTGATCTTCTGATGATGTGCATTGTTGACTTTGCACAAAACAAACCTTTTAGAATCCATGGCCAAAAATATTAGCCTTGTTGTCATCATACAATACCACGTTTCTCACATGCTTTTGGTATATGTTCTGCAAGTGCATGATTGGGGGCAGTTCAAGAGTTCTGAGGCTTGCAGCAAGTCCCCGGTGCAGTGAGGACCTGATCGGGGGCAGTTCAGGAGTAATGCAGCAAGTGCATAATCAGGGATCAGTTGGGTTGTCTGTATTTTAGCACAGGTCTCTGATGCCCCTAGGATTTTCCACTCTTGCTGTTTAGGGGGCTTTGTGGTGTGACTAGTTGGCCTGTAATGCACATTGTATGATGGGGTGACAGCAACCGCTTGTCCTATATTGTCAAATATGAGAGCGGATTTTGCAGACGTGTTGGACAGTCCTGACTATAACATGCAGCTCCTCTCTCCCGTCCCCTCAGTAATTCTGGGAAAGGCTCCAGACGGATCATGCATGACTGCAGAACAATATTTTACTCTGCCTGGAATATTCTGGCCGGAGAAGAGTCATGTGTCTGGTCCTGGGGTTTAGAGGGGGCAGAACGAGGGATGGATTGTGAAAGCCGTAAACAGGCCGAGAAGGTATACAGCTATATACAGACAGGGAATTACACGTTTATCAGTGCCGGAGCAGTGTATGCGGAAAAGAGTAAAACTGCAATAGTGACTATATAATACTCTTATAACAATTATAAATCCACCATATAATGCGAACAGAAACATAGCAGCATCTATAATATAGTAATAACAACACTATGGACCAGGGGTGGACACAGACAGAAGAGGCCCCTGTGCAAAAACAGTATGTGGGCCCTTTGCAATCCAGTGACTCCTCATAATGCATCCGTTATATGCTGATTACAGGTGGTCGCCACCTTTTGTCTTGGGTCCTTGTGCAGCTGCATAAATTGCACCATCAGCATGTCTGTCCCTGCTATTGACATATAATAGCACCATACAGCACAGGAATACCTTGCCATATAGTCTCCATTTCATACTACCATACAGGGTTTTCAATGTATTACTATGCCGTGAAGTCATATAGTGTGCACATATCACTGTGCCGTGCTATATAGTGCTCCTATAATACTGCCATACAGGGTTTTATGCTGTGAAGTCATATAGTGTGCACATATCACTGTGCCGTGCTATATAGTCCTCCTATAATACTGCCATACAGGGTTTTATGCTGTGACGTCATACACAGTGTGCACATATCACTGTGCCGTGCTATATAGTGCTCATATAATACTGCCATACAGGGTTTTATGCTGTGACGTCATACACAGTGTGCATATATCACAGTGCCGTGCTATATAGTCCTCATATAATACTGCCATACAGGGTTTTATGCTGTGAAGTAATGTAGTGTGCATATATCACTGTGCCGTGCTATATAGTCCTCATATAATACTGCCACATTGTACCTATTTATTCTTACAACAGTGCAGACACATAATTGTGCCATACAGTATATATATAATAGCACACTATAGCAACCAAGTACCATATGGCCTCCATATAATAGTGCCACATGGTGCATTCATGGGATTGTCATAGATACAGTCCACATAACGCTGTGTCCTATAGTGCATATATAATACTATTATACAGATTTTCTGGCATATGATAATTCTGCCATACAGTGTATAAATAATGCCGCCATATATTGTCCCTACAGTTCTGTCTGTACAGTGTAATTAGCCGCAGTGGTAAGTCCTGCGCTCCCTCCCTGCACTTAGCGTGGGCAATTAGGCAGGAAAGCTGCGGCGCTGTATCTCAGCCCCCGATACCGCGGCTCAGCAGAGCTGCCATTACATCAAGTGTTCTGCTGGGTCAGTAAATCCTGCGATCAATCCTCCCGCTGGGTTTGGACAGGTTATCGATTCCCGTTACTGCTAAATGGTTAATGGAGCGCAGGGTTATTTATGGGGAGGATTTGTTGCTTTGTATCGGTTTTCTTCTGGAATCTTTTAGTTCCACCAGGAAAAGATAAGGAAAGTTCCGGTGGCCCCGGGGCCCCGCACTCGGGCGGTCAGAGGAGTCGGTCTCCTCTGTTCTAACATTGGTGGCGGTATTATTTGGAAGTACCCGGAATATCTGTGTAATATGTACGGAGAGATGTAGGCTGAGCCGATCACGAATCGAACAGGACGCGGCACTAATTAATGAAGGTATAATATGTGACGACCATCCACCGTGAGGCCGAGCTGCTGGTAGGCAGCACCCCGAGACCCTTAACCCCTATACAGGGATCTGGAATTACAGCGGAGCCCAGGGGGTAGCTGCCTATATGAGCAACAGAGCCGGGGAGGTCGCCAGGGGAAAATCAAGACCCGAAAAACAAAGTCAGAAGTCCGAGTCAAAACCGAGAGGGAGCGAAGGTACAAAATCGTCAGGCAGTAGCAGAGTCAAAAATCCAGGCAAAGGTCAAGGGCAAAAACCAAGAGGGCAGCAAAGGTACAAAATCAATAGGCAGAGGCAGAGTCAGAAATCCAGGCAAGGTCAGAGACAAAACTAAACACACACACTATCACTGGGGAACCAAAACTATATCTGGTGGCCTGCAAGACAGGCTCCAATGTATTTGAAGGGCGCGGTTACCTCCCATAGGCTGGAGCTCACAGCCTGATGATCTCATCCGGACCGCCCCTAGATCCAGGCCAGATGGAGATGCACGACTGGCTCCACCCACGCCACCTCTGACAGAAGAACGCAGGCTGCGCCTAACGGACACCTCTGCAGGGCCCTTTCCTCTGCGACCAACACCACCCAGAGGGGAAACACAGCGGCGCTCAGCGACAGAGGCAGACGTCGCGGGAGCAGTTCCATATGAGGACAAGGCCCTCCTATCACCGGCGCCACCAGCCGAAGGAATCCGGCTCCTCCCAGCGGCCAAGGCAGGAACACCGGCCACCGGGTCCAATGGCGATGTGACATAATATGTCCCCGTTGACACCCACACAGGACATGGCTATACTCCTATAGATTGGTTTCCGTTATTACATATCAGTTCTATGGGAAGATGTGAGAAGCCAAAGCTTCAAACTGCTGTCAGATGAGCATCTTCCCTATGACACCTCCTGCGTCTTGGTGCTCGATGTTATAAGTATCCTGAGACTGATGATCCGGGGCCTTGAGTACAGTGTCCATTAGAAATAGTCTGTCTGGTACAGGACTCTTGACCCCGGACTCGCGACTCTTGACCCCGGACTCGCGACGCTTGGCCCCGGGCTCGCGACTCTTGGCCCCGGGCTCGCGACTCTTGGCCCCGGGCTCGCGGCTCTTGACCCCCGGGCTCGCGGCTCTTGACCCCGGGCTCGCGGCTCTTGACCCCGGGCTCGCGGCTCTTGACCCCGGGCTCGCGGCTCTTGACCCCGGGCTCGCGGCTCTTGACCCCGGACTCGCGGCTCTTGACCCCGGACTCGCGGCTCTTGACCCCGGACTCGCGGCTCTTGACCCCGGACTCGCGGCTCTTGACCCCGGACTCGCGGCTCTTGACCCCGGACTCGCGGCTCTTGACCCGACTCGCGCTCACCCGGACTCGCGGCTCTTGACCCCGGACTCGCGGCTCTTGACCCCGGACTCGCGGCTCTTGACCCCGGACTCGCGGCTCTTGACCCCGGACTCGCGGCTCTTGACCCCGGACTCGCGGCTCTTGACCCCGGACTCGCGGCTCTTGACCCCGGACTCGCGGCTCTTGACCCCGTGGCCTCGACGCGCTCTTGACCCCGGACTCGCGGCTCTTAAGTATGTTTGAAATCTGACTCTGATTCTGATACTTGACTTTGAGCTTCAGTCAGGTATCAAAATCAGGTGTCGGACAGAGTATTCCTGATGTAATATTGATTTATTAGTCAGCTCATTTCAGGACTCCCTGGCCCCTTTCTCAGGACAAATCAATATCATATTGCCTTGTGTCAGGGAGCCCTGAAACACGTTGACTAATAAATCAATATTATACTCACCCTTTGATGCCTGGTGGAATACGGCAGCGCGGTGTTTAACCCTTCATCCTCCCTACTCTATATGCCCCACACTGGGGACTGCAGCTGCCGTGATCTGCTTTTATAGTGGTTGTGCCTCTCACAACCACACAAGGTGAAGCCTCTGATACCTATTTAGGTAATATTTTATCTCTCAGTCCCTTTATCCTCCCTACTTTAATGTTCTGAGATAATGACCTTTGGGTTTCCATAATCATCAACATTAACATAAATAAACACATGACATAGATCCCTCTGTGTGTAATGACTCTATATAATAGATGTGTGTCACTTTATGTATTGAATTACTGAAATAGTCACTTTTTGATCATACTCTGATTCATTGAGATGCATTGGTAACAGCTGAGGGTTTGGTACAATGTATCCAATCTGTCAGCTAAACACAGCAGCAGCACAAATGTTTCTCTGTATAGTTTGTTACACTGTATCAGTCTGCGGTTCCAGGTTGTTTAGCTTGTAGAGGATTGACCTGACTGGACACATTGTACCAAACCTTCAGCTGTGAGAAGTATACGGCTGTGTTCACACTGTGTGCGCTTTAGATCTGTTTTTTGTGATCCCCAGCAAAGTTAATGAGTTTTCAGAAATCCTGTTCTGACGCTGCGTTTTTTACTGGTCCATTTTTGGGGCAGAAAATATCAAGAAAACGAATGAGCGTCAGTCAGTGATCTGTGTTCTCCATTGACCCCAATGTATTAAAATAAAAAAACGGTTCCAGTTTTGCTGCTGAAAATTCTACAAAAAAATCTGATAAAAAGCGCAGCGTGTGCACAGGGCCTAAGAGGAGAGTTATTAGAAGTCAGTCTTATCTTTGCCATTTGCCCATAGATGAGAGGCAGAGGCGTAGCTTGAAGCTCAGGGGCCCCAATGCAAAAGCTCCAACGGGGCCCCCAGTTATTGCAAATCTTTAATAGCATTAGTCCTTTTCTATAGGACAAAGGGACTTTTGGGGCCCCCTAGGCTCCAGGGCCCCGGGTGTGATTTCATCCCATGCACCTGTTGTAGTTACGTCCCTGATGAGGGGGTTGTGGTCCTGGTGGGCCAGTGTAATGGCCGATCATCAGAGCTTGCTGTCTGGCTGTAGTTTAGTCTCTCTCCAGCCTCTCCTGTTATGGTTTCTTTCCTCCTCAGATCCAGTTTTGCTTCTCCCCCTCCGGCGTTCCCCGCAGAGCCACTAATTACAGATGACAAAATTACTTGGAACTAAAATAGGAGCCGGAAAGGGAAGATTTAAAGGGGCAGCGCAGGGTGCGGGGTGTCGGGTTATCTGCAGGGACACCAGGCTCAGGGAATCCCCTGCGGATCGCTCCATGTAACGCAGCTTTCATCGTCCTGATATTCGCCGTCTCCCGGGGATGAGGCACATGTGCGGCTCAAGTGGCAATTATCAAAAATCTGAGGATGGTAATCAATCCCCAGAATGAGGGCGAAAGGCGAGGAGCGCTGCGGCGAGACGCTGGGTGATGGGCATCTCCTCTAGAGGGTCATGGTGGGGGTTGTAGTGTCCTTTGTATACATTTGTTATGGGTTTTTCCATTAATCAGGTTATTTTGGGAGTTTTAGTGTTCTATGTATAGCATGTTACAGCCTTGTGTTGGGTCATGCTGGGGGTTGTAGTGTATAGTGTTTAGTAGAATTGTATTCCGCCATGTCCTGTAGTTGGGTCATGCTGGGGGTTGTAGTATTGTATTCTGCCATGTCCTGTAGTCGGGTCATGCTGGGGGTTGTAGTGTATAGCGTTTAGTAGAATTGTATTCCACCATGTCCTGTGTTCGGGTCATGCTGGGGTTTGTAGTGTACAAACGTAATACAAAATATTAGGCCCTAGAGGTGTATATGAGGCTGTGGCATTCAGGTCAGGAGACCATGGATGTTCCATACTTTGGCGGACACCCTCCTATTGTATGATGAGGTTCATGGCCTCCGCTGGGCCCTATCCTCCTGTCAGCAGAGTTGATCGGGGGCCGATAGCTATGAGGACTCCGTATGGAGGTGGGGGAGGCCCTGGGAATATTCTAGGGCAGCTAGCTGTCCAAGGTCCTGACAAGGAGCCAAGGCGAGGACCAGATGTGGAGCCGCAGGCCCCAATGATGAGCAGAATGACTCTAACACTGGATGATACATTGTAGATGATTATTTCCAAGAGATTGACAGAAACCGTAAGAACCCTAAACCCAAAATAGAGTTGACCTTGAGGGAAATGTACGGGAAAATTTCATGGACCAAAAGCACCTAAAGTCTTTGCTGTGGGGGAAGATATTTTCCTGTGCACAGAACACTTCCTGTCAGCTCCATAGAACTACAACTCCTTTTAGGCCTGTCCCAGCATGAAATTACTGATCTTGTGGTACTACAAGTATGAGCATGGAGACAGTTGTGGGTTTATGGAGACAGACAGCAGCATCCGCTCCTATGTGATACAAGATTGGAAGGACACGTATTTGGAAACAGTCAGCAGCGTATACTGAGTATACGGCGCGCAGGCCGGAGGTTCCCCACTCCTGGTCTACACTAATATGAGCAAAGCTTGGAAGCTCATGTATATGGAAACAGTCAGCATCGTCCACTGTCAAGTGATAACCGCTTATGACATCTATATAGAAACAGCCAGCATCATCCGCTGTCAAGTGATAAAAGCTTGGGGCATGTTGTATATGGAAACAGCCAGCATCGTCCGCTGTCATGTGATAAGAGCATAGGGCATGTTGTATATAGAAGCAGCCAGCATCGTCCGCTGTCAAGTGATAAAAGCTTGGGGCATGTTGTATATGGAAACAGCCAGCATCATCCACTGTCAAGTGATAAAGCTTAGGGCATGTTGTATATGGAAACAGCCAGCATCGTCCGCTGTCAAGTGATAAAGCTTAGGACATGATGTATATGGAAACAGCCAGCATCGTCCGCTGTCATGTGATAAAGCTTAGGACATGATGTATATAGAAGCAGCCAGCATCGTCCCCTGTCATGTGATAAAGCTTAGGGCATGTTGTATATGGAAACAGCCAGCATCGTCCGCTGTCATGCGATAAGAGCATAGGGCATGTTGTATATAGAAGCAGCCAGCATCGTCCCCTGTCATGTGATAAAGCTTAGGACATGATGTATAAGGAAACAGCCAGCATCGTCCGCTGTCATGTGATAAAGCTTAGGACATGATGTATATAGAAGCAGCCAGCATCGTCCCCTGTCATGTGATAAGCTTAGGGCATTTGTTATGGAAACAGCCAGCATCGTCCGCTGTCATGTGATAAAGCTTAGGACATGATGTATATAGAAGCAGCCAGCATCGTCCCCTGTCATGTGATAAAGCTTAGGCATGTTGTATATGGAAACAGCCAGCATCGTCCGCTGTCATGTGATAAGAGCATAGGGCATGTTGATATGAAATAGAAACAGTCAGCAGTGTCCACTCTCATATGAGTAAAACTTGGAAGGCTATGTATATAGAAACAGTCAGCTGTGTCCGCTGTCAAGTGATAAAGCTCAGCGTCCGCTGTGGTGGCGCCACGTTGCTCCGTGGTCACCTCTCGATGACATTGAGGCTCCTTGTTTTTCAGGACACGTGAATCCTGTCCTACACTGTAATTAGGTGACCTCTTTCTCGAGGCTTCATCTCCTGCCAGCCAATTTATTAATGGCCGTCCTCGAGGGCCGCACGTTTCACCATCCATGTCCATGTTTCCTTCTCCGCAGAGATCCGCAGCCAGCTGGTGGAGCAGTTTAAATGCCTGGAGCAGCAATCCGAGTCCCGGCTGTCGCTTCTCCAGGACTTGCAGGAGTTTTTCCGCAGAAAAGCTGAGATTGAGCTGGAATATTCCCGGAGCTTGGAGAAACTGGCTGAGAGGTTCTCCTCCAAGGTCCGCAGCGCCCGGGAGCAGCATCACTTCAAGTAAGTGGGAAGTGAGGGGTTAATGTTCTGGCACGCGGTGCGGCCGGTGCCCTTTGAATCAGAAAGGGGGAATGAGGGGTTAATGTTCCGGCACGGGTGCAGCCGGTGCCCTCTGGATTAACAGTGGTAAATGGGGTGGTTAATGCTCCGGCACGCGGCGCTGGCGGTGCCCTCTGGATTAGCATTAGGAAATGAGGGGTTAGTGTTCTGGCACGCGGTGCGGCCAGTGCCCTCTGGATTAGCATTAGGAAATGAGGGGTTAGTGTTCCGGCACGCGGTGCGTCCAGTGCCCTTTGGATCAGCAGTGGGGAATGAGGGGTTAACGTTCCGGCATGCGGTGCGGCCGGTGCCCTTTGGATCAGCAGTGGGAAATGGGGGGTTAATGTTCCGGCACGGGTGCGGTCGGTGCCCTCAGCAGTGGGCGCGTGGTGTAATAACCCGTCATTTTCAGATATTTCGAGGCATGAAGGTCTTGAAATAACTCATCCTTTATGTGCTGCCAGATGGGCGAGTCCAGAACGTGATCACATGTAGACCGGGGTAATATGACGCCATTAGAGTGATACCCCACACAGGGGGAAGGGGTGGGGATCAGTAACCAGGTGCCATTTTGGGACCCCTTATCACTGGGACCCGGATACAGCTAAAGTGCAGATGTATCAGTCCGTAGTAATTACTATGGGGAGGGGGTTGGTTTTTGGACCACACAGACCTGGTGATCACAGAGATGCCCCTACTAGATAGGGTGATGCCATCAGGGGGCAACGCAGAGGAGTCAGGAGATTCCAAACTGAGGGCATCGATCAGAGCCGAACCTCATCCATTGACTTCAATGTGTGCAAAAATGCAGGAGGGTGCACACAGTGTGTGTTTAGGTGCAAATTTAGTGCAATTTCTTAAAACCAGCATTGCTTGTTAAAAGGTGCTTACCCTAAAGCTTCTGTGCACTAATGCCCCGAAGTCATCACATGCTGCCAATGGGCCGCTGTCCTCTTTTATGGCCTGGATCTCTGCAGCTGACGTGATCACAACACACGGGGTGTCCTCTTACTATATGTGACCTATTGTATCAAGGGCTTCAGATGGGAATCTCATGCGGGCGGCAATTCATTAATATGGCGCCATTTGTTCCATGGCACTTTACAATTGAAGAAGGGGCATACATAGACAAGTCCAATAATAATGAACAGTACAAGGCACAGACAGGTACAGGAAGAGAGAGGACCCTACCCACGAGGACTCGCAGTCTACAAGGGATGAGTGAGGATACAGTAGGTGAGGAGAGAGGACCCTGCCCACGAGGGCTCACAGTCTACAAGGGATGGGTGAGGATACAGTAGGTGAGAGAGGACCCTGCCCACGAGGGTTCACAGTCTACAAGGGATGGGTGAGGATACAGTAGGTGAGGAGAGAGGACCCTGCCCACGAGGGCTCACAGTCTACAAGGGATGGGTGAGGATACAGTAGGTGAGGAAAGAGGACCCTGCCCACGAGGGCTCAGTCTACAAGGGATGGGTGAGGATACAGTAGGTGAGGAGAGAGGACCCTGCCCACAAGGGCTCAGTCTACAAGGGATGGGTGAGGATACAGTAGGTGAGGACAGGATCCTGCCCACGAGGGTTCACAGTCTACAAGGGATGGGTGAGGATACAGTAGGTGAGGAGAGAGGACCCTGCCCATGGGGGCTCACAGTCTACAAGGGATGGGTGAGGATACAGTAGGAGAGGGTAGAGCTGGTTGTGTAGTGGTTCAATAGACTGAGGATCACTGCAGGCTGTAGGCTTGTCGGAAGAGTTGGGTCTTCAGGTTCCTTTTGAAGGTTTCCAAGTAGGAAAGAGTCTGATGTGTTGGGGTATAGAGTTCCAGAGTATGGGGGAAGCACGGGAGAAATCTTGTATGCGGTTGTGGGAAAAAGGATATAAGAGGGGGAGGAGAGAAGGAGATATTGAGAGGATCGCAGGTTGTGTGTAGGTCAATTACCTACAGAGTTTAGGGTAGATTGGAGTAGTGCAAGAGTGCTAGAGGGGAGGCCAGAGAGCAAGAGGTTGCAGTAGTCGAGGCGGGACATGATGAGGGCATGCACTAGTGTTTCTGCAGTTTCTTGGTAAAGGAATTTTCAGACCCAGGAAATATTTTAGAGTTGGAGTCGGCAGGAGGTGGAGAGGGCTTGGGTATGTGGCTTGAAGCGGAGCAGAGTCGTGGATTACCCCGAGGCAGCGAGCATGCATTGCCGGAGAGAGTGAGCAGCCATTGACTTAGAACCGATGATGGTGTCAGGGAATGGAGGTTTAGGCATTGCCAATGATAGGTGGCCAATTGTTTTCTGTAGGACCCTCAGATATTAGTGCAGAATTCATCAACCTACTGCATTACAAAGCTTTTTTGCAATTACAGTTTCCAGCATGCCCTGAGTGTGTGACAGTCATGGCATGCTGGGAGTTGTGGTTTCACAATAAATGTGGTATCTCAGGCTTCAGGTGTATAACTCTAAGGCTGACGTTTCCGGTGTTATGCTGGGGCTTGTAGTTCCCCTTGGGTTATGGCACAGCTTAATGTCCATCATTTTCTTCCAGTACTGACTGTAATCAGTTAATTACTGAAGTCTGTTTCTAACGATTTCCCATCCAGATGAGAATTGGCGTTTATTATTTAAGGACGACGATGAAAGCGTAAATCCTGGCTGATTTACTGACACGTATTATTTACTGCACAGGTGGAGATTTGCACAACGCAGCATTTAATCCAGCAGAAGCCATAATGACATATACTGGGAAAGGTGGATGACAATCTGTGGGGCATTCATTACATTTCCATAGGAGAAGTTACCCATCTTTCCTAGAATTCAGAAGGGCAGAGATATAAGCAGTAATAATGTATCACTATCAGACAATGTATCACTATCAGACAATGTATCACTATCAGCAATGTATCACTATCAGACAATGTATCACTATCAGCAATGTATCACTATCAGACAATGTATCATGGTGTCCTTGGCAGGTTTGTTGAATTGTGTACTAACCGTTAATATGGGAACTGTAATGACGGACTTATTGGAGGTCACTCGGCTCACACAAAACCAGAAATGGGGAAAATATGACTAAAGGGAATATTTCACTGCCTGACATATGAGAATGAATCTATTATGTTTGTGGATTTTCAGGAAGGATCAGCATCTCCTCTCTCCTATGAACTGCTGGTATCTGGTTCTGTCCCAGACCCGACGTGAGAGCAAGGACCATGCCACACTGAATGATCTCTTCCTCAATAATGTCATTGTCCGGCTGTCGCACATCAGCGAGGACGTCATTAGACTCTTCAAGAAGGTGAGGATGAGGGGGACGCCTTCCACCTGCTGCCTATTCTCTATGGTGGAGGCTGAGTCCCACCACACAATGTCTGGTCACAAGGAGGCACAGTGGGGTCCCAGGGTGACATCAGATTTGTGATCCCTCTCTGCTGTGTCTCTCCCTCTCTGCTGTGTCTCTCCCGCTCTGCTGTGTCTCTCCCTCTCTGCTGTGTCTCTCCCGCTCTGCTGTGTCTCTCCCGCTCTGCTGTGTCTCTCCCTCTCTGCTGTGTCTCTCCCGCTCTGCTGTGTCTCTCCCTCTCTGCTGTTATCTAAAAAATGAGAATGCGCATAGGGTCTTATCCTTAATACAAAACGAATCCCATACAGTATGAAAACTGCTCACCTGATACGGTTGTGAAGCCCACAACCAGCTTGATCGCTCAAACACAGCAGCCGCAGCCGGGACCGCACTTCCACAATCGTGGGGGTGAAACTCTATCCGGGACCAAGTGTCTTTTGGTCCCGCGCCGCTGCTCCAATAAGTATTAGAAACACTGGAGTGTTTTAAATAAAAGATCTTCAGTTTTATTTCCGACACATTTTGGAGCTAAACACCCAGCTCCTTCCTCAGGGAATTTACCATTCTCTGCTGTGTCTTTCCCTCTCTGCTGTGTGACCCCATCTCTGTGTACCTTGTCTTTGATACCTTTTCAGCTGTAAATCTCATGTGCTGCATGTCTCCCTCTCTGCAGTGTGCCCTTGTCTCTGCTGTGTGTGCCCTTGTCTCTGCTGTGTGTGCCCTTGTCTCTGCTGTGTGTGCCCGTCTCTGCTGTGTGTCCCCGTCTCTGCTGTGTGTCCCCGTCTCTGCTGTGTGTCCCCGTCTCTGCTGTGTGTCCCCGTCTCTGCTGTGTGTCCCCGTCTCTGCTGTGTGTCCCCGTCTCTGCTGTGTGTTCCCGTCTCTGCTGTGTGCCCCCGTCTCTGCTGTGTGCCCCCGTCTCTGCTGTGTGCCCCCGTCTCTGCTGTGTGCCCTCTTGTCTGCTGTGTGCCCTCTTGTCTGCTGTGTGCCCTCTTGTCTGCTGTGTGCCCTCTTGTCTGCTGTGTGCCCTCTTGTCTGCTGTGTGCCCTCTTGTCTGCTGTGTGTCCCAGTCTCTGCTGTGTTTTCCTCTGTTGTGTGCCCCGTCTCTACTGTGTGCCTCTATCTCTGCTGTGTGCCCCCCGTCTCAGTTGTGTGCCCCCGTCTCTGCTGTATCTTCATCTCTGCTGTGTCTTCCTCTCTGCTGTGTGCCCCCATCTCTGCTGTATCTTCATCTCTGATGTGTCTTCCTCTCTGCTGTGTGCCCCCATCTCTGCTGTATCTTCATCTCTGCTGTGTGCCCAGTCTCTGCTGTGTCTTCCTCTCTGCTGTGTGCCGCGTCTCTGCTGTGTCTTCCTCTCTGTTGTGTGCCCCCGTCTCTGTTGTGTGCCCCCGTCTCTGCTGTGTGCCCCCGTCTCTGTTGTGTGTGCCCCCGTCTCTGTTGTGTGCCCCCGTCTCTGTTGTGTGCCCCCGTCTCTGTTGTGTGCCCCCGTCTCTGTTGTGCGCCCCCCGTCTCTGCTGTGTGCCCCCCGTCTCTGCTGTGTGTCCCCGTCTCTGCTGTGTGTCCCTGTCTCTGCTGTGTGCCCTCTTGTCTGCTGTGTGCCCCGTCTCTACTGTGTGCCTCTGTCTCTACTGTATGCCCCCGTCTCTGTTGTGTGCCCCCGTCTCTGCTGTGTCTTCCTCTCTGCTGTGTGCCCCGTCTCTGCTGTGTCTTCCTCTCTGCTGTGTGCCCCCCGTCTCTGCTGTGTGCCCCCCGTCTCTGCTGTGTGCCCCCCGTCTCTGCTGTGTGCCCCCCCGTCTCTGCTGTGTCTTCCTCTCTGCTGTCTCTCCCTGTCTGATGTGTTTTCAGTATAGCAGATATATATTTGTTGACATTGATTTACTTGAGTTTGATCCACAAGTTTCCTATTCATTGACATGGCATAGGAAAGGAAGTGTTGTCATAGGGGCCTGGGACTAATGAGCTGCATTCTCCTTTAAGTATAATGTATATAACAGTGATTCTGTATGTTGCAGAGTAAAGATATCGGTCTGCAGATGCACGAGGAGCTGGCGAAGGTGACAAACGAGCTGTATACGGTGCGTCCTGGGGATATTCACGGCTCTTATTCTTATGTCTCGGTCTGTAAGTCAACTTCTACTTGAACCTCTCACAGGTGATGAAGACGTACCACATGTACCACGTAGAAAGCATCAATGCCGAGAGCAAACTGAAGGACGCAGAGAAGCAGGAGGAGAAGCAGTTCAGCAAATCTGCAGAGCTCGGGCCCAACGCCCTGCGCCACGAAGACAGACAGCAAAGACGTAGCTCTGCCAAGAAGATTGAGAAGATGAAGGAGAAGGTGGGGGAGCAGTCTGCTGAGATCACTGCGGGCACAAAGGGGTTAAAGAAGTGGCCAAACTTGAAGCTCATGGGCCCTGATGCGAAAGCTCCAACGGGGCCCCCAATTATTGCAAATCCTTAATAGCAATAATCTTTTTCTATAGGCCAAAGGGACTTTTGAGGCCCCCTAGGCTCCTAGGGCCCAGTGTCATGGGGTGGAATAGTGGTTAGTGAATCAGAAGGCAAGATGGTAAGATGGGAAAGGCATTCAGGGGAGCTAGCCTGACCCTTAGACTGAGAGTCCCTAACTCGCCCTGTTCCCAGAGGTACCCTAGATGGCGGAGAGGTCTGGGTCACCACCCTAGCCCTTCGCTCCTGATCAGCCCTAGGTTAAGATCCCCTACCTCCACCCACGGACTAGGAAAACCCAGAAGCTTCAATGGAAGTCAACGCCAGCAAAAACAGCTCAGCACAGTACGACTTCACAGCATGGGGTAGAATTAGAAATGAGCTCTATCTGCGACACCTAGTGGAGGGAAGTGCAGCTATTTCAAGGCCGGGGGAGTGGAGATCTAAATACTAAGACACACCCCTCCACCTCCACCTGAATGCTATGACTCACCCCTCCACCTGCAGAGCTGCACACAGCAAACTAAGGAAGCAAAAACTCAGTTTAATCACAGCAGCAACATTCATGGACTGCAAAGCAGTCAGCACGTGACGCAAGGGTGCAATTGCAACCCCTGCACTGGTTATAGTTACGTCCCTGGGTTAAAGAGCACAAGCGCTGCTAGAGACGTTGGAATAACGAAACCTATAGCTATATGCGAACACATAAGTCTCATCTTAGAGACAGTAACTTCACTATGAAACTTTGATTGAGGTTCTGTGCAAGATCCATCTAAAAAGCGTAATAATAACTTAAACAACTTTACAATATAAGTTTTGTTTCAAATTTTCACCCTCTTCATGATCTCTGCTTGCTGTCAGAGAATGGACATGACTCATTTGCTTGGCTCTGATGTATATTGGTGAATCCTGCACCTATGTGGTTATTTAGACTTGATACAATTGTAACATCCTCTGTCGTATCAATATTATCTAACAAATTATTCAGTCTTTGGATGTTTAAAATAAAAAAATTAATATTTCCGTCCACTCACAGCAAGCAGATATTGAAAATGAACCATGAACTTTATTAGAAAGTTGCAGAACTTTTATTGTATAGTTTTGTTACTTTTTCACTCTACCATTGGCTGCCAGGGGGAACTAACAGAGTGACGGGCAATATTACCTAACCCTAAAGAGATGATGCGTCTAAGGCCGGAGACACATGCAAAATGCTCGCATGAGTCTCACATGACTCACCCAGAATGGACGGCTCTGTACAGGAGCAATACATTTTACTGTATTTATAATGTTAGGCCGGAGACACACTGAGCGAGACTCATGCCAGATACTTGCACGCGTCTCGCATGACTCAACCAGAACAGCCGCCGGCTCTCCGGACAGGAGCGTGTCAGTTGCTTGTGTTTCTATGCTCCTGTCCGGAGAGCCGGCGGCTGTTCTGGGTGAGTCATGCGAGACGCGTGCAAGTATCTGGCATGAGTCTCGCTCAGTGTGTCTCCGGCTTAACATTATAAATACAGTAAAATGTATTCTAACCTGGGTCACCTGACTGGTCTGTATTCTGGAATATAATACAATCAGATTATTCCAATTTGAGGATCTTCGTAATTGATTTCTCTGCTTGGGCTTTTCATTTTTGTGAAATTTCAGATTATTTTGTGGTTCTCAATAGAATTAAAGGGAACCTATCATGTCCTTTTTTATTGTTAAACTGCCCCCAATGGTATTTGTAGTGTTCATTAGTAACCTGTGTTTTTTAAAATTGCTATAATTATCTCAAAAAAGCACTTTAGATACATAAATGTTTTTATTAGCTATGGTAGCTGGGCAAACAGTCATACAGTCATCCGTGAGGTCAGCAGACACGTCAATCAACTGAAAACATGCGGAAATTCAACTAATGCTCTCTACAAGGACCTGTGTGATGTCACGACCCTGTGACTGCAATGGGCGGAGCTAAAGCTATGGCATCCTTCAGACAAGGCGTGCTTAGCTTTGCCCATTATGGTCACATGGTCGTGACATCATACAGGTCCTTGTAGAGAGCATTAGATGAATTTCAGCACGTTTGCAGTAAATGGACATGTCTGCTAACCACCTGGATGACTGTTTGGGCAGCTAGCTAATAAAAACATCTATGTATCTAAAATACAAAAAAAAACAGACACTAATGCACAGTACATGATGTAAATAACACTGGGGGTGGTTTTTTTTTAATCAGATATTTTTTATTGAAAAACTTCAATGAATAGACAATTCAGTAACATCACATTTTTACATGTAACAATCCCTCAGAACTGAACAGTTCCACACTGGGGGTGGTTTAATAACAAAAAAGGAAAGGACGGGTTGCCTTTAAGTATTGGAATATTAAATTCCAAATTTAAGCCGTAACAGTCATTTTAATTTTCATTTCATAAATCAAAACCACACATGAAAATAAGCAACTTTTTAACTTATCTGATCAGAGAAATCTGCTTCTTTCTCTGCCAGAAATGATCAGTGATTATCAAAATTCTCAATTCTGAGGTCAAATCTGTATTCAATGAAGACTTTTCCCTTTACTGCGATAAAAGATGGCAGATGGTGATGATGAGATTCTATGATGACAGGAGGAGGGAAAAGTTAGTCAGGAGAGGGAAGCTAGAGTCAGGAGAGGGAAGCTAGAGTCAGGAGAGGGAGGCTAGAGTCAGGAGAGGGAGGCTAGAGTCAGGAGAGGGAGGCTAGAGTCAGGAGAGGGAGGCTAGAGTCAGGAGAGGGAAGCTAGAGTCAGGAGAGGGAAGCTAGAGTCAGGAGAGGGAAGCTAGAGTCAGGAGAGGGAAGCTAGAGTCAGGAGAGGGAAGCTAGAGTCAGGAGAGGGAAGCTAGAGTCAGGAGAGGGAAGCTAGAGTCAGGAGAGGGAGGCTAGAGTCAGGAGAGGGAGGCTAGAGTCAGGAGAGGGAGGCTAGAGTCAGGAGAGGGAGGCTAGAGTCAGGAGAGGGAGGCTAGAGTCAGGAGAGGGAGGCTAGAGTCAGGAGAGGGAGGCTAGAGTCAGGAGAGGGAAGCTAGAGTCAGGAGAGGGAAGCTAGAGGCGGAGAGGGAAGCTAGTGGGAGAAGATAGAGGGACACACTAGAAGGAGGAGCTAGAAGCAGGGAGGCTGTAGAAGCAGAGGGGGAAGCTAGAGGGAGGAGCTAGAAGCAGAGGGGGAAGCTACAAGGAGGAGCTAGAAGCAGAGGGGGAATGTAGAGGGAAACACTAATAGGCAGAGGGGAAAGGTATAGGGAAGAGTTATAAGCAGAGGGGGAAGCTAGAGGGAGGAGCTAGAAGCAGAGGGGGAAGCTATAGTGAGGAGCTAGAAGCAGAGGGGGAAGCTATAGGGAGGAGCTAGAAGCAGAGGGGGAAGCTATAGGGAGGAGCTAGAAGCAGAGGGGAAAGCTAGAGGGAGGAGCTAGAGACAGGGGGAAGCTAGAGGGAGACGCTAGAAGCAGAGAGGGAAGATAGAGGGAGGAGCCAGAGGCAGAGGGGAAACTGGAGGCAAAGGCAGGAGCCGGAGGCATAGTTCCCCCCCCTCCCCTGTCTTCTATCTAATCAGTAATTACTGCCATCTCCTATCTCAGTGATGGGAAAGTCTTCACGAAATACAGATTTTGATAATGACCGATCAACTCCAGCAGAGAAAGAAGCTAATTTGTCTGATAAGAATTATTACAAAATTGCTTATTTTCATGTGTATTACTGATTTATGAGACAAAAATTAAAACTACGGTTACTCTTTAAGCAATATTGCTGCATTGTCTCAGCCTGATATACTAACACATTAGTTTTACAGTAAATTGTCTTATTCTCTTTTCACCATTTGTCGTTTTCTGTTATTTGAAGTTTTCATGTTTTTTTTCCTCTGATTATAGAGACAGGCGAAATACTCCGAGAACAAACTGAAATGCACAAAGGCCAGAAACGAATACCTGCTGAACCTGGCGGCCACCAACGGATGTATCGGCAAGTACTACATCCACGACGTGTCCGACCTCATTGATGTGAGTGCTGAGACATCTGCCGTACATCACCGCCCTGAATGTCACATATCGAACAACAGATTATGCTTTATATTTATATTATGCAACTTTATATTTTAAGTCCCTTTTCCTTCAGCTGCATTATCGTCATTTACACCTAATTTATCAAGTATTGCACCTAGTTTGATATGCTTGATGCATCTTGAGGTGTAAGATCCCTGCCCATAACTGATTTTCCACCTTTTACCCTTTTTTGCTCTTAAACCGCATGCAGCCAGATGAAACCGTACCGGTATTATACTGTATCCATTCTCCGGTTCCGTTATAATACCAGTACGGTTTCATCCGGTATCGTCCGGATCACTTTGCCTGTTTTGAGTTTGTACTGAACACATGAATGTTGGGGCACACACCCCGATCAGGGACTTCACTGAGAAGTCTGTGATTAAACATGATCCCCACCGGTTTTGGTGCTGCGGTCCCTTCCCGTTCTACCTGCTGAACAGCCTATCACAGACGCCCATTGTCTGCGATTGGCTGTTACGCCCCACCCATTGTGTCTGTGTTTGTTTGCTGGCATGGTGGGTGGGGCGCAACAGCCAATCACAAACTCTTTCACAGGACTGGTCATCTGTGATTGGCTGCTCAGCAGTCAATGCAGTGTAAATTACATGAGGCTAATGAGTGGGACCCAGGAATGACCGCAAAAGCTAGACAGGTGCGTATAATGCATTAATCACAGCCTTTTCAGTGAAGTCCCTGTTAGGGGTGTGTTCTAGACACTTAGGTGTTCGGTACTGACCCTGAACTTTACATGTGTGACGATACCACGTGTGTTCAATAGGCATGCCGGATCCAGTTTTACCGGATCAAGAATGATCTGGTAAAACCAGATTCGGCACCCATTGACATGAGATATGTGAGATTTATTTACATTCAGATGCTGAAAATGTGTACTGATATAATGGGTCTTCAGCTGCACGTGTAACAAACCTTCAGCTGTGAACAGGATAAGCTCAGGATGATTTTTCAGCCACCCAGTGTAAATGTGAATGTTTCTATTCACTCATAACAAGCAGAGATATCGACAGCGGAGAATAATTGAAATACAAATGATATAATAGTGTTGAGAAACTGTTAATGTACACAATTGTGAGGTCTGGAGACTGCGATGTACCAGAAGATATAGAGAATCCGGTGACACAGGATGATTCTGTATGTAGTTTTTCTGCATTGAGAAGGTTTTTGTGAGTTTTTTGCTCCTGATAAAGGCGCTTTCTTCCCTCTCCCTGCTGGGGGGCACCAGATGGCTTCACTTCTCTTGATGATGACGGCCGGTCTCCCCTCCTCTAATTACCTCCTCTATGTCACAATGAGGGGGCTGCTGTCAGCACAGGCCGAGCCCAGGTGTTCTCCGAGTCCCCGGGGACACGCTTAGGTTATGAATGTGCAGATATCACGGGCTGTCAGACGTGACTGCTTGATTTATATTTATTTCAGGACGGTTACACAGATGTGAACATGTCACTGACGTTCAGCGAATGTGGTCACTGAAGAGACAAAAATACTGCCAACGATCAATGATATTAATAGGTCAATTCCAGTCTTAGAAAAATACTATAAATACTGCCTATGTACAGAATTAACTACTATAATACTGCTCCTATATACAGATATAACTACTATAATACTGCCTATGTACAAGAATATAACTACTATAATACTGCCCCTGTATACAAAATATAACTACTATATACTGCTCCTATGTACAAGAATATAACTACTATAATACTGCCCTATATACAAGAATATAACTACTATAATACTGCTCCTATATACAAGAATATAACTACTATAATACTGCTCCTATTACAGGAATATAATACTATAATACTGCTCCTATTACAAGAATATAACTACTATAATACTGCTCCTATATACAGAATATAACTACTATAATACTGATCCTATGTACAAGAATATAACTACTATAATACTGCCACTATATACAAGAATATAACTACTATAATACTGATCCTATTACAAGATATATAACTACTATAATACTGCTCCATATACAAGAATATAACTACTATAATACTGCCCCTATGTACAAGAATATAACTACTATAATACTGCTCCTATATACAAGAATATAACTACTATAATACTGCTCCTATATACAAGAATATAACTACTATAATACTGCTCCTATATACAAGAATATAACTACTATAATACTGCTCCTATATACAAGAATATAACTACTATAATACTGCCCTATTACAAGAATATAACTACTATAATACTGCCCCTATGTACAAGAATATAACTACTATAATACTGCCCTATGTACAAGAATATAACTACTATAATACTGCTCCTATATACAAGAATATAACTACTATAATACTGCTCCTATATACAAGAATATAACTACTATAATACTGCTCCTATGTACAAGAATATAACTACTATAATACTGCTCCTATATACAAGAATATAACATATAACACTGCCTTGTACAGAATTAACTACTTAATACTGCCTTATGTACAGATATAATACTATAATACTGCTCTATATACAAGAATTAACTACTATAATATGCCTATTACAGAATATAACTACTATAATACTGCTCCTATATACAAGAATAAATACATAATACTGCCTTATACAAGAATAAATACTATAATATGCTCTACATACAAGAATATAACTACTATAATATGCCTATATACAAGATTAACTACTATAATACTGCCCTATATACAAGAATATATCTATAATCTGCCCCTATATACAAGATATAACTACTATAAAACTGCCCCTTGTACAAGAATGTTATGGAGTAGTATAAACACACTTTTCTGGATTTTCCTTTTCTCGATCTCTTATCTCCGTCTATAATGATGACGGTTTGTTGTAGTAATGCAGGATTTTGATTGCTTATAATGACATTTTGTATCTTCATTTCAGCTTCGTGTTTTCTCCCTCATTAATGTCTGTGGTTTTTTGGTGTTCACAGTGCTGTGACTTGGGTTTTCACACCAGCCTCGCTCGCACTTTCCGCACGTACCTCTCTGCTGAGTATAACCTGGAGACCTCTCGCCATGAAGGTCTGGACATCATTGAGAACGCGGTGGATAATCTGGACGCTCGCAGCGACAAACATAAAGTCATGGACTTGTGCAACCAGGTGTTCTGTCCTCCGCTGAAATTTGACTTTCAGCCTCACATGGATGATGAAGTATGTAGTCCTTCTGCTTACGAGACTCCAGTGGTGGGGGTTCATTAAAGAGTATAATTAATGATGCTGTTTTGCAGGTGTGCCAGGTGAGCGCTCAGCAGCCGGTGCAGATGGAGCTTCTGGTGCGTTACCATCAACTACAATCCCGGCTGATGACACTGAAGATTGAGAACGAGGAGGTAACGGCAGTGTAACCACATCACTTGTGACTAATTCACAAGTTGTATAATACACGGTGCTCATAAATATGTACTATGTAGGACATTACACAGCATGATTGAAAAGTGTAGCTGTGAATCCAGCACTGGGGAGAGATAAAACACTCACAAGAAATCTGGACTATGTAGAACATTATATAGCAGTATTGAATAATGTACCTGTGGATTTAGCTTTCAACAAAACATTTAATAGAAAGCAGCAGCACCAAGGAAGACCTTACAAAGCAGTACTGAGCAGTGTAGATGTGAATCTAGCTCTGGAGTGAGATAAACACTTTATTTAAAGCAGCAGGGTCTTTGTGTTCCTCTCAGTCTCCTTCCCCCCTGTCCATATACACTTCAATAACCATCTGTTATCCGCTCTTAACCCTCTGTGAGCTGGCAGTTCTTCTTGCTTTGAGCAAGATGATTTTTTTATCAGTTTTGTAGAATGAGTCTTGAACAGGAGAAGTGGCTCATAAGTCGGGAAAGCAAATTTCTCAGCTAAAATATATTAGTTTCTTCTATTCATTTGTACTGTTCATTTTTGCAAACTGTTCTGACCATTAATATTAATATACTATTGGAGGAAAATGGTATTGTGTATCACACAATGGTGATCGTGTCTTGGAATATTCTGTGTTGTTATTGATGTCACAAAGTGTCATTCTATATCAGGTTTTCCTGTATGCCGGACGCGATATCTTTTCCTTGCTGTTATTTCTATACATTGTATATAATTCATTCCTTGCAGTGAGTCTATCCTCTATCCTCACATTGTAACAGTCCTCCTCCTCCTGCAGTTCTCGTGTTAATAGAGTTGGCAGATGAGGTGATTAAACATTGTTGTGCCCTCGGGGCGGCCGCTATCAATCCGACTCTTCGGTCTGACACAATTGGGCGCTTTGTTTTGCATATGAAATTACTGTAAGTCCTTGAATCGTCCTCATCTGTCAAGTTAATAACGATTCTGTTCAGCCGTGTCTTGTCCTGTATCTGCTATATAAAAGCCCTATCCAGTCTGTGTGTCTGTCTGCAAGTTTGTCCCCAAAATAGTGCCATCTATAGGATATTGTGTAAAGTACAGTTAAACTGGAATGTGAAGAAGTCCATAGGTTTGGTGGATCAGTCAAATAAAACAGCGCCACCTATAGGACATCTATGATAGGGAACTCGCATGCTGTCCGGGACACTGGCCACTGCAAAGGCATTCATCATCGCCTGTGTCCGCTCCGTCATACCCTTTGGTCGGACCCATCCTGCTGCTGCAGCTCCTCAGTGTACAGAGGGAAAGAGACATTGCACAGGGGAGAGAGAACAGGAAGAAGAGAGACAGCGCAAGGGGGGAGAGAGCGCACAGGGAGGGAGGGAGAGGAGAGCGCACAGGGGAGAGAGAACAGGAAGAAGAGAGACAGCGCAAGGGGGGAGAGAGCGCACAGGGAGGGAGGGAGAGGGAGAGCGCACAGGGGAAAGATATCACAAGGGGAGAAACGGCATAAAGCAACAGAGCGCACAGTGGGAGAGACCTCACAGGGGAAGAGACAGAACAAGGGGGAAGATGGCACTCTCGAGGAGGGGAGAGAGCACAAGGGGAGAGAGAGTGCACAGGAGGAGAGACCGCATAGGGGGGAGACCACACGGGTGAGAGACAGAACAAAGAGGAAGAGAGCACTCTCAGGTAGGGGAAAGAGCACAGTGCGAGAGTGCACAAGGGGAAGAGAGTGCACAGGGGGATGGTGAGCAACAGCCCCTGCCAAGCCACGACCCCCATGCAGCAGCGGCTCCCCCCGCCCTCCTCGGTGGCGCTGTGATTAGTAGCGGGAGTAGTTGGACTAATATACACATGTTCTAGAATCCCCGATGTGATAGAATCAGGCCCCGTCTAGCTTCCAGATAACCAGGCAGATTTGCAGTTCAGGACTCTGGGACAGTTGGGGACAACCAATATGGCTATCGCAGAGATTCTTGACATAACATTGTCTTTTGATAGTAAATCACTTGTACGTGACGTTATCTGACCGCACTATTAACGCTAACTGTATGTGCAGGTGAGGAAGACCCTGGATGCCACCATGCAGACGTTGCAGGACATGTTGACGGTGGAGGACTTTGACGTGTCTGACGCCTTCCAGCACAGCCGCTCCACCGAGTCCATCAAATCCGCCGCCTCTGAGACGTATATGAGCAAACTGAACATCTCCAAGAGACGAGCGAACCAGCAGGAGACCGAGAGCTTCTACTTCTCAGTAAGAAACGCCCGAGTCCCTGAACAACGTCATCTTCACCCAATAAAGTCTTATGGCTCAATGTAATAGAGCAATTAGAATCACGAGAACAATAAACTCATAATGGTCACGAGGAAGAAGACAAAATTCAATTCATCCAGGTCTTTTTCTAGTTACACAGGCCAGATCCTGCGCCTGCACAATGTCACATCCCAGAGATAATATCCAGCAGGATAATAGAGGAGCGTAATGTAATATATCCCCACATGTGATTCATCCAGAATATTCCAATTTAGGAAGTTCCTGGGGAAAGAAACCAAGAGATTTAAAGAGCAATTCTATACACTATTATTATTGACCTCTGCTGCAGTAATTATACTCAAGTTACACTGTACTACAATACTGTCTCCAATATACAGATATATATAATATAATACTGCCCATATGCAAAAGGATATAACTACTATAATACTGCCCCTATATACAAGAGTATAACTACTATAATACTGCTCCTATATACAA
The DNA here is from genome assembly GCA_033576535.1 of Allobates femoralis. Taxonomy (NCBI): domain Eukaryota; kingdom Metazoa; phylum Chordata; class Amphibia; order Anura; family Aromobatidae; genus Allobates; species Allobates femoralis. Next base: position 99,438,023 of record JARQOC010000007.1, read on the forward strand.
GAATATAACTACTATAATACTGCTCCTATGTACAAGAATATAACTACTATAATACTGCCCCTATATACAAGAATATAACTACTATAATACTGCTCCTATATACAGGAATATAACTACTATAATACTGCCCCTATATACAAGAATATAACTACTATAATACTGCTCCTATGTACAAGAATATAACTACTATAATACTGCTCCTATGTACAAGAATATAACTACTATAATACTGCTCCTATGTACAAGAATATAACTACTATAATACTGCCCCTATATACAAGAATATAACTACTATAATACTGCTCCTATATACAAGAATATAACTACTATAATACTGCTCCTATGTACAAGAATATAACTACTATAATACTGTCCCTATGTACAAGAATATAACTACTATAATACTGCCCCTATGTACAAGAATATAACTACTATAATACTGCCCCTATATACAAGAATATAACTACTATAATACTGCTCCTATATACAAGAATATAACTACTATAATACTGCTCCTATGTACAAGAATATAACTACTATAATACTGCTCCTATGTACAAGAATATAACTACTATAATACTGCTCCTATGTACAAGAATATAACTACTATAATACTGTCCCTATGTACAAGAATATAACTACTATAATACTGCCCCTATGTACAAGAATATAACTACTATAATACTGCCCCTATGTACAAGAATATAACTACTATAATACTGCTCCTATATACAAGAATATAACTACTATAATACTGCTCCTATGTACAAGAATATAACTACTATAATACTGCTCCTATGTACAAGAATATAACTACTATAATACTGCTCCTATGTACAAGAATATAACTACTATAATACTGCTCCTATGTACAAGAATATAACTACTATAATACTGCTCCTATGTACAAGAATATAACTACTATAATACTGCTCCTATGTACAAGAATATAACTACTATAACAATAAATATGTTCATCTTTATTTCAGAAATTTAAGGAATATTTGAATGGTAGTAATCTCATCACCAAACTACAAGCTAAGCACGATCTTCTGAAACAAGCACTGGGTGAAGGTAGGCGAATGGGATTTACTGATGACTTTGCTTTGAAGTCTATTATTCATATATACCGTATATACTCGTGTATAAGCCGACCCGTGTATAAGACGACCCCCCTACTTTTGCCCCCAAAACCTGGGAAAACCTATTGACTCGTGTATAAGCCGAGGGTGGACCCCAGCACAGGTATACAGCCCCCAGCAGTGTGGTATACAGGCCTCCCCAGTGGTAGTATACAGCAGCCTCCCCAGTGGTATATACAGCAGCCTCCCCAGTGGTATATACAGCATCCCTAAAGGTATAAACAGCAGGCCCCAGAGGCATACAGCAGGCCCCAGGGGTATATACAGCAGGCCCAGGGGTATATACAGCAGGCCCAGGGGTATATACAGCAGGCCCCAGGGGTATATACAGCAGGCCCCAGGGGTATATACAGCAGGCCCCAGGGGTATATACAGCAGGCCCCAGGGGTATATACAGCAGGCCCCAGGGGTATATACAGCAGGCCCCAGGGGTATATACAGCAGGCCCCAGGGGTATATACAGCAGGCCCCAGCAGGTATACAGCAGGCCCCAGCAGGTATACAGCAGGCCCCAGCAGGTATACAGCAGGCCTCAGCAGGTATACAGCAGGCCCCAGAGGTATATACAGCAGGCCCCAGAGGTATACAGCAGGCCCCAAAAATATACAGCAGGCCCCAGAGGCATATACAGCAGGCCCCAGGGGTATATACAGCAGGCCCCAGCAGGTATACAGCAGGCCCCAGCATGTATACAGCAGGCCCCAGCAGGTATACAGCAGGCCCCAGCAGGTATACAGCAGGCCCCAGCAGGTATACAGCAGGCCCCAGCAGGTATACAGCAGGCCCCAGAGGTATACAGGCAGCCCCCAGTGTATACAGGCAGCCCCCAGTGTATACAGGCAGCCCCCAGTGTATACAGGCAGCCCCCACTGTATACAGGCAGCCCCCACTGTATACAGGCAGCCCCCACTGACAGTCGTCCCCCCATCATGGAAAGAGCCCCACACTTTGCAGAGTCCCCCCCCGGCCCCCGCTGCATTATCTTACCATCCAGGGTCTTCACCGCGGGTCCTCCAGTCCTCCTTCCTCGCGCGCTGTCTTCCCGGTCTCATGTGACCCGGCGGTCGCAGTGGAATGACGTCATCGCGCCGGGTCACATGAGACCGGGAAGACAGCGCGCGAGGAAGGAGGACTGGAGGACCCGCGGTGAAGACCCTGGATGGTAAGATAATGCAGCGGGGGCCGGGGGGGAACTCTGCAAAGTGTGGGGGCTCTTTCCATGATGGGAGCCGTGCATATCTAATGAGCGGCCCCACGTGACGGGCCGCTCAGTCAGCAGCCTCCCCCCGCCTGCTCCAGCCTCCCCAGCAAAATAGTTACCGTATTGACCCGTGTATAAGCCGAGGGGGTGACTTTTCAGCCCAATTTTTGGGCTGAAAAACTCGGCTTATACACGAGTATATAGGGTATATTATACACAGTATATCTGTTCTGACCTCTGTGTATGTTAATTGTTGTTTTATATTTCAGGCGAAAGAGCAACTTATGGAACCACTAGGTGAGCACTAAATGGATTTGAGGACCTCAATGGCCCCAATGATAAATCAATGGGAACGCTGTGTTATGGATTTCCGTAGTGGTAGTGATCAGTAAGGGACAGATGTGAAATGTCTTGTAGTAGTTAGACGATGTGCACACCGAGCAGATTATTTCTGCACCAAGTCTGCATGTGTTTCTATCATATAGTCTCTAAGAAAAAGACAAATAATGAACACGTTACTTCTTTTCATACTTCTCATTGGCTTTGCTGACATGCATTTCCTCTTGCAGATTTAAAAAAAACATCAAAAAACACACAAAAGATGCTAGGTGTGCACATAGCCTTACCCTTGATTTGGTTATTTGGTTTTCTTTAGCTCACTTCCATTTAGTTTTACTTTGCCCTCCATTTTATTGTTGTTGTAGGCCCCATCTACAGTGTAGTTTTAGCTTCCCTTCAATATTGCCTTAGCTTAGCCTTCAATATTGCCTTAGCTTAGCCTTTAATATTGCCGCAGACTAGCCTTCAATATTGCCGCAGACCAGCCTTCAATATTGCCGCAGACTAGCCTTCAATATTGCCGCAGACTAGCCTTCAATATTGCCGCAGACTAGCCTTCCATATTGCCGCAGACTAGCCTTCCATATTGCCACAGACTAGCCTTCAATATTGCCGCAGACTAGCCTTCAATATTGCCGTAGACTAGCCTTTAATATTGCCGTAGCTTAGTCTTCAATATTGCCAGAGCCTAGCCTTCCATACTGCCATAGCCTAGCCTTCAATACTGCCATAACCGAGCCTTCAATGTTGCCGTAGCCTAGCCTTCAATATTGCCGTAGCCTAACCTTCAATATTGCCGTAGCCTAGCCTTCAATATTGCCGTAGCCTAGCCTTCAATATTGCCGTAGCCTAGCCTTCAATATTGCCATAGCCTAGCCTTTGTTATTGCCGTAGCCTAGCCTTCAATATTGCCAGAGTCCTTTCTCCCATTTTGTTGTAGGTTCGCAGCTTACAAAATTCTTCATGATAATATTGACACGTTATTCCGTTTCCCCCAGGCCCCCGAGTCTTCCCCCTAAGCCTCTGAAAATGAGGAAGCCCAGACCTCGCTCCCTTTATAGCCACATGCTCTTTAATGGGAATATGGAGCAGTTGATCCAGGTACTGGTGGTCGCTGTGTGGGATCGGAGTCTGCTGCGCCTGTGACTCTCAGCACGGCTTCCTCCTCACCTCCCGCTCTGTCTGCTCATCCTCTGCGCCTCCTCTCTGATGCTCTCCTATAGGTTTCCGCTTTTGAGGACATGGGGTAGTTACGACAGTGACATCAACATCATTCCACCAGTCCAGATATGTTCTAGAATCTGCTCTTTACATTGTAGCACCATGTGCAGTTCGTGGTTCTGTCCTCTCTGATTGCCCATGAGGGCATTGGGCCCTTAAAGCATAACCGCCGTTTAAATATTTATTTTATAATAATAATATAGAGCAAGTGATTATAATAAACTTTCTAATATACTTCACTAGAAAGTTCTGATTGAAAGCCATTCATAAACCTTCCACAAGGTGTCCACACTGCACTGTGTGTGAAGCAAACATATGTTCATTATCACTCAGACCCGTCTTCATACTGAATACGGGGCATGTTGCCATATAAGGAAAAGGGTGGTGTGGCCTACACTGCTGACTGCAGCTGGTGAGGAAACAATGTATCAGATTACTACAGGCTACAGCACAGTTGCTGAGCAATGTCAGAAGGTCTAGAAGAGTGCAAACTCCTCATCTGTCTCCACAGAGCCATTCACCTCTCTGTTAACCCCTTCTCTGCTATCACATTGCTCAGCTGCTCTTAAAAGCTGTGGTAATACACACAGTGCTGGCAGATGCTGGCCATGCCCACACAGCCAGAAAATGCAGATTTTAAAAGAGCACAGAAAAATGTGAGAAAATAAGTCGTATGGCACAAAAAAACATTATCTTAGCTGCTTTGTGACCCATCATTAACAACCAGTGGAGTATTGTGTTTTTTTTTTCCAATTAAATAACATTTACACTTTTAAATCAATTTTGTACAGAGAGGAGCTGATCTGTGCTGCACAAAAGCAACAAATCCCCAGGAGACGATATAGAAAACCTTCAGAATAAGTGATGTCCTCATCAGAGGAGCTTAGATAATCATTCCCATCATTATTGCTATGTATCAGGGATTGGGATCATATTGTTACGTTTAGAGTTGAGCAAATCGATTTGATGGGAAATTAATTCATGTAGAATTTCAGAAAATTCACCGAATCCATTAAATTAGAAAATTTGCAATTCAACATGCACAAATTGCCAAAATGAAAAGGCTCGCATGACCTCAGGTGTGACTTTGCGTCCTTCCCCATAATGCACTGCAGCCGTCACGTCACCTGGTATAGGATTTATTGATTTTACTCACTTACATAGCCCTAATAATGCCACAGCACATCACAAACTTGATTATAGTTCAGCCATTTAGGAAGGACTATTAATGTATATATAAAAGCCAGGGCTGGGAACGCAGCAGCCATTGAAAGAGGAAGAGAAAGCCATAAATCACTGAATAAACATTAAATGTAGTGTGTGACAGCACAATACTGAAGAACCGCCATCATACATTTGCCCATAGTCAGATAATAAGACAGTCAGAAATGGACTGCAAATTTAACAAAAGACTGACCGGCAACACCAATAAATGTGAACAGGTGCCAGCTGAAAAAACAGGACTACAAAAAGGTATACAGCTGCACACTGGAACACATGATTAAATAAATGAGGAGAGTCTGGCCGTGCGTTACTGCGGTAGGAACATTAAAGGAAGAGGGAAAATACACTAAGCTTATTGTAAAATTGAATAGAGAATATATGACCTAGCTTTACTGCTGTAGGAATATTGGAATAAAAGAGATGCTTAGCTGATGCACTGGCCATTGCATATGAGCCCGATAACCAACAACAAGGTGCATGTCATATATCAGCACCCTAACCCTAAAATGCCTATATGTGCTATTAAAAATCTGCATGTGTGGGCAGATAGGATCCTAACTATATAGGAAGGTGAATACACCATGGATAAAGGGTGGGGTGCTCAGCCAGAAAACATAATACAAATTTAACAAAAGACTTACCGGCAACACCAATAAATGTGAACAGGTGCCAGCTGAATAAAAACAGGACTACAAGAAGATATACACCTGGATACTAGAACACTTAGTATTAAGTAATGAACTAGTTCCATGCAAGTGTTCTAGTGTGCAGCTGTATATCTGTCTGTAGAAATTGGCCACAGGTTTGCAGCGTCACAGAGTATTTCAGGAGAGATCTGTTGATTTTCAACCTCTTCGGCTGTGTGCGCACCCTGAGGATTTGGTGCAGACATTTTCGGCAGAAATAAGCACCAATAATGCAATGCAGCTGTGCTCCTGCGTTTTTCTTAATGAAACCAATGGCTGGAAGGGCTGTAAAGCGCAGGAAATCTGCACCAACAATTGACGCTGCTGAGTTTTTCTGCACCAAATCTGCAAGGAAAAAATAAGCAACGTGTGTACAAGACTTCAGAATGCTCATAGACTTTTCTGGCATAAGAATAGGCAAGCAAATATGTGCCAAAAAAACGCATCAAATCTGCAGCGTGTGCACATTGCCTTACAATAGATGCAGTAATAGTAAATATGGATGGAGCAGGGTCCTGCAGCAGGAAGGAGTATTTCAGGTACTGACCAAGGAGGTCATAGACTGAGTAAAGCCTCCATATACATTATCAGTAGTGATGGATGTGTATGGGGTCCCATACAGATGATTGTCGGGGACGTTAATGATCTGGCATGTCTGATTTTGGACTGATGATCTGTTGTGTTCTGCCGGCCGTCCACCATCTACTGTGTGTGGGAGGCATTACATATGGTAGAAGACTAATCCTAATTCTTGTTAATCCCAGTGCTCTTATGGTCGGGGGCCACTGTGCTTTTACATAGTGGATGAAGTACGGTCTCCAACAACACAAAGTCATTTAGGAGAGGAGGGAGCGGCTCCTGTAAAAAGTCATTTAGGGCCCGTTCAGACCAGCAGATTGGTCCGTGTGCACCAATACACGTGGATCAATGGGGCTGCATGTAAAATATTGCAGCATGTGCTATAATGATTCAATTTCCAGCCCAGAATAATGCAATGTAAAGAGAAGCTCCAGTATCTGTCTGCAGTGGGCACAGACACACGGAGCTGCACGGTCAGACACATCTGCAGTGCACGGACACAGCTGCCTTGTGTTTAAATACGGCTTTGTAAACCTTAGGGTTTCAGCAGCACAGAGTATGTCAGGAGAGGAGCGCACTGATGCTTTTCTCTATACACGACCTCCTTGTATATATTGTACGACGCTCCGGTGCCGGTCCAGGACGATGCGTTTCCGCCCGCTCTACTCGTGATGACCCCGGTGTCCTTCTTTTGCTCCTGACTCTGCTGACTTCTCCTCTCTTTTTCTCTGTCTCTGTCGCTGCTGTTTGCTGTGTGTTTGTGTTTGTTACATCAGAGGACGGAGGAATACTCGCGCCAGGAACCAGGTATTACTGTGCAATCCCCTGTGACGTGAGGGAGGACCCCCGACCTGCTGACCTAGAGGGGGGGGGGGCGACTATAATTTAACTGATCGCCCCTAGTAGACTATACATGAAACAGGATATATTATATATGATACTGACCCTAACCACATGTATAGGGAGATTGGCCTTGCCAGACTCCTCCTGTGCCGCTGTCCTCTGGAGGACCATATAGGATTATTGTGGCGACATCCACTCTATGTCCTATAATCACTGGACCGTCAGGCCTCACCATGCCACACTTTGCCCTTATTTTGTAGGATAGGAAGAATCTAGTGAAACAAGACCAGTTCAATAGCAGCACAGAGTATTTCAGGAGAGGAGTGGCTGATTTGAGGGAGGTTCTGTAGCCGGAGACACACAATGCGAGACACATGCGAGATACTCGCACGAGTCTGGCATGACTCACCCAGCCCAGCCACAGGCTCTCTGAATGGGAGCGTCCAGAGAGCCTGCAACTGTGCCAGGTGAGTCATGCCAGATTCGTGCGAGTATCTCATGTGTCTCACATCATGTGTCTACAGCCTTAGACAGAGAAGCATTAGTGTCTCCTCAGCACACAGAGTATTTCAGGAGAAAAGGGGAGCCTTGTACATTGGGAGGAGCAGGGTTCCTCGACAGCACAGAGTATTTCAGGAGAGGAGTGTGCTGATCTTGAGGGAGGTTCTGTGACCGGAGACACACAATGCGAGACACATGCGAGATACTTGCCCAAGTCTGGCATGACTCGCCCAACATGGCTACAGGCTTTCTGAATGGGAGCGGGTGTTTCTATGACACTGACACGCTCCTGTCCAGAGAGCCTGCAAATGTGCTGGGTGAGTCATGCAGACTCGTGCAAGTATCTCGCATGTGTCTCGCATCATGTGTCTCCGGACTTAGACAGAGAGGTTTAGTGTGTCCTCAGCAGACACAGAATGTATTTCAGGAAGAGAAGAGGAGACCTTGTATATATAGGGAGGAGCAGGGTCCTCGACAGCACAGAGTATTTCAGGAGAGGAGTGTGCTGATCTTGTGGGAGGTTATAGAGAGAAGGATTAGTAACTACCCCAGAGTGACTTCCCCCGACTGAGTGCCCCAGAGTGCCCGTTCCTGGAGGTGGAGGCCCGGAGCCTGTGAACCGTCCGCACTCACCCGCTGAATGTGTTGTCTTGCAGGATTCGGTCAGGCCATCCCATTAGTGGTCGAGAGCTGCATCCGATACATCAATCTCTATGGTGAGTCCAGAGTCCCTGTGTATCTGTGATTTAAGGACATAGAGAGTCCTGGTAATGAGACAGGTCAGGGGTTCACATACTTTTCTTGCACTAAAGATTTTGTGTCATTTCTACTAATTAAATTTACACCCGTCTGCTTTGTTCAGGTCTCCAGCAACAAGGAATATTCAGAGTTCCCGGATCTCAAGTTGAAGTAAATGATATCAAGAATTCCTTTGAAAGAGGTGAGTGATGCCGAGACCGATCCATAATAATAATAATCTTCATTTATATAGCGCCAACACATTCCCAGCGCTGTACAATTCAGAGTATCCGAGCCATCTTCATATGGAAGAAGTATATGACCATGTGCTCGTTCTGTACGAATAGTATATAGGGGGCAATGAATAGTGGTGACGGTACATGGTCAACTGCAGAGGACGATTTTATCAGGTCATTGTTTTATGAATACATCTTAATTGTGTAATAACATTATAATATACATTTAACTATTATTTTTTCACCATTTTCAAGATTTCGGCTTGCTGTCCGTTAATAACATTCTTGTGCCAAAAAGTCTCAAACCGTTTTGATACAATGTATCCGACTGTGACACTAGTCACTACTAATAGCTTGGGTGAATGTGATACTAGCTAGTGTGTGACACAGACACTACTTACATTTGTATATGCAGCAGGGAAGTCTGGTAATCCGGGGTCAGGATCCGAAGAGTTTGTAGTATTCAGGGAGTAGACAGAGGCATAGTCATGCAACAGTGCAGAATCAGATTACCAGAAGAGCTCGTAGCATTTAGGGAGTAGACAGACGTAGTACTGCAATAGTCCAGGGTCAGGTTTCCAGTACAGCACAAAGAAGATTCAGGGAGTCAACAGAGGCATATCCAGGGATCAAAATATCAGGAGATCATAACAAGTACAGTGAGCAGACAAAACGGAAATACATTAGCAGTGTGGAATAAGATAATAGAGATCAGAACAAGTCAGGTACAGAAATGCAGGTCACACAGCGCTTCAAATAGAATGTATGACTGCTGGAGTTCTGGGAAAGGCTGCTCAGTAAAGTAGCAGAGCAATCACTGGTAAGATGGAACACCTGAGCAACCCAGAACCAGAATGGGAGCCTGCGCCCCCCTGTTGGGGTTTAGAAAAGCAGCATGTACAACAAGTTCACCGTAGCTGAATCTGTAACTCACAGCTTGTATTGATTTCATTTTCTGGCACAGGACGGGCCCGTACATGAGCCATGTAATAACCTTGGCGCACCTTACCCCAGTGCGTTGATGACCTGCATGTGAAATACCAGATTTGATCAAATCATTCTAGTTTATTAGGTTGTAGAAGTTTTCATTATGCAGCAACTTTATTAAAGCTCAGATGTATAAAGGAGGGCGGTCGGATTGGCTTTTTTTGGCCAAAGGTTCCTAAAACCCAATAAGTGAATGTATTGATGAATTGCAAGGACACTTTTTAGGTTTCTAAAGTTGTTGGTTTCTTCGTTTTTTTCAGGAGAGGATCCGCTGGTGGAAGATCACAGCGAGCGAGACATAAACTCCGTGGCCGGGGTCCTGAAGTTGTATTTCCGGGGTCTCGAGAATCCGCTCTTTCCCAAGGAAAGGTTCCAAGATTTGATGTCTACGATCAGTGAGTATTGCAGGGGCCGAGGTTACGCTACAGGGTACGGCCTGTGTATGGAGCAGGTCTGACTTCAGTATTCAGATATAGCTGCATCTCAATGAATTAGAAGATCATCCAAAAGTTACTTTATTTCAGTGACACAATACATAAAGTGACCACATCTATTATATAGAGTCATTACACACAGAGGGATCTATTTCATGTGTTTATTTCTGTTAATGTTGATGATTATGGAAACCCAAAGGTCATTATCTCAGAAAATTAAAGTAGGGAGGATGAAGGGTTAAACAATGTGCTGCCGTATTCCACAAGACATCAAAAGGTGAATATAATATTGATTTATTAGTCAACATGAAACATTGGAATATGATATAGATTTGTCCTGAGACAGGGGCCAGGGAGCTCTGAAACACGTTGACTAATAAATTAATATTATATTCATCCTTTGATGTCTGGTGTAATACATCAGCGCGGTGTTTAACCCTTCATCCTCCCTACTCTATAGGCACCACGCTGGGGACTGATCTGCTTTTATAGTGGTTGTGACTGTCACAACCACACAAGGTGAAGCCTCTGATACCTATTTAGGTCATATTTTATCTCTCAGACCCTTCATCCTCCCTACTTTAATTTTCTGAGATAATGACCTTCGGGTTTCCATAATCATCAACATTAACATAAATAAACACATGAAATAGATCCCTCTGTGTGTAATGACTCTATATAATAGATGTGTGTCACTTTATGTATTGAATGACTGAAATAAAGTCACTTTTAGATGATATACTCATTCAATGAGATGTACCTGTATATGGGGCCCTTGTAATCAGGGAATATACTAGGAGCAGGAGAATATATTGGATTTTCCTTCCCCGTTGCTAACATTTTTCCCCTCTACTTTCAGAGCTAGAGAACATGTCGGAGCGGGTCCATCACATCCGGCAGATCCTCATCACGTTGCCCCGAGCTGTCCTCGTGGTCATGAGATATCTCTTTGCCTTCCTTAATCAGTGAGTCATCATTAAAAGAATTGGACAACTAAAAAAGTTGGACAACTTACTATACAGATCTATATACATTGGTGAAATCCAGGGTGAATTTGACTTTGAGCAATATGACTGATCTATGGATGAACCCTTAGGCCATGTTCACATGTAGTGTAAATACTTTGCTCTTCTGCTGCATTTTTTGTGCAATCTGCTACATTTAAAGGAAATCTGTCAGCAGGTTTTGCTATATAAGCTGAGGACAGCATGCTGTAAAGGTTAAAAAACAAAATGCAACTGTGCTTCTGTTATCTGTGTGTGCTATTGTTTACCTAAACTAAAGGGTTTCTTACCCTGAGATTAGAATTAGAAGAATACATTCTCACATGCAGGGCAGTCTGACATGCCCCCTCACTGTTAATGCATAATCTCTGTATAGAGCCTGGTGTTGGCGGGGGCAGCTCACTGTGTATAGACTTTGCATATACAGAGCCTGGTATGGGCAGGGGCAGCTCACTGTCTATACACACTGTATATACAGAGCCTGGTGTGGGGCGGGGGTAGCTCACTGTCTATACACACTGTATATACAGAGCCTAATGTGGGGTGGGGGGGGCAGCTCACTGTCTATACACACTGTATACACACAGCCAGGTGTGGGATGGAGCAGCTTATCCAGCTCTGCTACATGCCTAAAACTAAATGCTTTGATTGTGTGCGAATGGCTGCAGCCAGTAATCTATGTGATACATCGTTGGATTCAGGATTTCTTTGACTACCTTATGTTGCTGTCAGGTGACGTAGAAAAAACTAGCTGACAGATTCCCTGTAACATTTTGGATATCAAGAAAACGCCTGCCCATTTACGGTTTAATGACATTGTTGTGGCTTGCACTTTTTTGGTATGTTTTTTTTTTTTGCGTCTCTATGGGGTCAACAAAACATATAAAAAAAGCCAAGAAGCCACCGCTGCCTATGGTCAGCATGCAGTACAAAAAAAAAGTGCATATGCACACATTCATTTCTAACTCCACTTTAAAACTGAGAAATTTGGCAAACAATTGACCAATTCTTTGAGCCACCCTGCCACTTCACGGCAATCTCAGATAGGGCAGTCCTACTCTAGGTTTTTGATATACGCTGTGCCATTATGGCCTCCTGAATACATTAAAAGTAAAACCATATTAAATGCACACATACCTGAATCATTTCTGAACCACTCCCGCGGCACCAGAAGGGCAGCGCAGATAAAGGCCGACCAGGTCCAGACATTATCAGATCTGACCCCCACACCGCCAGACCAGCAACCATGGATGAGGGTGGAGCAGGCCCAGACACCTGGTCGAGGCGGGGTAGCTCAAAGAATTGATCAGTTGTTTGCTAAATGTCTCAGTTTAGAGTACAGTTAGAAATTAATATGTGCACATGCACTTTTAGTATTGTGTGCTAACCACAGGCAGTGCTGGCTTCTGGGATTTTTTATTTGTCAACAAAACATAGTTTCATTTTTACAAGCCTTTTTCAAACTGTGGAATTTGTTTAAAAAAACAAAACGCCTAAAAAGGTTGAAATGTATAAAACACAGTAGTCCGTGCAGATTCCTATTGTGTATATTGGTATGCAGAGATCCAGCGATTTCACACATAGTGGTGGTGCGGGCCCCGCATGAATGAGTCCAAGAGCAGTGCTGACCGGAGAGATGAATCGGTCAAGGCTGCCCCCTCCTGGCCGAGATCAGTCAACACATTCTCAGTCTGACAGTTTTCCGTTATATGTAAATACAGCTGAAGTGTAATCACTGCTTATAATGATTGATACATTGCAGACTCTGTTAATTTCTCCTAATCAATGATGGTCCTGGTCCTTCAGGCCTCTAATGACTTAAACCAACAGGCTGAAGTGCACAAATGATGTCTTTGGTGCCTATGTACCGTTTCCCCAAAAATAAGACACTGTCTCATATAAATTTTTTGTTCCCAAAGATGAGCTTGGTCTTATTTTCAAGGGGAATCATATTTTACCATGAAGAAGAATTAACATTTATTGTTGAACAAAAAATGAACATTTATGATATATTGTACAGTACTTGTCATCACAGACGAGCCTCCATCATCGTCTTGCAGCCCCAATCATCTCCATCATCCCCTTGCAGTTCTCATCATCCCGTTGCTGACTCCATCATCCCCTTGCAGTCCTCATCATCTCCATCATCCCCTTGCAGTCCCCATCATCTCCATCATCCCTTTGCTGACTCCATCATCCCCTTGCAGTCCCCATCATCTCCATCATCCCTTTGCTGACTCCATCATCCCCTTGCAGTCCCCATCATCTCCATCATCCCCTTGCTGACTCCATCATCCCCTTGCAGCCCCATCATCTCCATCATCCCTTTGCTGACTCCATCATCCCCTTGCAGTCCCCATCATCTCCATCATCCCTTGCTGACTCCATCATCCCCTTGCAGTCCCCATCATCTCCATCATCCCTTTGCTGACTCCATCATCCCCTTGCAGTCCCCATCATCCCCTTGCTGACTCCATCATCCCCTTGCAGCCACCATAATCTCCATCATCCCCTTGCAGTCCCCATCATCTCCATCATCCCCTTGCAGTCCCCATCATCTCCATCATCCCTTTGCTGACTACATCATCCCCTTGCAGCCCCCCAACATCCCATTGCAGCCTCCACTATCCCCATTATGGTAAATGTAAAAAAACACACACACACACACCTTTACTCACCGATCCTCCGCGATCCGCTCTATGTACCGGTATACTGGGCACTGCTCCGAGCCCTCTGGCTAGATGTAAGCCGCCGGCCAATCAGAGACCCATATGTAACATCATGCGCCGACGTTAGCTGCTGGCCTTTGATTGGCTGGCGGCTTACATCTAGCTAGAGAGCTCAGAGCAGCACCCAGTATACCGGTACATAGAGCGGTGTTCACCTGGACAATGGCGGGGAGCTTAATCTATAATCACTGCTGCATGCCCTGGTCTTCTGCTTCCCACAAAAAGCTTTGGTAGGTCTTACTTTCAGGTGAGGCCTTATATTTAGTAGTTTAGCAAAGCCTCAGCTAGGTCTTATTTTGGGGGGGATGTCCTATTTTCAGAGAAACACTGTAACGTCCACACTGCTCAGTGTCATATGGGCTATAGGACCTTGTGGCTTCAATGATTGCGTATTTTTTCCAGTTTATCCCAGTACAGCGATGAGAACATGATGGATCCTTACAACCTGGCAATCTGCTTTGGCCCCACGTTAATGCCAATCCCCGACGGACAAGACCCGGTGTCCTGTCAGGCGCACGTCAACGAGGTCATCAAGTCAATCATTGTCAACCATGAGCTGATCTTCCCCTCCCAGCGTGAACTGGAGGGTCCGGTGTACGAGAAGTGCATGACGGGGGGCGAGGAGTACTGGTGAGTTCTATATATCTACTTATATGTTGTCACGTGGTGCAATGACTGTAATAATGTGTCAGATCATCTATGGATGGAGCGATGCACCATGGGTCACTATGGAGGATCCATGCAATTGTGAACATTGCAGGCTAAAACATAGCATCACCTTATTCACTATGGATTATTAATCTGTGGTTTACATGTATGTACATGCATTTTCTTTATTCTGCTATTGTCACATTCATAAGTGTCGAAATTAAAGGGATTGTCCAGGATTGCAATAAACAGCCCCAATATGCTTCATGTATGTATTTAACAAAAAATAGGAGCGTCTGTCATTAGATTTTCTCATTTCTCCATCTAGTGACAGCCCTCACAGTGAGCCTGGTGCCATAGATGAGGCAGACCATGATAATGGCACAGAGCCACACACCAGTGATGAAGGTAGGATATAAACCTGCTGCTATTGTATAAGGGAAAGAGACGGGACTCTGCTTTTTGTTTGTTGTTAATGAATAGGAACCTTCGGGATATAATTGTATTAGTCTTCACTTAAGTATTAGACCTCTGGATGTAAACTAGAGTGTACTCATTCACTGACAGTAAGCAGAGATCTGATAGTGGTGGATTCATGCACAAAGTGTATTAGAAAGTTTCCTGAAAGGAGTAATGTCTCCACCTAGTGGCTGATGTGTAGAATGCCGCTGGACCTCTAGCACGTTGTTTGTTGGCCGGAGGTATCTGCATTCCTGCCCCCTGGGCCAGCCTGTCCCTGGCCAGAGGCATCTAAAATCCTTATACTTTTTTAATTCTGTCTTCCTAGAGGTTGAGCAAATTGAAGCCATTGCTAAATTTGACTACATGGGTCGTACGCCCCGAGAATTGTCCTTTAAGAAAGGGGCTTCCCTGCTTTTGTACCATCGAGCATCAGAGGACTGGTGGGAGGGTCGTCACAATGGAGTCGATGGCTTAATACCGCATCAGTATATTGTGGTCCAAGACCTGTGAGTATTCCAAACAAGGCCATGTGATGACCCGGTCATTGATCACATAACTGCTACCCGCCAGCACCACTACTATCTCACCCCTCCTTATGTCACACCCCATGTTATAGAGATGATGCATTCTCGGACAACCTGAGCCAAAAAGCGGACAGCGAGGCGAGCAGCGGGCCTCTACTAGACGACAAAGCCTCCTCCAAGAATGACATCCAGTCCCCCACCGAGCACCTGCAGGAATACACCTTTGCTGGGATTTTGGGAAGGTCGGTCATGATAACTTTAGCTTCCATTGCAGATTGCAGTATCATCTTCAAAAATGCAGATTAATAACCCATTCTTATATATTGTAGAGTCCGGCTAAGATCTGATGGAGCAGCGATACCCCGCAGGAGGAGTGGGGGAGACAACCACAGCCCCCCACGAGCCCTGGGCCCCTGTATCGACACCCCTCCCCGAGCGGCAGCCTGCCCCAGTAGCCCACATAAGCTGTCCCTGAGCCGCGGACGGGTGGACAGTCCAGAGAAACGAAGGATGGCGACGTTTGGAAGTGCTGGAAGCATTAATTTCCCTGAGAGGAAAGGATTAAATGATGGGATGCCTCTGAGGTCGGTCACTGGGGGGACAAGACACAGCAGCTTGGGGGACCACAAGTCCTTGGAGGCAGAAGCTCTCGCAGAGGTAAGGAGGCAGCTATAATACACGTAACATGACCGTAAAGCAGGAGTCCTCCGCCACAGTCCCCAGATATCTCCTATTTAATGTTAACAGTGGCATCTAAGTGGTTAAACTGCAATGATCGGAGCTGTTAAAGACTGGTAGTGTTTGTACAAGGGCAGAGATCACACTATGCAGATGCCTACAAGATACTCGCATGACTCACCTGGAACGGCCACCAGCTGTCTGCACAGGAGCTCATCAGCTGCATCGAAACACAAGCAGCTGACGCGTTCCCTTCCGAGAGGCAGGGGACGTTCCAGGTGAGGCATGCAAGACTCATGCCAGTATCTTGCATGCATCTAACAGAGTGTGTCTCTGGCTTATTGCTGTGATCAGTGTTTGCAGCGTTGTGGACTCAGCGTGTTTGCGCTGCATCGTACATTACAAGCATGGTGGATAGATTTGGAAATCCCATAGCCAATGCACTTCTTTCCTCCGCAGCGTTAACTGACATGCAGAGTGGCTTTCTGTGCCGCCACGTCAATTTAACGCTGCAGAATCAAGGCGATCTTAGTGGATGAATGCAGGTAAAGGCCACTGTGCCCTGAATGCTGACTTGTGGGCACAGAGCGTCTGCGTTCACCCGCTAGGATCACCCACTTCCAGGACCCATTGTCTCCAGATCGTCTGCACATACCCTAACACGGTCAGCACTGCCATTTTTGCTGCAAGTTCGACTCCTGAGCCCCCTCCCTATCACTGTACCTAAATCTTGAGCCTCACTGAGACCCCAATGACCTTTCAGAAGGGATTTTCTGCTGTGTGTGAATATCGTGCACAACCTTTTATCTAGCATATACATTTACTGCTCCAAGGCTTTGTGCTTTTAAGCGCTTTGTTCTCTTGAATAACTATGACATGAAGCTTGCATTTTCCATTACAGGACATTGAGAAGACCATGAGTACGGCGCTGAATGAGTTACGAGAGCTGGAACGTCAGAATACGGCCAAACAAGCTCCGGACGTGGTGCTGGACACTCTAGAACCCATGAAGAACCCATCTCTGAACGCCCCAAACTCTGAGCCGGTCAGCCCCCTGCACACCATCATGATACGGGACCCTGACGCTGCCATGCGGAGAAGTAACTCCTCCAGCACGGAGATGATGACCACCTTCAAGCCGGCACTGTCTGCTCGTTTGGCCGGTGCTCAGCTCAGACCACCACCTGTGCGGCCGGCCCGGCCGATGGTCCAGCACCGGTCCAGCAGCAGTAGCAGCTCTGGGATGGGCAGCCCGGCTCTCACCCCTACAGAGAAAGTGTTTCCCAATAATTCTTCAGAGAAGTCTGGACTATGTAACTCTATGGGCCACACTAGGAATAGTTGGAGATGACGTGCTCGGCAGAGGGGCTCCAACGTTTACACTGTATATCCTCTTTTCCATGTGGAAGCTGGCCAAACATCTCAACCTAACCTATACGGGACATCCGTCGCTCCATCTCCAACCCATTGCCCAAACCTTCAGATTGCCTTAAAATGCGACAGCGCCGTTCAGTAAATCCACTTTCCGTTTTTAGCCTTTTCATTCCTTGGTTTTACCTCCGTCTCTTGTATATTGTGCAGGAAGGATAACGGTATATATGTAGGGTGAAGGCGGCTTCTGTAGGGTGAAGGAGACTTGTTAAGTCTGGATTCTTGACCACAGAAGAAGGATTGGAGACTCGATCGTGACGTGCAAGATCTCACCTGTCCTGGATCACTGGTTACTGGTTATTTTTATTTGTTGGAACGTCAAAATGCGTATTGTCTTGTATTGAGAGGTGTCCTAGTCTGGAGCGATGTGTAAATTTGTACATAATTACTCGGAAATGTTAGCTTTGTTGTTACCATATAGGCCACGAGCCGAGCGATTATAAATATATATATAATTGCGGACATATACATAACCGTACGTCTCCTGTAGGGCAATGTGAGTTATGCTTGAATCCTCAAAGGTTTGTGCAGTCACTGGAAAGGCGGTAGATGTGCACCACACTACAGTAAGCCCTGAGATTATTACTATGCTCTGGGCGCTGCGAGGATTTGCGGTTTCCAAGCTGGGAATGGACCACAATTATGAGATATACATGCTCCTGTGCAGAACCTGTCTAGTGTGGGCATGACCTCGCTTAATACAACTGTATGGAGCAAGGCTGCACCCACTAGATGCCCATGCCTTCAAGTAGGACTTGCTTGCTCCATACACTTGCATTAAGCAAGGCCATGACCACTAGTCGGACACGCCTGCTCCATGCACTTGCATTAAGCAAGGCCATGGCGACTAGTCAGACAAGCCCACTCCATACACTTGTATTGAGCGATACCACGCCCACTAGTCAGACACGCCCACTCCATACACTTGTATTGAGCAATACCACGCCCACTAGTCAGACACGCCCACTCCATACACTTGTATTGAGCAATGCTACCCCCACTAGTTAGACACGCCTGCTCCATAGTTTTACATTACGCGAGGCCATGCCCACTAGTTGGACACCACCGCTCCATACACTTGTATTGAACGATGCCATGCCCCCTAGTCAGATACGCGTGCTCCATACACTTGCATTACGCGAGGCTACACCCACTAGTTGGACACCACCACTCCATACACTTGTATTGAATGATGCCATGCCCACTAGTCACACGCCCACTCCATACACTTGTATTGAGCAATGCCATGCCCACTAGTCACACGCCCACTCCATACACTTGTATTAAGCGATGCCACGCCCACTAGTCGGAAACACCTGCTCCATACACTTGTATTAAGCGATGCCACGCCCACTAGTCGGAAACACCTGCTCCATACACTTGTATTAAGCGATGCCATGCCCACTAGTCGGGGATTCCGCCCGGGAACATGCATATCGCATAATTGTGGTCTATTCCCAGCTTGGAAACCACAAATTCTCATAGAGCACAGTGCGGGCATTGGGATGATTGATAAGCCTGTAGTCACATAGAGTGATCTCAGAATTATCATGTTAGACTGGACAACCCCTTTAAGCTTGACCAAGATATAGCACAGGAGGTAGAGCAGAGTCTTAGGGAACATAACTGGAGACGGACCGGGCATGCTGGGCATTATAGTCCCCAAACAGATCATGTTGCTGCTGGAAAAAAAATGACTGAACGAGCAATTTTAGATGAAAGTGGGGATCATTATACATCATTATACGGTCGACCTTAAAATAAAGCAGAGAGTATTGCAAAAACTGTATCTGTCAGTTCTCCTTACACCTCAGAACCAGATTCTGGTCCATAGGGGGCAGAATTGTAATTTTGTCAGGAATAGAGTTGAATAATGACAACCACTTTTGGGAGCCAGAAATGTACGCTGCAGTTGTCACGTCCAATTCTCCAACTCCACCTAACTAATCAGGAGCCGCTCCTGTCACACCAAAGTAAAGTGACTGTGTGTGTAATGAATTAGGAACAACCCAACCTGCACCGATGCTACTAATAACAGATATTCACCTTCAGTCTCTGATGGTGGGTTTCACGCCGCGATATCTGCGTCCAACTCCAACCCAACTCCGACAAAAAGTCACGTGGGTCGCGAGTTGGAGCAGATATCGTGTGCGCGTTGTACGGTTTTGAGCGTACAACGCGATGCTGGAACGATGCCAAAACGATATCGGAGTTGAATAGCAGAGCTATTCAACTCCCCGATATCACATGGCCGTTGTAGCAGCATCGCTGCGTGTGACAGCCCAACTCCGATCTGTACTCTCACCTCACCCATTAACTCCCATGTTAAATGGTCGTTACTGGGTTGGTGGGCGTACACATCGGAGGGACGTTGTTTCCCGATATCGCAGCGTGTAAACCGGCGATGCGATATCGGGAAAGGGGCTGAAAAAATGCGCGCTCCCGCGGCGTTGCCTCCGATATCGCGGCGATATCGGCACGTGTAACCCCACCATAAGATGAAGCTCTGCACTGTGAGAAAAAACATAAAAACTCAAGAACCTGATAATACTTTTTAGTAAGTCTTTAATAATAAGAGAATACACCAAACCGCATAATTAGATTAATTTTGGATTCCTACTAAAAACCCATTTGGATAGTTTCAAATATACAGGATACAAATCTCATAGGTCTATGTTTACACTGTGGTATGATGTCACCAAATCTAAAGTCGCATTAATAGTAGTAGGAGCCAGATCCTGGCTGGTTATCTTCTATATTCACCACCTTATTACATTTTGAATATGGAATTATCCTACATCCTGTATTATACTCCAGAGCTGCACTCATTATTCTGCTGGTGCAGTCGCTGTGTACATACATTACATTACTGATCCAGAGTTACCTCCTGTATTATACCCCAGAGCTGCACTCACTATTCTGCTGGTGCAGTCACTGTGTACATAAATTACATTACTGATCCTGAGTTACCTTCTGTATTATACTCCAGAGCTGCACTCACTATTCTGCTGGTGCAGTCACTGTGTACATACATTACATTACTGATCCTGAGTTACCTCCTGTATTATACTCCAGAGCTGCACTCACTATTCTGCTGGTGCAGTCACTGTGTACATACATTACATTACTGATCCTGAGTTACCTCCTGTATTATACTCCAGAGCCGCACTCACTATTATGCTGGTGCAGTCACTGTGTACATACATTACATTACTGATCCTGAGTTACCCCCTGTATTATACTCCAGAGCTGCACTCACTATTCTGTTGGTGCAGTCACTGTGTACATACATTACATTACTGATCCGGAATTACCTCCTGTATTATACTCCAGAGCTGCACTCACTATTCTGCTGGTGCAGTCACTGTGTACATACATTACTGATCCGGAGTTACCTCCTGTATTATACTCCAGAGCTGCATTCACTATTCTGCAGTCACTGTGTACATACATTACTTATCCTGTCGTATACCCAGGACTGCACTCAATAATTTGCAAGCTTCCCTGTTCATTCTCTGTCTGCAGGCTTTTCTAATTTGCACTCTGGGAAGTCTCATGTTTACACCTGGTTCTGATTCTTCTCTTGCATTATAATAACTTTGCCATGTAGTTAGAAGTGAATCAGGCACCAGCGTTGACTGTTTCCAGTAACAAGCAGCAGCATTGTAATAAGTAATGTACTGTAGACTGGTGTCCATGTGGAATAGACCATAGGTCAGCTAGGCCTCCTCCTCTCTGGATCATCTAGATCAGAGGTCCCCAAATCCAGGCCTCAAGGGCCGCCAACAGTGCAGGTTTTCAGGATTTCCTTAGTATTGCACAGGGCTTGGAATCATTACCTGTGCAGATGATCACATTAGCACCTGTGCAATACTAAGGAAATCCTGAAAACCTGCACTGTTGGCGGCCCTTGAGGCCTGGAGTTGGGGACCTCTGATCTAGATGCAGTAGAGTATTTCTAACTTAAAGGGAATCGGTCACCACATTTGACCTACTGTATATAAACTATTAATATGGCCATACAGGATATAGACTGCTGATAATAATCCTCCCTGTCTCCTGTCTGCCTCATATCAGATGCCTTGTTGTGGAGAAATCATCTTTTATCACTTTATGTAAATGAGGTGTTCCAGGCTATGGGCAGGACATTGCCTGGAAGATAACTCCGCCCCAGGGGTTGTTATAAATAGAGGGAGGACTTACCAGTGTGAGACAAGTAAGGGTATGTGCAGACTGGCCGGCGGGTTGGTCGGCGGCGGCTGGGCGGACCCGCCAGGAAGCTCCGGAGCCGTCCACCGGCATCCTGGCGGGTATGTGCGGCGGGCTACGGGCGGGTGGCCAGCGGGTTAGCGCCGGCGGTGTTGCGGCGGCTGGAAGCAGTACATGATTCTGCTTGCAGCCGCTGCAGAACCGGCCGGATTATAGACCATGCTCATTCTTTGCTAACCCGCTGGGAACCCAGTGGGTTAGCAACGGATGAGCATGTGTAAACCGCCGGTGTGTGGACACCGGGTGTCGGTTTACATAGGTTTCAATGTTAATCCAAACGCCGGTTTGGATTAACATAAATTTACATGAAATTTATGTAAACCGACCGGCGGTTTACACACCTAATCCGACCCTAACCCGGCCAGTGTGCACATACCCTAACTGACACAGAACAGGAGAAATGATCTGCCTTCTTGCAAACACATGTGATGCAGCTCAGCTGTATTGTACAATGTTTCACCCCGTCTGCCTGCAGGATGGATGTGTCCGATATAATCACACAGCTAGTGATGGGCCGTCCGGCTCTTGTTAGTGATCTGGTCCCATAGCTCCACTCACCAAAAAGAGCTGGATCTCTGTGGATCCTAAATGACTCCCTATTAGATATGTGATCACCCCGGGTGAACACATATTTAGGATGAGGACGTTGATACTGTCAAAACCCCGCCCACCTCTTGAAAATGGCCAATTAAATTGAAGAGTGGGTGGGGTTACAAATGTCTAACACTGGAATTTTATGAAAAGTGGGAGCCATTAACATAATTTAGTGGCTCTCACTAGTGTGCTGGCTCCCATCGTTAACAGCAGGGAGACGGCTCTGTGTCAGATCAGTCGTGACTCTATAGTGAGATCAGGAGGGCAGAGAGCGGCCGTCACTCATCACACTGTTTACTCCGCCCTCTATAATAACTCCGCCCACAGAGCTTATCTTCCAGGCAACGTCCTGCCCATAGCCTGGAACAGCTCATTTATATAAAGTGATAAAAGATGATTTCTCCTCAACAAGGATCTGATAGGAGGCAGACAGGGAGTATTATTATCAGCAGTCTATATCCTGTATGGCCATATTAATAGTTTAGAAAGGTCAAATGTGGTGACAGATTCCCTGTAAAGGACTTGTCCAGTGCTACGAGCATGCCCCCAATTGATCATATAACTTCCCCACTATATAAAACTTCAGATGTACTAATAACATTTCGCCCCCTTCTGTTATTACAAGCAGAATACATCCAAACAAATTCAATAGTGACACAGATTTGGTGCAATCACTGCACCAGAAGGACCAAATAAAGAGATTCCAGAAAATGCAGCATTAACGGATTACAGCTCTGAAGTTGTCGCTTGTGCCAAGTCTGGTGCACTTTAATGTCGCTCTTTGCATTTTGGGATAGTCTATAGTTATAAAGCACATTAAACAACAAGATCTAAAGTGATAATAGATACCACTCGTGGCCCTGAATAGGACTTTACATTGTCCGTACAATACAGATATGTCTTTATATGCACATAATCTTGAGCTTTAACCTATATGAACAGGGCTGTAAAGAGCACAAGAGCAGGAACATCGTGATTATTATCACCAGGAATATGTGAATATTTGATACATTGTTGCATCTGAACATTCCATTGGAGCACAAGCTTCTAACTATACGTGACGGACAGCAGACCTGGGGCAATGTACACAACCAATGGCCCATATCACATCTAGTGAACATAGCTCTAATAGTCATTATTAAATTAGCGCCTTTTTATGATCACTCTATTTGATTTCAGCTGCTTTTTTTTGTTCTCCAATGTGGATGTGCTTTCCCTCTTCTGGATGTTTTGTTTTAATTTATCATTTACTGTTACAACATTTTTACATCATTCTGCTCCACTACCCTGTTGAAGTATACAAGTGGCAGATTAGTTAAGTCTAATCTCTGCAACCCCCAGAGAAAATTGACCAGCCTGGATTTATTTTAGGTGGTCCTGCAGGTAAAAAACAGAAAGGGGTCAACTAATTTTTCTATCGTCCCCCGTTGTAACCAAATATGTCCAATTCCTCCACTATAAAGTGAAAGATCAGCTGCTTCCATTTTACCCCTAACGTGATTTTTTTTTTTTACTATAAAAAAAAAAGGGCATAAATCCAGAATTGGGGATCAGAACATGGATCATTGGGCTCCATGAAAATGGAATTCCCATATTGTTCGGCACTAGAGTCTTCAGCCTCGGCAGGACACTTTACCTATGTGAATTTGCTAGGCTGTGGTGGTGCGCCAATCATAACATTTCTTATTAGTGCTCCCATAAACTGAAATGGTTTTGATCAGAGTATGCAGTGGTGGTCAGATTAATGGCAATATGACCTGTAAGGATGCCCACAATGCGGGGGGAATTGACCATTTTAGCTTTCTCTAAAACTAATGCCACCTTAACCAAAAATTGCTCCACTTAAATCAAAGGGGCATTGGTGATCCAGAACCAAACAGTAAACCCCTTTAGGCTATGCCCACCTTTGTCATGTATTTTGTTATTGCAATAATGCACATAATACGATTTTTTTAGAATCATTAACTTTAAGTTTTGGCTGCTCCCGCGGTCACGTGTTTCCATGGTAACAGACTACAAATTGTGCACAGTTGCATACTTTATTCCATTTCTCCACCTTTACATTTGGTAGATTAGAGAGAGGTAGATGAAGACCACACAGCGTTCAAACAAGCAATTATCACATTCAAGTCAGCACTCACCACCACTAAACAGAATTACTTCATTACTCTCATATCCTCTTTGTCTCACAACCCCAGGCAGTTATTCAACACATTTAACTCCCTCCTTGCACCCCCACTGCCCCTCCTACTTCTAGTATCTCTGCAAAAGACTTCGCAACACACTTCACCAACAAGGTCGACCAGATCAGACAAGTCTTTGCTACCCAATCACCACAACCCCCATGTATACCGGATCACTCCCCTCCCCCACTAACCCTCCTCCCCTCCATCACTGAAGGAGAACTTGAACACCTCTCCAGATCGCACCTCACCACTTGTGCACTGGACCCCATACAATCCCACTTCCTCCCCAACCTCACCACAACACTTATCCCAGCCCTAACCCACCTCTTCAATCTATCACTAACCTCCGGTACCTTTCCTTCCACTTTCAACCATTACATTTATCTTATAGAAGCCATCTCTCGACCCGACCTCCACATCCAGCTACCGCCCCATACTGCTGCTCCCATTCGTCTCCAAACTTCTTGAAAAGCATGTCCACACTGTGCTCTCATCCCACCTCACATCCAACTCTCTCTTTGACAACCTTCAATCCGGCTTCCGCCCCCACCACTCCACTGAAACCGCCTTAACCAAAATTACTAGTGACCTACTTACCGCTAAAGCTAATGGACACTTTTCCATCCTCCTTCTTCTTGACCTGTCCTCTGTATTCGACAGTCGAGCACTGCCTCTTATATTACAGATCCTCTCTTCCATTGGTATCACTGACCTTGTCCTCTCCTGGATCTCCTCCTACCTTTCCAACTGCACATTTAGTGTCTCCCACTCCAACACGACCTCCTCGCTCCATCCCTTCTATGTTGGGGTCCCTCAAGGCTCAGTGCTGGGGCCCCAACATTTTTCCATCTATACCCTTGGCCTAGGACAACTCAAAGTCCCATTGCTTCCAGTATCACCTATACGCTGATAACACTCAGATCTCCCTCTCTGGCCCAGACGTCACCTCTCTGCTCTCCAGAATAGCAAAAATATTTCCAGAACCCGTCCCTTCCTCAACCCTCAATCTACTAAACTACTAGTGCATGCCCTCATCATCTCCCGCCTCGACTACTGCAACCTCCAACTCTGTGGCCTTCCTGCTAACACTCTTGCACCTCTCCAACTGTACTTAACTCTGCTGCCCGACTAATCCACCTCTCTCCTCGCTATTCCTCCACTTCTCCCCTCTGCAAATCCTCCACTGGCTCCCAATTGCAATAGCGTATCCAATACTAACATTGACTTACAAAGCCGTCCACAATCTCACCCCCCATATATTTTTTAATAAATCTCCCGATATCATCCAACTCGTAATCTTCGATCCTCCCAAAAACCCTCCTCCTCTCCTCCACACTTGTACATTCCTCATCTAATCGCCTGCAAGACTTTGCCTGAGCATTCCCATCCTCTGGAGTTCTGCACCCCAAAACATCCGCCTGTCCCCCACGCTCGAACCTGCAAGTGGAACCTGAAAACCCATATCTTCAGAACAGCCTACAGTCTGCAATGACCACAGTGCCACCTCACCACCACTGGACCTGGCGCTCCTCCACCACTGAACGGTCACCACTAATGGACCGCTCCACTACCACCCGAGCAGACCCAACCTACTGTCTCTCTCCCCATTGCCCTGTAGAATGTAAGCCCGCAAGGGCAGGGTCCTCTCCCCTCTGTACCAGTCTGTCACTGTTTTTGTTCATTTTATTTTTAACTTGTTTGTATGTAATGCTGGGTTCACACTGGCGTTCCCCTCCGCAGCGTTCTCCCATTCACTCCCATATGTGATTTGTACGCAGGCGGATGCCTGCGCACAAATCACCCAGTCTCGTCCGCACCAGGAATGCAACATGTCGCGTCCCTGGTGCGGAGGAGAGTGTGTGATTTGTGCGCAGGCGTGCGCCTGCGTACAAATCACATATGGGAGTGAATGGGAGTGCACGGTCATCATGGTCATGCAGCACTGTGCGCTCCCATTATAAAGATAGGGGTTTGTGCTGGCTGCGCACACATGGCGCTTCCCCTCCGCAGAACGCTGCGGAGGGGAACGCCAATGTGAAGGCAGCCTAACCCTTTCTCATGTACAGACCATGGAATCAATGGTGCTCTATAAATCAATAATAATAATGATAATAATAATAATAATTGATCAAGCGGAGTAACACCACGGGCTCAAATAAACCTATTGGTCCATAAAGACATGGCGACAACATGATGCAAAAAATAACAAAGATATGACTCGAATAAATAATTATTCCTTATTCAAACAAAAATAATAAAAAAAAATAGATTAAAAGTATATATGGTAGATTATACAGGCAGCAACAAAGACCGCTTTGGGTCTCCTGGTGGTCACAATTTATGGTGATGTCTTAATTTTTGCCGGCGATCTTGTGAAACCCTTTTTGTTTCTTTCCCTTCACTTTGGGGATCATGTTGACACATACGGTATTCCTGCATGTGATCTTTTATAGGACTATGCTTCTCCCCTCCGCAGCATGTTTTCTCCTGTGTTGCAGGTCACCGCCCTTCCACATCTCCGCAGCATGTGCATTTATTTCTGTGGAGACGGGAATGGGTGACTGCAGGGAGACGCCGCCCTTCACCCAACGCAGATCATGGGCACAGGGCGGCTGCGAACTCACTCTGTGGTTTCTGATCAGGGTGACCAGCGCTGCTTGCAGTGACCCTGAGGAATAGGTGTTATGGTAGCTTAGGTGTAACATTCCCCCACAGATGGAGCGGGTCCCCAGGGCGTAGTTGGTGGTGGATGATGGTGGTTCTGATAAATGCAGGATAGCGATGAAGAAGTGGGCAGACACAGGGGTTGCAGTTCTTACCAGGCTTTTTACTGTAGCTTAGTTTGGTGCCAACCCAGCCCGAGTACTGTACTCTCCCAGATAGCATCTTGGCCAGCTCTCAAGCAGACCCGGTCCACTCTACTGAGACACCATTCATAAGCCTTTCCATGCTGCTTTTTCCTTTCTGCGCTGTTCTCTCTTCACCTGCGTCTTCGTGCTACTGATCCCAAGGCAGGCGACTGCGGGCCCTGCTGAGTGACGACCTAGCACGTCCTCTTGACCCTCTATAGCCACTGTACCTGAGAGTATACACGGTGGTGGCCGCTGCACCTGCAGTTCAGTGGCCTCCGGTTTATTGGCTTGGTCTGGGGCCGGCACCCCTTTTGCAGTCAGTTCTTCTACCACAACATGAAAGTCGGCTGTAGATTTGGGTGTCTCTGGACCGGGGGTTTGCAGCTGATCACCCACAGGTCCCACTCCACCCCAGCTTCCCCTAGAACTCCCATCTTGCTGCTCCTTCTTCCCTCTCTGACTCTGACTAACTTCCTTCCTCCCAACCCCTAAACCCACTCCTTCCTCCCACCAGCAGATGGCGTCTGCCCTCTAGAGGGGTTTCTTCCACCCTTCATCTCCCTGGTCTGGAGTTAAGATGGGTGTTATGTGTGTGGTTGGCTGTCGGAGTTTCGTGTTCCCAGCTTACCTGAGAGCAATGACACCACACCTGTGCATAGGTACAGTACTACTGTGGTGACCAAGACGCAGGGGCGCCACAAATGCCTCTCTGAAGCTGGAATGCATACGCCTAACATTGGAGTCGTGCACATGACCGAAAGTGCAGATGACTTCTGATCATGCGCTGTGAGCATCTCTGACACTGGGTGCCCACACCCCGAGACGTTCAATGATGAGAGATATAAAGTCGTGCGCACATGGCTTTGTATAGCAATGCCGATGACATGCTTTACACTGCAGCGTTGTCATACCCACAGGGGCGGCATAACATGCTGAAATGCATAGGTGTATACGAGCTGTAGAATGCAAATAATAGGATTTTATCACATTAACTATTGCAGAGTCGCTTCAGTTTATTTCATAGAGTGAATATAAAGGGATTGGACATAGACTGCGGCCGCCTTGATCCCGCGTAACGTGACGAAGGAATCTCGGACAGATTGCAGCTCATCTGCTCCAGATGTTCAGGATATTGTATCACCTCGTTACTCATCTCTGCTTATCTTATGTCTGAAATGTGAAATATCTGCAGCATCTCAGGTTCTCCACCCAAAAATGCCATAAAAATAAAGAAATCGCCCGTCATCTCCCTCATTGGTGAACCATTTAGTGTAATGCAATGCAGGAATATTGCACTTGTTGGTTAATATAGAAGTATATACCGTATGTAGCAGAGCTGAACTGATCACGTATCTCTTTGCTCCTATGTGAAACAACATTGAGCCAAATGACAAACCCGGCTCTGCCACATGATGTGATATAACAGCAGTTTCAAACACACAGGGTCCTATCACTGAGCTGACTGTTTCTGAGGGTCTTCATGTAGCACAGACTTCGTCAGATTGGCACTTTTTGCCGTTAGAAAAGTCATAACCAGCAGGGGTGTAACTACAACAGGTGCAGGGGTTGCAATCACATCCGGGCCCTAGAGCCTAGGGGCCCCAAAAGTTCATTTGACCTATAGAAATGCTATTAAAGATGTGCAAAAATTGGGGGCCCCGTTGGAACTTTTGTATTAGGGTCCTTCAAGTTACGCCGCTGCTTATAACATTTTGCCTTTCCATTGATGGTTGCAATGTGAATCCTTTTTACTAACCGTTTTGCATCTTTTTGCTCAGTGACACCACAGAGGGATCCATAAGTTACAAACCTCCCTAATTTGTATGGGGTTGCTATACACTCGATTGGCCTGTAGGTGGCACTGCCTGTATTATACATCTATTGACAGATGGGGAAACAGCACTACTGCTGGTTGATAGAGGGTACTGCATCCAAATCACAAAACGATTGCAGTCCAATAAAATGCAAGTCTATATACCTGCCTCTATTAGATATTGTGTTTGTAGTGCACCGATATTAAAGGGTCACCTCTAACCACCCAATACTATTGTCTCTGTAAACAAGCACAAGGACCCCCTGCCGGTACGGACTTGTATATCTGTTCATATGTATGTAATTGCATTGTGTCATGTTCTTGTCTTGTTTGAGGCATGGGATATTAAAGGGATTCTGCATTTTTTTCCCCCCCAGAAGATGGGACTAATAGATCTTTTCCTGGAATCAGCCCGCTATTAACATACGGCTCCCTATATATATTCTACACCCCGTTATATCTCCTGTTTGTAAGATGCCTCGGCTTTTCCTGCTGTTAATCACCTTATGATAGTAAAGAGGAGCGGTCACCTGGTGGCCGCCATGCTGTGCGGCGTCTCTTACCACAGCCTCTACCTCTCATGTAGCCGGACATCTCTAGGGATTGTGGTAATGGCAGTGCAATCTGGAGTGGTCTTCTCCTAGGGATTCTGGCAATGGCAGTGTAATCTGGGGTGGTCTTCTCTTAGGGATTCTGGTAACGCCTATGTAATCTGGAGTGGTCTTCTCCTAGAGATTGTGGTGACGCCTGTGTAATCTGGGGTGGTCTTCTCCTAGGGATTCTGGTAATGCCTGTGTAATCTGGAGTGGTCTTCTCCTAGAAGGGCACCATGTTTTTGTCTGCCCACCTACGTACTATGGCATATTATCAGACCCGTGATACATATCAATGGCTGCCACCAGAGAACGGACCAGACAACTGCACATGTCCCATTTCTGCCTCTTGTGCCCTTGTTCTCTTATTGACCTCATGGGTCCGGCCAGGGATCATGCCACGCGGGCACTGCCACCCTGAGCAGCTTTTTACTGGCATCGGGTAATCGAATCTGCTGATTGGCTGAGAGCTGCATAACTAATGTTACTGCCTCCATGACTATTAATGATGTGTATGATATCGGCGCTCTGCGGCTGAGCGTCCTGTATGCTAATGTAATATGCTAATGAAGCTGTGTATAATAAATATTTTGACTCGGTTCTTGATTAAACGGTCACATTCTTTTAGATATTTGTGGTGATCTGTTAGGTCTCACCCTGGCGATCAGGGGCCGGCTGGCAAATTTCTGCCTGGGGGGCATGTACACAG
Source organism: Allobates femoralis (assembly GCA_033576535.1). Classification (NCBI taxonomy): domain Eukaryota; kingdom Metazoa; phylum Chordata; class Amphibia; order Anura; family Aromobatidae; genus Allobates; species Allobates femoralis. The sequence goes on from JARQOC010000007.1 coordinate 99,468,646, forward strand.
TGGCAGAGCGGCCTCCCAGACCAACACTGCTGCTTGACCACTGGCCTGGGGGCATCTGCTCCCCTGCCCCCCGGTCCAGCCAGCCCCTGCTGGCAATCCACTACAGTGCAACGTATGTACATATAAACCGTCCAATGAAAATGCTATAGAGGTAGATGACAACAGGAATATTTCAAGGTATCAACACGCGGTTTGGTTCTCCCTCATTTAGAGGAAATCTAAAATACAGGTTTTTGCTATTTAATCTGAGAGCAGCATAATGGCGGCACTGAAAGCCTGACCCCACGGATGTGAATTTGGAAGGTGAAGAAGACACTGCAGACTGGGAACGTGCTGCCAGCGAAAGGATTGCGCCAATAGGTAACATAAATCCTTAATTAGACTACACATCAGGTCTATAATAACATTAAGTGACCTTTTAGGCCCTGTGCACACCCCACTTTTTGGATCCGATTTTTTTGTGCTGCATTTTTGTAGCATTTTCAGCAGCAAAACTGGATCCGTCTTTGGGGGAAAAAAAACGAACCCAAAATATATGGCGTTTTTGATCAATTTTTGCTGCTTTTGTTTTTCATTACCATGGAGTCAATGGAGAAAACACTAGAGAAAATGGATCACTAAATTAACGCTCATTCTGTTTTTAAATACCGTACATTTTCTGCCCCAAAAATGATCCAGTAAAAAACGCAGCATTTCTGAAAACTCATTGACTTCTGTGGGCATCACAGGGAGGGATCCATGTTTCATGCAAATATAGATCATAAGAAACCGATCAAAAACGCACTGAGTGAACATGGCCTGATCATGGGAATACAGGAGCGTCTCAATGAATGAGAAGTTCATCAAAAAGTGACTTTATTCCAGTAATTCAATACATAAAGTGACCACATCTATTATATAGAGTCATTACACACAGAGGGATCTATTTCATGTGTTTATTTCTGTTAATGTTGATGATTATGGAAACCCAAAGGTCATTATCTCAGAACATTAAAGTAGGGAGGATGAAGGGTCTGAGAGATCAAATATGACCTAAATAGGTATCAGAGGCTTCACCTTGTGTGGTTGTGAGAGTCACAACCACTATAAAAGCAGATCAGTCCGCAGTGTGGTGCATATAGAGGAGGGAGGATGAAGGGTTAAACACTGCGCTGCCGTATTCCACCAGACATCAAAGGGTGAATATAATATTGATTTATTAGTCAGGACTCCCTGAAACATGGCAATATGATATTGATTTGCCCTGACGAAGGGGTCAGGGAGCCCTGAAACGTGTTGACTAATAAATAATTATTATATTCACCCCCTTGATGTCTGGTGGAATATGACAGCACGGTGTTTAACCCTTCATCCTCCCAACTCTATATGCACCACGCTGGGGACTGCAGCAGCCGTGATCTGCTTTTATAGTGGTTGTGACTGTCACAACCACACAAGGTGAAGCCTCTGATACCTATTTAGGTCAGAATTTATCTCTCAGACCCTTCATACTTTAATTTTCTGAGATAATGATCTTTGAGTTTGACCAGAAACCAGAAATCCAGACACCAAAGAGTGTGGCAGAACCCAAACTAGACCCTGTACATAAACAATAGGATGAATGCAAGGAGGATGGTGCACAAACTCCATGATAGTAGATAATGTCAACTCGCACAGCAAAAATCAATGAAAGCTAAATGTGACAGTACCTTGGGACATGTTTGCTGGTGAAGGAAGAGGGTGCAGAGGTCGCCTCAGAAGGCTGGTACAATCTTGACAAAGGCTATTGCCGAAACGCATTATTTGGTGTTCGTGCTGAACCCAGACTTTACAAAAAAAAAAAACAGTGTTCGGCGTTCAGGTGCTTTACGCATGCACAGGGTTACCAATATTAATTTCAGGGCCCCTCACTGGCAAAATTTTGGGGCCCCCTGCGACTCTGCCCAGCCTTCACCTCAGCTCCGCCTCTACCCAAACATACATATACACACACAATTGAGACTGCTTTGGGCTGAATACACAATAGATGTATACACAATTGAGACTTCTGCTGCCTATATACACAATGGAGACTGCTGCTGGCTGTATACACAATGGAGACTGCGGCTGGCTGTATAAACAAGAGAGACTGCTGCTGGCTGTATACACAATAGAGGATATACAATAGACACTGCTGTTGGCTGTCTACACAATGGAGACTGCTACTGGCTATATACACAAGAGAGAATACACAATAGAGACTTCTGCTGGCTGTGTACACAATAGAGACTGCTGCTGGCTGTATACAAAATAGAGAATACACAAAAGAGACTGCTGCTAGTTGTATACCCAAGAAAGACTGCTGCTGGCTGTATACACAATAGAGAATACACAATAGAGACTGCTGCCGCCTGTATACACAATGGAGACTGCTGCTGGCTGGATACACAATAGATTGCTGCTGGCTGTATACACAATAGAGAATACACAATAGAGATTGCTGTTGGCTGTATACACAAGAGAGAATACACAATAGAGACTGCTGCTAGCTGTATGCACAATAGAGAATACACAAAAGAGACTGCTGCCTATATACACAATGGAGCCGGCTGTATGCACATCAGAGACTGCCGGCTGTATATCTTTTATACAAAGCACTATACTGTATAGACAGGTCCACACTATATACATACAGTATATACATACTAATACAGCATGTAGTGTGGACCTGTATATACAGTGCAGTGCTGTGTAGAGACCGACAGACACACAGGCAGACAGACAGATCATACTCAGCAGCAGCAGCTCCGTTCCTCACATCCTGCTGGTACCCGCACTGTGTGGTGACTTCCGGTTTGTACTACGCATGTCAGCCTATTAGGTGCATGCACAGTACAAACCTGGCCGAGCCTGATATCACTGAGGATGTCAGTCACAGTCAGGCCAGCCCTCTTTGCGTTGTCAGCCGCAGGCGCTCAAGAGGTGCAGGGACAGGCCCATAGGGGATTGGCGTGAGAGGGGGACCGTACAAGAGGTGAAGGAGCATGGCCCGGAGATTAAGCCCTAACCCCTCTCCTATCAATCTTTGCGGGGCCCCTCACAGGAGTCACATCATTTATGCCCTGATGGTGGCACTGCATATGCAAACCACTGAAACAAGCATCACTGTGCTTGGGTACACAGTGCTCGGGTACACTCAGTGCTCGACCCAGTGTGAGCCGCCTGCAGTATTTGGACAGTGCACTTGGGGTAAAAGTAGAGTTATCTCATGTAGTGTGTACAAAAGCCTGTACTCCCTGATCCGGAAGTGTTTTGCTTATGGCTGGCTGTGGCTATATTTACGTTGACATGTAAAATACCCAGTGACTTACAATGAGGTTCGGGTCCAGAACAGAATATTATATAAAGTCCGGCTGAACCTCCAGAACCGGAACTTCCACCAGTCCCCTCATCTCTACTCTTGACCTTTTAGGGTAAGTTCACACATACGTCGGCTTAGTGTCGGCGGCGGCTGGGCGGACCCGACAGGAAGCTCGGCAGCCGTCCACCGGCTTCCTGTCGGGTATGTGCGGCGGAGACGGGCGGGTGCCGGGCGGGTGCACAGCGGGTTAGCGGCGGCGGTTCTGCAGCGGCTGGAAGCAGCACATGATTCTGCTTGCAGCCGCTGCAGAACCGGCCGGTTTATAGAACATGCTCATTCTTTGCTAACCCGCTGGGAACCCAGCGGGTTAGCAACAGATGAGCATGTGGAAACCGCCGGTGTGTGCACACCGGGTGTCGGTTTCCATAGGTTTATATGTTAACCCAAAAGCCGCTTTTGGATTAACATAAATTTACATAAACCTCATGGAAACCGACCGGCGGTTTCCGCTGCTAAACCTGCAGTAAACCTACCAGTGTGCACATACCCTTACAGTGGTCAACATTCCATACTTCATACTGAGCAACCTGATTATTCAACATTAGTCATCAGTAATCATTATTCACAAATGTCCGACTAGATTAAAAATTCATTACATTTTGTGTTCAATACACTCGTTAGGATAATCCATAGATTTGGTAGATAATATAAAAATCCAAAAGGACTCTCTATTAATGAGATTTATTTATTTTTTTTTTTTAATTGATTGGGGATTTTTTCTGCTTTGTGTTCTATGATTATTAACTCCAAGTTACTGGAATCTTTCTGATGTTCTAATAAAATAATATTTGATTGAGTGAGTTTCAACTACATATTATGTCTATATATCTCTCTATTATGTATAGGCTGAATCGTTCCACCTACATTGGAATTTACAGCTACTTTGCATTAAATAGATCACATAAATGGTTTTGCAAATTAACCACTGAGTGATAAAAAAAGTCTCTCCTGTAAGGGTACCTTTACATGCCGCAACCACAGGAGACAATTTTGGTGGCGATGTTTCTCGCTGGAAGGATTGCCGCCAAATTGCCTCCTTATTACGGCGTGTGATTGGGGAATTTGGCGGCTATAAAAAAGGTTGCGCCTGGTTTTGATTTCACAGCACTGCTCCAAAATCAGAGGCAATCATGAAGGCGAGATTCCTGACTTTTGGCGTGTGAACGCGCGATAGGGATGGAATCTGCTTCGCCTACTGATTTCCCGTAGGCGTGCTACATCGTGCTGGAGACCGCTCCCCGTCAGCGATGATTGGTGGTGGCTATTGTGTTACCATTGGCTGTCCCTTCACAGGGCGCCATATTTGAAGAGCTGTCACTTCAGCACCATACACATCTTCACCTACGCAACCATCCACTACGTCAGTCCAATTACGAGCGCATTCAATAGCGCAAGCTATGCTGGGCGCGTGTCTTGGAAGTTTCACTGTGTCCACCATACTGCCACACATGACAGTACAGATGTTGGTCTACACATTGCACATGGCTGCCATGGGAAACGCACTGCAAGCGTTTGTGAAATTGGTGACGCTGATGGCGATAATACGCTACTCCTGCTCCGCGGACGGCTACCTTGTTAGCGTCCTCAATGTTGTTTGGCGGCGCTAGTGTGCGTGATGATGTCATGACGTTTGTTTTGGTTACTCCCTGCCTGCCAGGTGCCTGCCCCTCCCCATCACATAAGAGAACAGTCATGGCCGCCGCACAGCGCGCTGCCACATGGGGTCTGGCGGAGCTAATGCTCCTCATAGACTTGTGTGACCGCCAGGATTACTGGTGTGAGCAGCGTCACCGGCACCCACGGCTGCGCAAGCGCAGCATACTGAGGCGTATACAGAGAGGAGAGGACCTGCAAGCAGATCCAGAAGAAGATTGCAGCCCTAAAACACAAGTCACCAGGGCACATTGTGGATCTGTGTGCCAGGATTGCCAGGCTGCGTGGTGAGTATGTGGAAATGCCAAACACACACATGGAAAGCTAAATACTCCAAACACTACACAAACATCATGTGGTATTGTGGCATGACACATAATGTGCCCTAAGCCACCATGTGGAGCTGTCACCAATGTGCATCTGCATGTTGGTTACACTGCAACAGGAAGGTGTATGAAACACTCATTTGTCATTCAAATGGTGACGGCTATAGTGGTCCTTGACCTGTGTGATGGCAAAAATAGTTGTGTCCTGACTGCCAAGGTGACAACTACATATTAATGTAATGTTACACACCCACATGACACCTTGCAGCACATATGTGTGACCTGTGACACATACAATTTTGCAACACAATGGGCACAATACATAACACAGAATACAATCTCAACGCTATGTGTTGGCCCCCATGGTGCCAAAACCTGTTCCTTACTGGCTGCTCTTCTGTTCAACACTCAAATACCTACCATGCTAAGGCAAGTGTTATGTAACATTCAAAATATGTGGCCACTGGTGTTGGACTCATGTCCCGAACCAGAGTGTGCCCTCACCATAGGGTATGCGCCGACCCTAACATTTGACTGTATCATTCACGCCGTCATGACATTCATACACACACAAGGTGTTTTCCGTATGTTGTATGCCTTTTCTAAAATTCCTCTGTTATCATGTTTGATATTATAGATGACGAGGAGTCCGTGTCTGGAGACGCTCCACAGTCCCCAACGGCACCCGGGACACCCCCACCACCTGCCCCGGAGGACCCAGCCAGTCCCTCCCCACCCGGGACTACACCTGCCCCAGAGGGCCCAGCCAGTCCCTCCCCACTCGGGACTCCAGTCCCTCCCCACCCAAGACTCCACCAGGCCCAGCCCTGGAGGGCCCAGCCACTCCCTCCCCAGCAGGGACTACACCAGCCCCAGCTCCAGAGGGTCCAGCCTCTCCGTCCCCAGCAGGGACTACACTAGCCCTAGCCCCGGAGGGCCCAGCCACTCCGTCCCTAGCAGGCCGCCAAGACATGACTGCAGCCAGCCTTGGAGCCCTGGTAGCACCACCCCAGCATCTCAAGCTCCCGGCCGAGCCCTGGTGTGTTGGTGGCAACACACCCTCACCTTGAGCCTGCTGCTGCAGTGTATGGTGGTGTCTGCTAAGGCCTACCAGCTTGCTAATGTAGTTATTGTTGTTTGCTCCACACACACATATGTGAGTACTGATTTTTGTTGTATTTTTTTGATGAAGGAGAACGAGCCCGTGCTGCAGGCTGGGCTGTCAACCCATCCCCATCTGCTACAGATGTGACCCGGGATGATGATGTGCTGCGTACGTATATTCACTACCAATTTCCTCAAACACCCACCCACCCATACACAGGTAACTCACTAATGTCCTTCTTTCCCATACAGGTGTACCAACCATTGAGGAGCTGCTGCTGGCTCACCAGGAGGCACAGCAGCACATGAAGAGGGCACACCAAGAAGGGCAGCAACACCTTGCAGCTTGGGTGGCATGATCCACACCCTCCAAACAGCCCGGTCCGGCAGGGCCCCTAATCCCTCACCCCCCACCCAATAAGGGGACCATACTCCCCCAATAATTGCTGTCCATGTTAGACCCTTGTTTTGTTCCCTGTTGGCATGTTGGCACCTTTGTTTTTTAGGCCACGTTGGCCTGTTTTCCTATAGTGTCCCACATTGGGAAAGTGGGTAGTGTGTATTGGCTACTCCCAACCTGACCAAGGCTTTTGACTTGTGTTGGCAATGTTTTTAAAAAATGTTGTTGTGTAATAAAATTCTGCCCAGCTACATCCTGTGTGATCCCTTGTTGCAACACACACAGGGTAACGTTGGTGAGGTTACATTTCACCAACCACACTGGGCCACGGTTTATCTAGAGATATGGTGTCACATTGCAAACATTTCACCATACTGGACCATTACAACCGCCATGCCCCCCAATATGACATCAATGTCTACTATATGACACCCACAGTACCAAACACACACACACACACTGGTGAACGTGAGACATATATCGACAGAGTTGTGGGTAAAATAAGGTTTTAATTTTTTTTCCGTTGTTTTTGTGTTTAGATAATTTTTTTGAAAAAAAAACATGGGGCACACCTGCACATAAAAGTTTGGGGTCTTACACAAGCTTGTGCATTGGCTAGTAGGCCTCTTCTTCCTCCTCCTCTGCTGGCTCAGACAACGGGGCCTCCCCCTCCTCTTCATAAACCCAGCGGCCCTGTGAGGCCACAGCTCGCCTGGGCAGTCTTCTTGGGGGAGGTGGAGTATCACGATTTTGTCACCTCCTCACCATGCGTCTTGCGGGCGCAGTGGGCAATGGAGTTGTCTTCCGGGGGGAACGTCCACTACGCCCCCCATCGCAGGGACCCATCCACGCCCGCCTCTAGGACACGAAATATGGCCCGCTCGGCGATGTCACGCTGCTCTGGCTCCATGCGGGCTAGCATCTCACACCCAATCCCAGAGCCGGGGGTCGTCTCGCAATCCAGGAGGACCCGTTTGGCCCAGGTACCCAGCTCCGTGTTTTTTGGGGCAGGTGGTCATCGACGTTGGATTCCAGATCTGGGCCCTGGGCCCGGCACCCCACCACTGGTCTCGGTCACTGGCTCTCCCGCAGATGTGGATGGGAGAGCCTTGCCAGCTGCTGGCTCCTCATCACTGGAGCCAGGCTCCCGAGGGGCCTGAAAAATAAACAAAAACAAAAAAACATCAGCCACATGTTGCTATGTAATTTAAGCTAGTACCACACACAAACACCCAGTACAACATAGAGCCAAACTCACCAAGGCTAACAACAAAAGCCACAGGAGCAGAGTGACTGCACCAGCAGAATAGTGAGTGCAGCTCTGGGGTATAATACAGGAGGTAACTCAGGATCAGTAATGTAATGTATGTACACAGTGACTGCACCAGCAGAATAGTGAGTGCAGCTCTGGAGTATAATACAGGAGGTAACTCAGGATCAGTAATGTAATGTATGTACACAGTGACTGCACCAGCAGAATAGTGAGTGCAGCTCTGGAGGATAATACAGGAGGTAACTCAGGATCAGTAATGTAATGTATGTACACAGTGACTGCACCAGCAGAATAGTGAGTGCAGCTCTGGAGTATAATACAGGAGGTAACTCAGGATCAGTAATGTAATGTATGTACACAGTGACTGCACCAGCAGAATAGTGAGTGCAGCTCTGGAGTATAATACAGGAGGTAACTCAGGATCAGTAATGTAATGTATGTACACAGTGACTGCACCAGCAGAATAGTGAGTGCAGCTCTGGAGTATAATACAGGAGGTAACTCAGGATCAGTAAAGTAATGTATGTACACAGTGACTGCACCAGCAGAATAGTGAGTGCAGCTCTGGAGTATAATACAGGAGGTAACTCAGGATCAGTAATGTATGTACACAGTGATTGCACCAGCAGAATAGTGAGTGCAGCTCTGGAGTATAATACAGGAGGTAACTCAGGATCAGTAATGTAATGTATGTACACAGTGACTGCACCAGCAGAATAGTGAGTGCAGCTCTGGAGTATAATACAGGAGGTAACTCAGGATCAGTAATGTATGTACACAGTGATTGCACCAGCAGAATAGTGAGTGCAGCTCTGGAGTATAATACAGGAGGTAACTCAGGATCAGTAATGTAATGTATGTACACAGTAATTCCACCAGCAGGATAGTGAGTGCAGCTCTGGAGTATAATATGTGAAAAAACCCAATAGCATCTTTTTCCTGCCCTTTCCTACAATGACCAGCAGATGGCGCTGTCTGATAGCACATCATTCAATAAAGGACAGTTTTCTGTCTATAGAAGGTAAAATATGTTTGTACCTTGTACTTTCTATAGCATGAATTATTTTCACAGATTTGTGGAAACTCCATGATGTTCATAAATCACAAGCTCCATCCTGCTCCATAGTGTGCAGGTGTGTAGTTGTGAGGGGCTCCGGCCATGTGTGAGGGGCTCTGACAGCTCGCCCTGCGCTGTGTGTTTATATAGGGAGAAGGAATTCATTTCAGTGGGTTCCAGACTCGGTTCCCCCGCAGGGTTCTGGCACCGCCGGGGATCCGCACACAGCGCTCAGCACTTCTGTCCACACACTTTTGGCAGGAGAGCGTGAGGGGTAAACATTACACTTACTGCGCCGTTCACTTTCTTATTTGCTGTAGTCTAGTAACCTGCTCTTCCATATGTTCCATAAGCCGCAGAATGACTTATGTGGACTTAATTTGCAGAGATTTATTGGAACAGAGCCGAGATTCTGTGCAAACCTCACAACTTAGAAAATCAGGAAAAAGGGACACGTACCGCATTGAATAAAGAGGTGTCCTTTCATTTTATCCTATGCTATTTCCCTATATTGGGGTCATGTGTAACCTGTGCTGCAGTGATTTAAAGTTTAACCACTGTTGGCATCTTCGGAGTTAATGTCAAAAGCTGCTGTTGTCTATGTGGCTCTTCAGGTGAGGGGGTGTGTTTGGTTACACAGTTGTCCACGCCCCTGACCTTTAAATACTTCCCTCCTCCACCAGAAGATGTCGCTGATAGAGTTTTGTCTCTGCAAAGACCGTGAGCTGTGAGGACGTTAGTGCGGTTTGTGCTGAAGCCTTCCTGCTGCTTTTTGCCTCAAGATTTCCTTATTCTGTAGGAGCTGAAGTGCTTCCAGTCAGTGGATGGAGGTGAGGGGGTTTTAGCCTAGGGCTGATCAGGCGCAAGGGTAAGGGTGGCGGCCCAGACATCCTCACCTTTTAAAGATAATTCTGGGAACAGGGTAAACCAGGGACCTCCTGTCTAAAGGCCAGACTAGTTCCCCTGATTGCCTTTTGTCTGTCATTACTACCCTGCTACCTTACTCCCTTGAACATTATACCACTCCGTTGCAAATGGTCTTTGTAGAGTATAGAAGAAAAAGGCAGCACTCACCAATCCATAAATCCTTTATTGCATTTGCAAAAAAGTATGGATGCAGGAGGATGTGGGCAGCGCCGCAAACGATGGACGTTTTGTGCAACACTGCGCTACAACAGGTCATTCAGCCGCCATGTTCCCCAATGCTTCAGTCTGCTACAATGTCTATTTCAGTGCTCCCCAAATCCCCAGTCCTCAGGAGCCATCAACAGAGCATGTTTTCAGGATTTCCTTAGCTTTTGACAGTTGGTAATTTAATCCCCTGCACAGGTGATGATTCCAACTGTAAAATGCTAAGGAAATCCTGAAAACATGCACTGTTGATGGGCCTCAAGGACTGGAGTTGGGGAAAGGTGGAGCACCTTTTCCTGTGACTGCTAGTTAGTGCTCATTGTACTCCTTTTTGGCCCCCCGGAGAGTTGCTGGATTAATGGCTCCAGATCTCCAGAAACATGGCAATATGATGATTTGTCCTGAGGAAGGGGCCAGGGAGTCCTGAAACGCGTTGACTAATAAATCAATATTATATTCACCCTTTGATGTCTGGTGGAATATGGCAGCGCGGTGTTTTAACTATTCATCCTCCCTAATCTATAGGCACCACGCTGAGGGCTGCAGCAGCCATAATCTGCTTTTATAGTGGTTGTGACTCTCACAACCACACAAGGTGAAGCCTCTGATACCTATTTAGGTCATATTTTATCTCTCAGACCCTTCATCCTCCCTACTTTAATTTTCTGAGATAATGACCTTTGGGTTTCCATAATCATCAACATTAACAGAAACATCCCTCTGTGTGTAATGACTCTATATAATAGAAGTGTGTCACTTTATGTATTGAATTACTGAAATAAAGTAACTTTTTGATAATCTTCTCATTCATTGAGACGCTCCTGTATCATTTTGCAAAAACTGCAAGCAAAAAATCCCCGGGTGCGATCGTTCTTCTGGCTCTTAGCACTACAAGTAGATTTTCAGTGACATTATTATAATGTTGTTTTTTGTGTTTTTATTTTCCATTTACAACTAATTACATAATAGCTGAGGCAGACGTGAACCTCAAATTAGTTCATTTCAGATCGTTAGACCCTGCAGAGCATTCATCAATATGCAAATCTATGCTCATCAGGTCAGGCAGGCATTGATGTCATTAATTTGCAAATTAAATGAGTATGGTGACATAGAGAGAAAGAAACAAACACTCCGGGTCACCTGTGCATTTATAAAAATATAATATATGGTTAATCCTGAGGTTTATCATATAGACTCTTTACTACTTAGTGGAATGTATTGTCATACGCTTATCTGCGCTGACTATCTGCAGTCTATGTTGGATGCTGCTGTGATTAAATATGTGTGAATTTCTTCTGGAACTGCATGAGTTAATGTCAGTTCTGCTGTGTGCTGCGCTCAGGTGCTGGATGTCGTGAGAGTCAGCTGGAATCTCCTCCCCTAGATTTTAAATACCTTCCCCCTCCACCAGGTGGCGTTGCTGTTAGAGTTTTCACTTGGCCTGTGACCAAGCTTGTGTGTGGTCATCGGTGCTTTGCTGCAGTCTCTGGAAGTTTATCCTTTGCTGGAGTGGCTGCTGATCCTGTTCCTTGGTGGGAGGTGAGAGGGAATAGCTTAGGGCTGGTTGAGGAGTTGAGGACAAGGGTAGCGGCCTAAACCTCCTCACCATCAGAAGTACTTTGGGGAGCAGGGCTAGTCAGGAACCCCAAGTCCAGGGCCACACTAGTTTCTCAGGTGCCCCTGCTGTTTTTACTATCATCTTGCTGCTCATTGCCTCATCCACTCCCACCTTCGTGACACGTATACTCTATTGTTCCCTGTTATCAGGTGTTATAGATTGAGTATCAGCTTACCGAAGTGTTGTTTGTTGGGACAAGGGCCTCCAAGATCACTATTTCATGCAACATATTTCCAACATTGAAAACGTGCCGACACATTAAACCAAATATGTCTGCCATTTTCAACCTTCCAACTGCATGCATTTTTAAACAGGTGTCTTAGACCTGATGAAGCTGATATACTTGCTATGAAAATACATAGAAGAAACGCTTTGTGCAAGTTTAAACTTGATCTCTTCCCATAAAGCTTGAGTAACAGCTCCTCAGTGTCCCTCCTCTCCTGCAGAGATCTCACAGTGCTCTGTACAAGCTGTGGATTTGTGAGCTTCCTCGTTCTTTAGCTGGACACATAAAATGCTCTTTTTAAAGTGCTGACTATATAGTTAATCTGGCATAAATTTTTCAAAAGTATCCCAACATCCCTTAGATGAGTCTGGATGAGAGGGAGGGGAGGGAGTGGTTTCGGCTTACAGCAGAAGGACAATCCCACAGGGGAGGAAAAACCCAAATAGTGATGTCATGCTGCACACATCAATCACCTGCTCTGGTTTACAGTTGGTTAAATCCTGGTGGTTTGTTCCCTTTAAGAACTAACCTTCACCTGACTGCAAGCACTTACCTAGGTAAGCACCCCTGCTTGTTCAGTGTCTGTATAGAGCAGGGGTGCTTACCTAGGTAAGCCAGATGTGTGTGCAGTCACCTGAGCATATAAAGTCTCTTTTTTATGATAAATACGTTGAATTTTCTTTTATAGAAAACCATGTTAGTGATGCATGTTGCATCATTTAAGACACATTGCGGTGGTGTTTAATATTACAAAACGACATGACAGATTCCCTTTAAATTTCATTTTGGATAGCACCCCTTGTAGTGCCGTGGTTATTTCCTTCTACAGATAGTGATAGCCGAGCCCCATAGTGCGGCTCTCACAAGCCCCGATTCACGCTGCTGTTATAGTTACAGCAATTGACTGACGTCCTCCTGAATTTACAATTTTCTACTATTAATAACAACCTCTGTGGAAACATCCGTGAGTCATTCTAGAGCGAGACAAACCTGGATCACACTGGATTGGTGGAGAAAGGCGCATTGCTCATTTGTGAGACATCGTGAGCATCAGGATGCATGAATGTGACAGTGGCGAAAATTCTACAATCCCAAACTTTTATAGGGGGTCTGTGAGCAACGTAGACCCCTCCGAACCCAAACTGCAGGCGGCCCAGATAGGTAACTTAAAGGGGGTCGTCCGGTCTAACATGAATATTCTGCTGTCAGGCTGTGTGACTGCAGATGTATCAATCCTCCAAGCCCCGACACTGCACTATGAGGATGGGATGTTTCTAAACCAGGAACGGACTGTAGTTATTCGATATGCATGTTCCTGGCCGGAGCCCCCATCTAGTGAGTGCGGCCTCACTCCATACACTTGTATAGAGCGAGGCTGCACCCACTAGTCTTGTATTCCGGGGACATGTATAATGCATAATTACTGTTCTTTTCCCGCTTGCAAAACCTCGCAGCACTGGTAGGATTGATGATTCTGCAGAATTATCATTTTAGACTGGACAACCCCTTTAAAGGCATTGAAGAGTTCCTATATTACTGTGCATGCTAACTGCATTAATCAGAAATAAAAGATTTCATCCTCTGCACAAAGTTACTGTAGCCTCCCTGGCGGTCTGTTTAGTTCTGGAATTTGTTGCTAAAAGCGGGCTACCCGCGTTCGCGGTAGATGCGGTTAAAAAACCGCATCTACCGCATCTGCCGCACTTGTGCCGCACTTGTGCCGCACTTGCGGCGCGGTTGCGGTAATCTGCATAGGAACCAACCACCTCGGATGACCCTCATACACTGTTAATATGTGCCCCTGCAGCCTAGTAAACCATTAGCAGCACTGTTGTTGTGTGCAAAGTGGCTGCAGTAGAAGTGCGATAATGATTTTAGACACTTACATGCCTGGTACTTGAGGGCGTCTCCCTGTGTGTGCTGGGACTTGTTGTGCTGTGGTCATCATGTCTGCTCGCCCCCTCCCTTATGCACGCCCCCTCTCAGCCTGCTATAGTGCTGTGAGGCTGATTGCGTCATAAATGGGCGGGGCTACCGTGATGCCGCGATTTAGCCCCGCCCCTTTATGACGCAATCAGCCTCACAGCACTATAGCAGGCTGAGAGGGGGCGTGCATAAGGGAGGGGGCGAGCAGACATGATGACCACAGCACAACAAGTCCCAGCACACACAGGGAGACGCCCTCAAGTACCAGGCATGTAAGTGTCTAAAATCATTATCGCACTTCTACTGCAGCCACTTTGCACACAACAACAGTGCTGCTAATGGTTTACTAGGCTGCAGGGCACATATTAACAATGTATGAGGGTCATCAGAGGTGGTTGGTTCCTATGCAGATTACCGCAACCGCGCCGCAACCGCGCCGCAAGTGCGGCACAAGTGCGGCAGATGCGGTAGATGCGGCAGATGCGGTTTTCTCACCGGGTAAGCCCGAGCCTGACTCGGGGTTAACGCTTCTGGTAGTGAATGTTAACCCCGAGTCAGGCTCGGGAATAACGCTAGGAAGGTTAAGGCAGGGGTGGGGAACTCCAGGCCCCGAGGGCCACCAATGGTGCATGTTTTCAGGATTTCCGTAGCATTGCACAGGTGCTAATTTAATCACCTGCACTGGTGATGATTCAAACACTACAGTCACAACACTACAATCACTACAGGTGATTAAATTACCGCCTGTGCAAGTGCAATACTAAGGAAATCCTGAACACATGCACCGTTGGCGGCCCTCACGGCCTGGTGTTCCCCACCCATGTTCTAAGGCTAGGTTCACACATTGCTGGGGGAGAGGGGGTTCTGGAGCAAAACTGCAGCAAATCCTGATCCATGAGGATTTAAACTAAATCCCCTGGCAGACGGTTTCCTGCAGTTTTGTTTAAGGTTTTTCATCAGGTTTTGATGCGTTTCCTCTCTCTCTCTCTATCTCCAAAACCAAGGAAAAAAACATACTAAAAACATGCAATGCTCGATGCTCTGGCCGAGCATCCCAAGATACTTGTGTACTCGGCCCGAGCACCAAGCCCAGTGTAAGTCAATTAGTGACAGGCTCCGCCCACAGATTTCCGGCTATAAAACGAGTGTTTCTGGGAAAGAGCGGGAGGGTGGACTATTTCAAATCGTCGCAGCATACAACACCTTGCTGTGCCCCCCAGAGGGACCCTAACAATCTGCTCTCTGTGAGGTGCAGCTCACTGTGTGCACTGAAGGGAGCTGTGTATTTGTGTCAGAGCGATAATTAGCGAAGAGTCCGAGCATCTCGGCGGTACTCGGTGCTCGTCCAGCATCCTGAGTACCGGGATACTCGTGCGAGTAATGAGTAGCGCCGAGCATGCTCGCTTATCACTAATTAAAATCTATACAGCAATCTTGTTGCTGCTTTACAAGTCACCTATGTACAGCTGATTTCACTGATCACAGTTTTACTGAAAGATTCTCTTTCAATCAAATGCCAGAATTAAGACGGCCTATGACCAGAAAGCTCCTTTTCTGTGTCTTCGGAGCAGCCACTATATAGATATTCTGTGAACCAATGTATGAGAAGGTCCATCCTTGTATATCTCTTTTTCAGCAGCGGATCATCTCACCTACAGCCGGCTTCACACAACGATTTTTGTTCTCTGGATCTGTTCGGTGTGAACTGGATAGACCTGGATCCAGTTTTGCCCCACATGTATTTCTATGGCGCCAGATGGCACTTATTTGCCATCCGGTTTTGTGTCTGTCCAGAAAGAACGGGTTGTTTTTGGTTTTTGCCCCGAACACAAAATCGGAGTTCACAGCATTTTGTGTGTCTGGGGCACAAAACGAACACAACCGGATCCTCCGAGATCCAGAGTAATCCGGTGCCCATAACATGGAAGTCTATGGGCGCTGGAAATGGTCCGGTTACCGGACGCCGTGTGCTGAAAGAGCGGCTCTGAAATTCAAGCCGCGCTCGTTCAGCACCCGGACAGCGCAGCATAACAGAGCCGCCGCTGAAGTTCAGCACCTGGAGAGCTCCCGTCCAGCCGCTATGCTGAAATTTCAGTACTAGACAGCGTCAGCCGCGCGACAGAATGATTCCAGCACAAAACAGGATCGGAGGTTCTGTTTGTTCTGGACTGTCAGGTTCTGTCCGGTGCATCCTGCAAAATACTGGACATAACCTGACAGCAGAAAATCGTGGTGTGAAGCCGGACTAACAGCTGTGCTACATCTGATAGGTCTTCACTCAGCAGATCCAGACTTCATTCATACACAAGTCCATCCATCACAATTATTGACCTGAACATAAAAGTTTATATTGTATAAGTAGCTGAAAAAAACACTTATTACAATGTAGCTCTCAGTAGATCACCATGAGACATTAATACATCTGAAATACCAAGACAAAATGAAAGCCTCACTGCACAATGCTCACCCACTATATCTAAGGCTAATAACTGTTATACTTATATTACATCTTTATTACAATTTTATTATTATGTATCGGCTTTCAGCTCGATCTCCAGCCATTGTGAAGAGCCGAAAAACAAGAATCGCCTTATCAATGATTGTCGTACAGGGGATAGAAAATGGCTCTTTGGGTCTTCAGACTCCAGTTGTTGTATTCGGAGGTCAAAGTTTGCCAATACTTACCTGCTATAGCCTAGTTTTTGGGGGACCATTCCTGACCCTTTCATCCACCAGGGGTGTAACTACAACAGTGCAGGGGTTGCGATCGCACCCAGGCCCCGGAGGCTAGGGGGCCCCAAAAGTCCATTTAGCCTATAGAAAAAGACCAATGTTATTAAAGATTTGCAATAATAGGGGGCCCCGTTGGAGCTTATGCACTGGGGCCCATGAGCTTCAAGATACACCACTGATCAGAACCCTAGCAGGTTCATGAATATTTTTCATCCCATATAGACCAAAGTACCACTGACCCAATCAATATTCCCCCCTTGGGCAGCGATGGGGGTCTCACCATCATTGATAATAATTTCTTTCTTAGCCACAAATAATTCCTTTCAGAGTAACATTTCTTCATAATGAGACCAATCATCTTTCTTAAGAAAGACGCTGACCATCCCTCCGGAGTAATAGGAACAGATCTCCTAATCATTCCAGTATGAGTCTATGGCCACGTCACACACACAGATATCTGTGCAGATATTGTTCGCAGATCTCTGGTTCAATGAAATCATGGACATATGTTCCATTTGTGCAGTATACAATGAGCAATGTTCCATATTTCACTGCAACAGAATCTGTGACCAATATCTGCAAGATATCTGTGTGTGGATGTGGCCCTAACTCCGAGCAGAAAAGCAGATTCTCGCCATTATTTATTGTTCATCTGTGGTTGCTTTGACTTTGATTTGTTTTTCATTAATTACTCGCATCTTCTTTTTCTTGGATATTGTAAAAATCTGGATTTCTTCAAGATAAACATTTGTATCTTGTTTTATTTGTAAATAGTCAATGTAGAGCTCCTTAATGCCTGGAAGTCAGAACATTCCAAACACAATGTATCTCACGTGTCAGACACTACTGTAAACTAGATTATTTTATCCCTGATCCATGTTTCAAGATTTAACTGAGTCATTGTATTTGTTTAACTTAAAGAGGGGTGAAACGCATCAAATTGTAAAAAAATAAAAAAATAAACAAAGCCACCAAAAATGGTAAAATAATTACATCTTGCTAAAAAGTTACAATGTGAAGTGAAATCAGGGGTATGGTTCATGACTAGAGTTTGAAGATTGTTTGTTTTGGCCCACAATGACACAAGTTAAAGGGGTGGACCATCTTTGGGAACATCTTTTTTCCACTTAAATGGACATGTATCTGTATACAGGGAGCTCCCCCTAGTGGTGACTACAGACAGAATATTTTCATGTATACAGGGAGCTCCCCCTAGTGGTGACTGCAGACAGGATCTTATCATGTATCTCTGTATACAGGGAGCTCCCCCTAGTGGTGACTGCAGACAGGATCTTATCATGTATCTCTGTATACAGGGAGCTCCCCCTAGTGGTGACTGCGGGCATAATGTTATCATGTATCTCTGTATACATGGGAGCTCCCCTAGTGGTCACTGCAAACAGGATCTTATCATGTATCTCTGTATACAGTGAGCTCCCCCTAGTGGTGACTGCAGACAGAATCTTATCATGTATCTCTGTATACAGGGACCTTCCCCTAGTGGTGACTGCAGACATGATCTTATCATGTATCTCTGTATACAGGGAGCTCCCCCTAGTGGTGACTGCAGAAAGGATCTTATCATGTATCTCTGTATACAGGAGCTCCCCCTAGTGGTGAGTGCAGACAGAATCTTATCATGTATCTCAGTATACTGGGACCTTACCCTAGTGGTGACTGCAGACAGGATCTTATCATGTATCTCTGTATACAGGGAGCTCCCCCTAGTGGTGACTGCAGACAGAAACTTATCATGTATCTCTGTATACAGGGAGCTCCCCCTAGTGGTGACTGCAGACAGGAAACTTATCATGTATCTCTGTATACTGGGACCTTCCCCTAGTGGTGACTGCAGACAGGATCTTATCATGTATCTCTGTATACAGGCAGCTCCCCCTAGTGGTGACTGCAGACAGATGTTTCAGGATGCCTAACTAATAATCAATATTTATCACCGCTTTTATAATATTGATTTATATAGTTAGGCTTCCCTGAAACTGGCAATATGATATATGATTTGTCCTGAGGAAGGGGCCAGGAGCCCTGAAACGTGTTTGACTAATAAAATCAATATTATATTCACCCTTTGATGTCTGTGGAATACGGCAAGCGCGGTGTTTAACCCTTCATCTCACTAATCTAATAGGCACCCACGCTGGGGACTGCATCAGCCGTGATCTGCTTTTATAGTGGTTGTGACTCTCACAACCACACAAGGTGAAGCCTCTGATACCTATTTAGGTAATATTTTATCTCTCAGACCCTTCATCCTCTCTACTTTAATGTTCTGAGATAATGACCTTTGGGTTTCCATAATCATCAACATTAACAGTAATAAACACATGGAATAGATCCTTCTGTATGTAATGACTCTATATAATATATGTGTGTCACTTTATGTATTGAATTACTGAAATAAATTAACTTTCTGATGGTATTGTAATTCATTGAGATGCGGCTATAAATATAATATTTCCTGGTGGCTGCGATATTTTAGAGGAAATATTCTTTAAATAACCAGGAGATCTCGGCCCATTAACAAAGTGTCAGGCTGATGTATGGAACTTTTTTCTTTTTTTTACCTGGACTTCAGATCTTTCAAGGAAGTTTTAATAAATGGTTTTCCAACACAGTCACAACTCAGCGAGGAGGAGACGGCCGATGACAGCTATAAGACTGTGAATCTGTCACTGCTGGAAACCGTAGATTAGACCTGACACAGAGGGAAAAAAACAGTCAGAGATTAGGAAAAATTGTCAGCAAAAATGTCAAAAGTAAAAGACAAAAATACTCTAAAGATTGGCTGGAGAACAAGTACAAGAAGGCGACTGCCTGGCTATCCAGACTGAAGATCTTCCACTAACAACATCGCTCATTATTGGAATCTATATACAGGAGCAACTCAATGAATTAGAATCTCATGATTTATTTCAGTAATTCAACACTTAAAGTGACACACATATATTATATAGAGTCATTACACATCTATTTCACGTGTTTATTCCTGTCAATGTTGATGATTATGGAAACCCAAAGGTCATTATCTCAGAACATTAGAATAATTAGCACAAAACACCTGTAAAGTCCTTCTAAGCATTTAAAATGGTCCCTTAGTCTGGTTCACCAGGTTACACAATCATGGGGAAGACTGCTGACTAGGGATGAGCGAGTATGCTCGGCGCTACTCGTTACTCGCACGAGTATCCCGGTACTCAGGATGATCAGCGAGCACCGAGTACCGCCGAGATGCTCGGACTCCTCGCTAATAATTATCGATCTGACACAAATACACAGCCCCCTTCAGTGCACACAGTGAGCTGCACCTCACAGAGAGCAGATTCATTGTTAGGATCCCTCTGGGGCCCACAGCAAGGTGTTGTACGCTGCGGCGATTTGAAAAAGCCCCCCCTCCCGCCCTTTTCCAGAAAGACTCGTTTTATAACCGGAAGTCTGTGGGCGGAGCCTGTCATTGGGCTCGGCGCTCTGGCCGAGTACACGAGTATCTTGGGATGCTCGGCCAGAGCATCGAGCACCCAAGCATTTTAGTGCTCGCTCATCTCTACTGCTGACTTGACAGATGTCCAGAAGGCAGGCATTGACATATTGACACATTGAAAGTTGAGAGAATAGTAACTAAGCATATGACCAGCACTTATGGTCCTCCATCCGTCCCAATTTAATAAGTAAATTCTACATGAAATGATCACAAATCTAATACCCCCTTTATTTTTTTAGATGCACATGTGGCGCCCTAGCGTCTTGGTCACCACAGTGGTGCTGCACCTACTCCACAGGTGTGGTGCCATTGCTCTCAGGTTAGCTGGGGAAATGATACTGAGACACACCATCCTACACCCAACACCATTCCCAACTCCACACCAGGAGATGATGGGCGGAAGAAACTCACCTAGAGCAGACTCCATCTGCTGGCTGGAGGAAGGAGTAGACAGAGGGGGTGGGAACTCCTAGTTCTAGGGGACGCTGGAGCCAGGGTAGAGTGGGACCAGTGGGTAGGTCACTACAGAACCCTAGGCCAAAGGACACTGAATCTACAGCTGACTTCCAAGTCATGGTAGAAGAACTAGCTGCATGAGGGGTGCCGGCCCCAATCTGGTGCGAGACTGTATGTTCAAGCAGGAAACCAGAGGCTACTGAACTGCACGTGCAGTAGCCAAGACCGTGTACACTCCCAGGCACAGTGGCTACAGAGGGTCAAGAGGACATGCTGGCTGTCACTCAGCAGGGCCCGCAGTCGCTTGCCTTGGGACTAGTAGCACAAAGGTGCAGGAGAGGGAAGGAGAGAAGATTAGCGCAGAGAGAAAAGGCAGCAGACAAAGGCTTATGAAAGGTGTCTCAGTGGAGTGTTTTTGGACTATCTGAGGGCTGGCCAAGCTACACACTGGGAGAACCATTGTACCCTGGCTGGGTCTGCACTGAACAGAGCAACAGTAAAGAAACTGGTAAGAACCGCAACCCCTGTGTCTGTCCACTCCTTCTGCGCCTCCCTGCACCAACAACTACCACCATCATCCACATAGACTTTCATACAAAATCTTAGGGGCCTGCATCCTCCGTGGGGACTGTTACACCAAGCTGCCACAACATCTATTCCCCAGGGTCATTACAAGCAGCGCTGGTCATTCTGATCAGAAACCACAGATGGTGTCACGAAAGACTTTATTTCCCCTGTAAATATCCCCTTTTCATGCTCGGTCAGGGCCACAGATTCTGGGGTTGCAACCGTGACTACTGAACAGACTAATATCCCATAGTGCCCAAGTATCCTGGCCCTTGCGACCATTGCACACAGGTGATCATGCAGCTGAAGAATGTCACATTGAACTCACTGGTGAGACAGTGTAAGGGTAGACTCACACGTTGCAATCACAATTTAGGACTAAATGCATTGCAAATCTGCAGCAAAATGATACTGTGTGGAAGCAATCCAACAGGCTAAAACACAACCTAAGGGTTTAGGTTAATATAAAGGTTCCCATACATTTTAGAATAAAATTATTATAAAATATCATACACCAATTTCTCTTAGATATGCCCACTATCTGTACGAATTCAAAGGAAAGAAGAGTTCGGAGGAGGGAAAGATGAGAGAGGGAGGAAAAAGAGAGAGGAAAGAACAGCAGTCTGGAGGAGGGAACAGCGCAGTCCAGAGGTAGGGACAGCACAGTCTGGAGGAGGAGACAGCGCAGTCTGGAGGAGGGGACAGAGCAGTCTGGAGGAGGGGACAGCGCAGTCTCGAGGAGGAGACAGAGCAGTCTGGAGGAGGAGACAGAGCAGTCTGAAGGAGGAGACAGAGCAGACTGGAGGAGGAGACAGGGCAGTCTGGAGGAGGAGACAGCGCAGTCTGGAGGAGGGGACATAGCAGTCTGGAGGAGGAGACAGCGCAGTCTGGAGGAGACAGAGCAGTCTGGAGGAGGAGACAGAGCAGTCTGAAGGAGGAGACAGAGCAGTCTGGAGGAGGGGACAGCGCAGTCTGGAGGAGAGGATAGTGCAGTTTGGAGGAGGGGCAGAGCAGTGTGGAGGAGGAGACAAAGTAGTCTGGAGGAGGGGACAGCGCAGTCTGGAGGAAGGGGGCAGCGCAGTCTAGAGGAGGGGACAGTGCAGCTTGGAGGAGGGGACAGCGCAGTCTGCAGGAGGGGACAGAGCAGTCTGGAGGAGGGGGCAGCACAGTCTGGAGGAGGGGATAGCGCAGTTTGGAGGAGGGGATAGCGCAGTCGTGCAGGAGGGGACAGAGCAGTCTGGAGGAGACAGAGCAGTATGGAGGAGGAGACGGAGCAGTCTGGAGGAGGGGATAGCGCAGTTTGGAGGAAGGGACAGCGCAGAGTTCAGAAGGGGACAGAGCAGTCTGGAGGAGGGGACAGTGCAGTCTGGAGGAGGGGCAGAGCAGTCTGGAGGAGGGGGCAGAGCAGTCTGGAGGAGGGGAGAGAGCAGTTTGGACGTTGGGAAGAAGAAGTCTAGAAGATTGGACAGAGCAGTCAGTGTAGAGGAGAGAACAGAGAGGGCAGAATAAGGGGCACAGTAAAAGGGGACAGAAGAGGGAAGAAAAAAGACAAAATGGTCTAAAGAAGGGGATAGATTAGTCTGAAAGAAGAAATAGAGGAAAACCAAGGAGACCAAGGAGCCCAATAGATGCAGAGGTGTCCGGAAGAGGGGACAGAGTAGTCTGGATAGACGTATATGGGGAAGGGATAGAAGGGCTTGAAACAGGGAATAAATATGTCTAGAGGAGGGAACTAAGGGGGTCTGGAAAAGTGGAAAGGTCACAAAAGTTTCTGGAGATATAAAAGATTCTGGAGGGAGAGGGTTGGAGTCCTGGAGTTGGGGATAGTAGTGTTTTAAAGAAGGGGAGAGGTTGCTGGTGTTTGGGGAGAACTGAAGAGTTGGCTGTTTTTTCCTCAACTCAAATGTGTTCTTTAAAATCAACTTAATATAACATATTTTTATGATACAACAATGAATATGAGAATTTTACAGTAATAGCCTGAGTAAGTGAAAATATCAGTCTTTGTTCCTACACAGAGGTCGGGCATCTGCATTGAATGCTCGGAAGCACCACAGATGTCATAAATCATGAATGAACATATTGCATTGTTCCAGCTCATTTTGGCGCCAATAACTGGCTTGAATCTCAAGATACAGTGAATATCTTTGATAGATCTTACTGGAGCCACTTGAAAGACCCCAGATCATGGATTAAGTTAGGAGGTTCTGGTCCAGTATTCCTTTGAGTGAAGTATAACAGTTGTTAGACATCAGTTTCGGGTTTAGGTTAATCACTTCCAGAGAGACATGTGGCACTTAATGCTCTAAGGACTTAGGGCATCGATTTAAAAATTGAGATCTATAGTTCAAGCCTTCGATTTATCAACTGCTGGAGTAGTGTTGGCCAAAAGTTGTCAATTAATTACTGGACACATGAAATCCTTAAGATTGGATATAGATGAGGATATCTGGCAACTAGATGCCAAGCTTCACATGTAGACGAATGACTGCGCGGCCCGAAACTGCTCCCTGATCACCGGCCTGGGGGGCATCTGCATTCCTGCCACCTGGGCCATCCTGCTCCTGTAAACAATAGAAATTAAGTTTTTTTGGAGGATGAAGTGAGGAGCCCAAGGTAATAAATAGATTTCATAATGTCATGGAGATATATTTGGCTTCTTCCCATCTATGGTAACATACATAAAGAGTCCTGGAAATGAACAATTGTCAAGGAAGAAACTGTATGAAATGTGATCCAGTCAGCAGGAGCCATATACAGGATCTCATATGCCGTATGTTCTTCACAAATAATGGAAAGTTTAACTTTGTTATTTGAAAATATTAGGAAAAAAAGGATTTAAATTGAATTAAAAAAAATGAAACCTAAGCCCTAAATCCCAGAGAGACATTTGTATAATACATTAATGGCCCAGAAGATTATTTTTCCTAGACTCATCAGTCAATGGTGATTATTAGCAGCTAGCTATACTGCAGAGGCTGCTGAAGGAAGAAAGTATAACCATACTACAGACCAGTGACCATTAATGTAATCCCAGGTATTCACAGTAAGTAGTTCTGGTTCATCTCGTTCACAAACTTGGAAAAAGAAGGTCTTGGTTCTTTTTTTTATTCTAAATGTCTCTCCCATCAAACCACAGAATGAAGCACAAATTTGTTTTCTTAATCATCATATTTTCTTAATCTTAAAACATCCTGTAGAGTACTGCACCTTGTATTAAAGGGAACCTGTCTTGTGGTGAAACGCTATTAACCTGCAGATATGAGGCTAATTTGTGGGTTAATGGCATTCTGAACCTGCCTGGAGCCCGCACTTAGAGCCCCGCTGTTGAGAGCAAATTAACTTTATTCCTCCGGGCAGCAAACGGCTTTCAGTCACGGGTGAGGCAACGACTGTAACCACATCCCTAACACTGACTGATAGGTAGCTCTGCATTATAACTGCTATAATACTGTCCACTATGTAGAAGAATATAACTACTATAATATTGCCCCTATATACAAGAATATAACTACTATAATACTGCTCCTATATACAAGAATATAACTACTATAATACTGTCCCTATATACAAGAATATAACTACTATAATACTACCTCCTATATACAAGAATATAACTACTATAATACTGCTCCTATGTATAAGAATATAACTACTATAATACTGTCCCTATATACAAGAATATAACTACTATAATACTGCTCCTATGTACAAGAATATAACTACTATAATACTGCCCCTATATACAAGAATATAACTACTATAATACTGTCCCTATATACAAGAATATAATTACTATAATACTGCTCCTATATACAAGAATATAACTACTATAATACTGCTCCAATGTACAAGAATATACCTACTATAATACTGCTCCTATGTACAAGAATATAACTACTATAATACTGCTCCAATGTACAAGAATATAACTACTATAATACTGCCCCTATATACAAGAATATAACTACTATAATACTTCTCCTATGTACAAGAATATAACTACTATAATACTGCTCCTATGTACAAGAATATAACTACTATAATACTGCTCCTATGTACAAGAATATAACTACTATAATACTGCTCCTATGTACCAGAATATAACTACTATAATACTGCTCCTATGTACCGGAATATAACTACTATAATACTGCCGCTATGTACAGGAATATAACTACAATAATACTGCTCCTATATACAAAAATATAACTACTATAATACTGCCCGTATATACAAGAATATAACTACTATAATACTGCTCCTATTTACAAAAATATAACTACTATAATACTGCCCGTATATACAAGAATATAACTACTATAATACTGCTCCTATTTACAAAAATATAACTACTATAATACTGCTCCTATATACAAGAATATAACTACTATAATACTGCCCCTATATACAAGAATATAACTACTATAATACTGCTCCTATATACAAGAATATAACTACTATAATACTGCTCCTATATACAAGAATATAACTACTATAATACTGCTCCTATATACAAGAATATAACTACTATAATACTGCCCCTATATACAAGAATATAACTACTATAATACTGCTCCTATATACAAAAATATAACTACTATAATACTGCTCCTATGTACAAGAATATAACTACTATAATACTGCTCCTATATACAAGAATATAACTACTATAATACTGCCCCTATATACAAGAATATAACTACAATAATACTGCTCTTATATACAAAAATATAACTACTATAATACTGCCCCTATATACAAGAATATAACAACTATAATACTGCCCCTATGTACAAGAATATAACTACTATAATACCGCCCTATATACAAGAATATAACTACTATAATACTGCCCCTATATACAAGAATATAACTACTATAATACTGCTCCTATATACAAGAATATAACTACTATAATACTACTCCTATGCACAGGAATATAACTACTATAATACTGCCCCTATATACAAGAATATAACTACTATAATACTACCCCTATATACAAGAATATAACTACTATAATACTGCCCCTATATACAAGAATATAACTACTATAATACTACTCCTATATACAAGAATATAACTACTATAATACTACTCCTATGTACAGGAATATAACTACTATAATACTGCTCCTATATACAAGAATATACAGTAACTACTATAATACAGCCCCTATATACAAGAATATAACGACTATAATACTGCCGCCTATATACAAAAATATAACTACTATAATACTGCCCGTATAATTAAAAATATAACTACTATAATACTGCCCGTACATACAAGAATATAACTACTATAATACTGCCTCCTATATACAAAAATATAACTACTATAATACTGCCCCTATGTACAAGAATATAACTACTATAATACTGCCCCTATATACAAGAATATAACTACTATAATGCTGCTCCTATATACAAAAAAATAACTACAAAAAAATTCTGCCCGTATATACAAGAATATAACGACTATAATACTACTCCTAAGTAAATGAATATAACCACAATATGAGTGCTTCTAAGCACAACACTATGAAAGTGACCTTGAGGGACGGGAAGGCTAGGTGACAAAGTATATTTCTACACATAATATTTGTTATTGAGATGTATTAAAAAGAAACCTCAAGAATTATTTCCAATTATTGATGTACAAACAGGAATACACAGTGACTCTGCAGCAATTTTACATTTATGTTCTATTCTGTATCAGTTTTTTCTAATCTCTTCCAGATAACAAAAGGAAGGAAACGTTTCAAATAAGTTGTGCACAATGAGGAATAAAATCGCTGCCAACAATTCAAACCATGTAACAAAAAGAAATTCAATTTATGAGAAAGTCATGGAATCTTTGCCAGAGATGTAATAGAAAATAATACGCTACAAATTCAATTGTAAAGGCAGAACCACAAATGTAGACAACCAGACTTATGCCACCAGGGAAACCAGAGGCAAAGGCAAAACCAGGTGCCGCCTCTCCTGAATATTACCGTGTACTACTGCAACTGATGTGTAAATGATGGTGGAAATGATAGTTTCACACCTACTGGTTTTGGAATCTGGCATAGATATGGCGAAATCGGCATGCCCCTCAATTGTAAATCCTGGTGCAACTGGATGCACCTGTACTGGTATTATTACTTATCCGGCTGACGGATTCGGGAGCATCCAGTTACACCAGGTTGTGTACGTTTTTTTGATGGATCCCATGAAAAATTACATTTTTGTTAAACGCCCCGTAGTGGATGTGACATATGAAACTGGCTTCTGGGCAAAAAACCCGGCTCAAACTTCCAGATCCAGCGGGATCTATAGAGCACTGTTTTATTTTAGGCTGTATGGCTCCGGATCCGGTTGTTTACGGTTTTAACAAAAACACAAACAAAAGTTACCAACTGCGTTTTTTGTTTTTGTTAAAAACTGTTCTCAGCCGAATCTGGCTGGAACCATATGCAACCACATGAGCCTGTGTCCCCATTGAAAGTCAACAAGTTGCATATGGTGTCAGCCGGATTCGCCCGGATGAAAAAAAATGGTAGTGGGAAACCAACCTGTCACACTCTGTTATGCGCTGACTATCTACAGTCTGTGTTGGATGCTGCTGTGATTGAATGTGTGTGGATTTCCTCTGTAACTGCATGAGTTGATGTCAGTTCTGCTGGGTGCTGTGCTCAGGTGCTGGATGAAGTGAAGTTAAAGTGTGTCTCATCTGGAGTCTCCCCCTGGTCTTTAAATAGTTTCTCTGTCCACTAGGTGGCATCGCTGATAGAGTTTTCACTCTGCCTTTGACCGAGCTTCTTTGTGGATGTTGCTGCTTATGCTGTAGTCCCTGGAAGTTTTCCTGTTGCTGATGTGGCTGCTGACCCCGGTCTCTGGTGGGTGGAGGTGAGGGTTCAAGCATTGGGCAGGTTGAGGAGTTGAGGGCAAGGGTGGCGACTCAGACCTCCTCACCATCAGAGGTACAGGGTCAGACCTGATACTCCATTACCTTGCCTGCAATTCCATCATGTATACTATTCCCTCATCCTTTATCCCAGTTGTGACACTAACATACTGGTCAGGTCATAAAAGGGCTTTCCACTTCTGGCAACCTCCAATGGTAGTGGAGATGGAGAACCAAATATTCACATGGCTTTACAGCAATCAAAATAATCAGGATCTGAGTGACAGCTTTAGAGATAGCAGCAAGTAGGGCTGAGCTGTGATAACAGTTTTCCTTGCTTGTATCAGAAAATCACGGATGTAGAATTGCTTAGGGGACTAACATAACATGTCTCCTCAGTCGTGGGCATCGTGGAGTTGCTTATTTCAGTCTTTAATCCCACATGGAAAAGCTTTCAAAGAGAAAAACTTGAAAATCGAAGATAAACTTTAGTAACAGAAGAGCTGTGCTTGTTGGCGATAATATCCCTGGTGAGATATGTCTCAATTCGATGCCTTTTCATTCTGCAGAGGTCAAGAGACAAATAATATATCATATAATTTATTAACAGGAAAAAAAAGATATTAAGGGACAACTGGGATAACGGCTGGAGAGGATTATTCCATGATCAATCGCTGCAGCTCATATGACAAGACTGGATACAATGTGTATATTCTTCTATATGTTCTGCTAAGATAATTTACTATATACAGAATCTGCACTGTAAAATGCGTCATAGCACTAAATCACAATTTTCTAAGTTCTCTGTCACTACTTGAGGCGAAGGCTTATCTCTGAATCTCGGTCATTGAGATTCCAGTCTCTGAATCCTTTTCTTCCCCGACATAACGGACAATATATAGTCATCAGATCTAGATGAAATTGGTGTGTTCTTGTCATGAGTGTGTCACGCTGCTGAGTCCTCTGTATCATATGCCACATTTGTGGCTGTCACAGGTCCCCTAGAGCTCGCTCGGTGATTATCATGAATAAATGTCAATGACTGTTCTCTCTCGCCAGTTCCCCACGCCAAATGCCTCAGGGTAATCCTTGACTCTTCCTTCTCCTTCACTCCTTCAAGCCTCACATCCAAGCCCTCGCCACCTCCTACCGACTCCTGCTCAAAAACATTTCCCATATTCACACCTTCCTTGACCACAACACTGCTAACACACTTGTTCATGCTTCCATCGTCTCCCGCCTTGACTACTGTAACCTCCTGCTTACCGGCCTCCCCGCTACCTGCATTGTACCTCTCCAATCTATCCTAAACTGCGCTGCACGACTCATCCACCTGTCTCCCCACTACTTCCCTGTCTCCCCCCTATGCCAAGCCCTTCACTGGCTCCCCACTTCTCAGAGATCCCGGTTTAAAACCCTAACCATGACATACAAAGCCCTCCACAACCTGTCCCCTCCATACATTCTGACATGGTCTCCCGATACCTACCTGCGATCCTCCCAAGACCTCCTCCTCTGCTCCCCTCTTATTTCCTCCTCTCACAACCGCATACAGGATTTCTCCCGTGCTTCCCCCATACTCTGGAACTGTGCCCCAACACATCAGACACTGCCTACACTGGGAACCTTCAAAGAAAACCTGAAACCCACCTCTTCTGTCAAGACTACAACCTGCAATGAGACCCAGTCCACCACACTGTCTCATGATTCAGCCCTACCCACTCCTACTGTATTCCCCACTTGTCCGTCTTAGACTGTGAGCCCTCACGGACAGGATCTTCTCCCCTCCTGTATCTGTACGACTCGATTGTCCATATATATCGTACTTGTCCTGTCTGCCCTTTCGATATGTAAAATGCCATGGAATCTAATGGCGCTACATAAATAAATAATAAATAATAATAAAGCGGAATTATTTCCTTACATTGCTGAAGGGGTTATGATTTGTTTTTGAGAATCCTATAAAAATCCTTGTAGCGTTAATCTCAGCTGCTGCATGTCATGACTACTCCCTTCCTTTATATAAATGTCAGGATGACTTGGAGTGAAAGGGGAACCAGGGCTGATCTGCCCCTCAAGCCAGGGAGCCCTGAACTCATCCTAACTCAGGGGTACTCCTGATGGTGGAGCGGCCTGAGTCTCCACCCTAGCCCTGTTCCTGCTCAGCCCTGTGCTAATTCCCACTCCGCCTTCCCCGGAGCAGGAAAGTAATGAAACCCACAGATAAAGTTAGATGGAGAACCAAACACAAGCTCTCAGCACTTGCATACAATATGTGATTTGGGAGAAAACAAATAGAAGCAGGAGATAAAAATACAACAAGGAAGTTTCCACCCTACAACAAACAAGTTACTATTTTCCCAGAAACTGGAACACCCCAACACAGACTGGTATCACTTGGAGCAAAGCTGAAGCTATAATTGGCATAGGAGCCTGGGTTCCACCATATTTAAAGGGTGGAGATGGACGTGATAGGACAGAAGCAACTTGAAACTCCAGCAGCTCATTACCAGCCATCAGGAAGTTAACTCCTGCAATACTGATGACCAGTGAGCACAAAACAGTCGATGCTAAAACCCAGGCTGAGCAAAAAAAGAAGCACAAGGTCACTCATCAGACCCACAGTGTGAAACAGAGTCAGAAGATGTCAAAACACCAAGTGGTGCAGAGCAGAAACCATTGACAATAAACTCACTACTAGATCTAAAATGCTGACCTCTCTGGTGAAGCCGATCCAGTTTTAGCTGTGAAATCCATTTCTGGAGAGGCCTTGGATTTCCTTTATTTGTTGCTTTATTTCCTCTTATTTGTCTCTCTCCATGTTTTCGTATCATAGTTGTAAGACTAGCATCTTGCTGCCCTACTCACTAGTCAGGGCTAGCCCAAGGTCACCAAGGCCTAAGCACATAATTGCGCATGGGGAGAAGGACCCATATAGGGATGATAGGGCGCACAAGGTTCAGACTAAGGTGAGTGTTAACAGGTGACCCCTCTTTCATCTCCCTATCTCCAGAATCTCTTTTTCATCTTTTCCTTGCAGTTCTACTCCTGTTGCACCATACGCCAAGTGTTTCCTCACTGCAGCAAGACAGGTCTGCTGACTTTGGACTAATGTATATGGGGGCCTTAGAAGCAGCTGTCAACTTTGACTCTACTTGTATTAGCGGATAGCTTAAACCCTTTCATTTCAGTGATTTTTGTCTCTTCGAACCCAGACAACCACACGGTCAGAAAAAAAAACTGACTGAATGGTGGCTATTAGAGATGAGTCAAAGATTCACAGTATCCTGGTCCTGCAACAATGTTGGTAGTCCATGACTGGACCAGAGTCCTGCAAAACGTCTACTAGCCGGCATTCCCGATTCCTTTACTCATTAGAAGCCCCAGCTCAACGTTGTGTAAGTCATGCCACAATGATGACGTTGCACCAGACATACTACCAGTAATCAGAAGAGACACCAGTGAAGCTGGCCAGTAAACCAATGTTCACACATCTCTGGTCCGATGTCCATGGCTGCTGGATCAAGCTCCTGAAAATCCTTTTACTCAACTCCAGTAGTTCTAACATATCCAAAGTTTGTTAAAAGTTTAGTTACCGGTCATGATGGTCTCTCTTACTTTGTAGACTTGTGACTGGTTTGGAACTTCATATTAAACGTGTTTATTTCCTTTGGCAGTGTTGGAGTTAATGTCAAAATTCTGTTGCTAGCAAGCTCCCTAGTTCTCTTTCTAGCTGTGGCTACTTTGTCATAACTCCCATCTCCTTCATATGGTCACATGATCCAGCATAGCTTGCTGGTGATTGAACTCATTCCTGGCTAGCTACCTGAAGGAAGGGGTTCTCTGGAGAAGCTGACTGTTGCCAAGTCATCTGCTGTCTAGGAGAATGGCAGCAGGCGTGAAGTTGCGTTGTCGTTTCCCTGTCTGTCCATCTCCCACCCGCCATCTCCCTATTGAGGGTTAACCTCAGGGCCAGTGAGGGACTATGTATCCTGACAGAGTGAAAGAACCCATTATAGGGACAGTAGGGAGATCAGGGCACAGCTGCAAATATGCGCAGGAGGTCTCCTTTACCCTATTCCCTACAAGCAGGGCCCCCCATTGTATTTGTCCCCTCTCCCGGTGTTTCCCCAGTCTGGTATTGTGGGTAGTGCGCTGGAGCTGGACATCGTTGGTCCATGTGCCACTGTCATGCACCATGTCTGGACGCACTTAAGTCTGCGGCGTGACATTGACCCTTAAATTATAACTTATGACTTCAGCTAGCAATAGAGGGTGTATGGAAGATTATATCACAAAGATTTATAAAAATATTTAATTCATAAATTGTATCCTCTGGAATATTACATCATCCTATCTGAGCATACGAGGCTAGTCTGTGCTCTGATAAAATCCATTGTAATTAAATCAATTTGCCTCGATTCTGCTGAGCCCACCTTAGTGAGAGATGAGTGTGCAAATGGTAAAACTTAATCCATTAAGCTTTATGAAAAGGTAATAGGGAGGTCTGTTGCTGTCAAGACCCCAAATACCTTGGGATTACAGAATGTTAAATTCTGATGAGTGCTGTTCTCAATGTCATGAAATGGAGACCTGAGACTGTTTCCCTCCTGCAGATTGTCCATATGTCACTGACAAGAACATCGAGCCATAAAATATTTGGCACATGTAAAGAGAACACGTCCTTATACAAATAATATACAAGGCCAAATTCCAGACTTCATACTGCAAAGCCAGAGGTAAAAAGACACCTAAAAATCTAAATCTAATTGATTGATCCTTAAATTATTATTTCTCCCTCCCCCCCCCAAGAAATAAAATGTTATCCACTTGCTTCCGACTGCAGGGACCACAAGCGTTCCTGAGAATTGGTCTCTTTAAAGGTCCTGAAAACTCACAGAGAAAATCCTGTATTTGAAATAAAGAACAGAAACACCCTTTTTCACCCATTTATTAACCCCAAACATACCCTTGAAGCTCCGATGGCAATCCACAACCGAGGTACCTCGAAGGTCTATGGCTCTGCTACAATTGCCTTGCCTTGCCTTGAGCAGTGACATCAAAGTGACCACTCATCTCAAGGCCTGGTACAGAATGACTGCTCTGACAGTGATGTCTGTGAGAGCGATGAGGTCACCTAAGTTGCCACCGCACAAGGGCAATCGGGAAGAGCCAGGTAAAGTGCAAGGATTTGGCGCTTCTAATGAATGCTTCAAATTCTGGGACGTCTGTGGGCTGATATTCCTACCCTGGAGAGGTAATAACTAAGTGCCTCCCCAGGGTGAGAATACCAATCCCCATCCATGTGCTTTATCTTGGCTGAGTATCAAAATGGGGGGGACCCCACGCCACAGAGTTTAATTATTTATTTAAATAATCTACAAAAGAAAGTGGGGTCCTTGTATTTGATACTCAGCCAATATAAAGTGCACAGCTGGGGGCTGCAGACTGCAGCTGTCTGCTTTATCTGCACTGAGAATGAAAAATACATGGACCACTATGCAATTTTTTTCTTTTATTTATTTTTACACTGCAGGGACACAGACAGCTTCTGTGAGTCTGGGCAAACAATCACAGACTTTATCACAAAGGTGGGCGGAGGATGCAATGAATATTCATGAGGTTTAATGTGTGGATCCGTAAGTGTAAGAGCAGCGTGGAGACTGGTAAGTATGATTTAACACTTTCATCCCCATTTTGGTAAATCTTGCTGATTGGCTGTGCTGCATCTTCTCAACAAGCTTTATTTGGGTGTGTGTACCCGTGTTTGGGGTCCGTGCATAGACATTAAGTATCCGGTACACCTTAAGGCTATGTACTCTACTAGAGGTTTTTGTGTGGTTTTGATACGTTTTCCTTGCACATTTTCTAAAATCCACAATGGAAAATTCATGCCAGCGAAATCAATGAGAATCCTGCAGTGCTGTCCTCTTCAGGTTTTTTTTTTTCTTGCAGATTTTAGTGCAGAAAAAAGCAACATTCTCATTCTTTCTGCGATTTGCTCTGTGTTTTTCTCATAGACTATATAATAGAAATGCATGGGAAAAAAACATAGAAAAACCAGGACCGTGGAGTCAGAGATTTTGGGTGGAGTTGGGGTCGGTTTTGGGGTAATGGAGGAATTGGAGTCAGATATGTGGCTTAGTGACTGCACAGCCATGGCGTTGGAGTCGGTGTCCATGATGGGTGGAGTCAGATTTAGGGAAATTGAAGAATGGAGTCGGATGTTTGGCTTACTGGCTCCACAACCCTGAGAAAAATGCACGAAAAATGCTATGAAAAGCATTTTTTTCAGTAGCGTTTTTCCTGCCAGGAGATGCAGATTTGGTGTAAAATAGATAGGCGACGTTCCAAGACCCATTCCATGAAATATCCAACAGATACAAAAGATGCTTGTGTATTCATTATGGTGGGAGTTACGTGTACCCCTCAGTTTGTTACACTGTGTCTTTGCTTTAGTAATAAGTGATACAGTCTCCACTACAGTAAAGATCCATGTCCTCATCATATATGTAGGACCTCTGTTCAGACTCTTCGTCTTGCCTCTCACTCGGTGGCGTCCCAGGGGCACCTCAGTCGCTACATGATATTTACTTTGCTGATTACTGATGTATTTATGTACAGAGCTGTTCTGAGACTGACCCATGTGACCGCTTTAAAACTCATCAAACTTCACACTCAGAATGAAACAGATGACGGAACGGACGAACATTGAACATCTTGTTTGTTTTTACTTTGTCTGTTGATTGCTGACAGAGAAGAAAGCAAACACGAGTTTCCGAGCAGAGCACGACTCCATCCATCACACAGGCCCCAATACTGTAATCAAAAGCTATTTATGGGTAAAGGGTATAACCAAGACACTGAAAAGAACATCAACAGAATATGAAAACCTTTGGGGGCAATATATATATATATTTTAATTTTTTTTCTGAAATAAATATATATCTGGCCAAAAGTAATTTTTGCAAATTGGTTTACTTAAAAGTTTGCCACCATTTGCTTCTGTGTCGCACTTTATTTTGTTGGTTGAAGAATGAGTTACCTAAGCATTAATAAGTGAGCTCAAACAGATAGAAGTCGTGAACTCATCCTTATGCACCATGAGCAGTGGCGTAACTAGAGTCTGATGGGCCCCAGCGCAAAACTAGGTCTTTAACCCCCTCCCCCTGTTAGCATGTTGCCGCTCCGCCCCCCCCCCAATGCTGGTCAGTTTTATGGGCCCCGTGTAGCATTCAAAATCATATCATGACTTATCAATGGACACCTCTCCTCCTTCTTTATGTATTAATACCCCCAATCCTGCCATATATAGTCTCCATCCTGCTATATGTTGTCAAAATTGTTGCTCCCCCTCGTTTAATGAGAGAAAAACCAACAATGGTCACAGAAATAACTTGATTCTGGCAAAAGTAACAATAAACAGAATGTTTACAAAGTTAAACTCATGAAATCGGCATGGATAGAATGATGGTTCCCTGAAAATAATGTGACAAAAGGGACATGTTACATCAAGGTGTGTCCACTAATTAGCATCACAGGTGTGTACAATCAGTAATCAGTCAGTGGGCCTGTATATAGGGCTACAGATACTCACTGTGCTGTTTGGTGATGTGGTGTGTACCACACTCAACATGGACCAAAGGAAAGAAAGAGTTGTCTCAGGAGATTAGAAAGAAAATTATAGACAAGCATGCTAAAGGTAAAGGTTATGAGATCATCTGCAAGCAGCTTGATGTTCGTGTGACTATGTGGCGCCCCTGCGGTCTGGTCGCTACAAACTAGTACTGCACCCATCCCACGAGTGTGGCATTCCTGTTGTCAGGAAAGGGGATGGTAAGTCCAAGACACCCACAAAAGCACCCAACACACCAAGTCCTAGGGACGACAGGCGGACCCGATAGAGGGAGGGCTCAGTCAGTCAGTGGGATGGAGGGAAGAAAGGTGGAGGGTGGGAAGTTAGTTTGAGCAGTTGAGAGTAAATAGCGAGATGAGAAGGAGGACTGGAGCTGCGTGGAGCTCGTACTGGGTCCTGGAACAGCAGAATTCAGAGAGAAAGAGGGGGCCCTGGGGACACGGGCAGAGACCAATCCACCCATGTGCCCGAATCTGAGTGAAGTAGAAGGGCAGGTTGAGAACCAGGGCATGGTGGCAAGGAGCCTCTACTCTCCAACCATGGAACTGGAGGCCACGAGGTCCAGAGGAGCTGTGACCAATTCCCGACACATCCCCCGAGAAAGCAGCCATACTAGGGTCAGGGGACTTTGTACCGGTCACCCTAGAGGACCCGTGGCTGCTGGATTGGGGCACAGTGTGCGGAGGCGCAAGCAAGAGAGAGGAGGACAGGCAGAGAGGGAGAGCAACCCGTGAGGGAAGGAACATAAAGAGGGTGTCTTGGACAAGCTATCTTGGTTTGCTGAGGACTATCTGGATTGAGATTTTGCAAGGACAGTACCCTGTGGTGTCACCGAAGTAACATCTAAGTAAACAGCGTATAGAACTCCGAATTGTGTGTGAGGCTGTTCATTTCCCGCCTGCGGAGCGGTAGACTGATAAGACACGCAGAACACCAGAGACCTGCCTGCGAGACGCCCCAATTCCCCTCTCCTTCCAAAACAGCCCCGCTAACCTTATCTCATCGAACATTACAACAGTAGCCCTGGGGAACAGCTCCACCCATAGGGAGTGAAACCACCCAAGCTGCAATCCCATCATCCCCAGAGGTCCTACACTGCAGCGTCGGGCATCAATAGCCGAACACCATAGGTGGCGTCACGACATTTATTCCCAAAATCCTAATCCCAAAACTTTTATTGACACTGCCAAGGTCACGGAGCTGGGTCTCGACCCCCGTGACTCCTCAGCAGAACTGTTGTCCGATTCCGAGTTCCCCATGGCCCTGGGGGGCGTGTCAATTACAGTTGCACATATTATTCAGAAATATGGAACTGTAGCCAACCTCCCTGGATGTGTCTGCAGGAGGAAAATTAATGACAAATCAAAGACGGATAATACAAATGGTAACGAAAGAGTCCAGAAACATTTCTAAAGAGATTAAAAGTGAACTCCAAGCTCAAGGAGATTAGTGTCAGATCGCACCATCTGTCGTTGTTTGACTCAAAGTGGACTTCATGAAAAATGACCAAGCAGGACACCATTGTTGAAAAAAAATCATAAAAAAATCCAGACTGGAATCTTCCTAACTACATGTTGACAAGCCACAAAGCCTCTGGGAGAATGTCTTATGGACAGATGAGACAAAAATGGAACTTTTTGACAAGTTCCATCAGCTCTATGTTCACAGATGGAAAAATGAAGCATATCAAGAAAAGAACACTAACTCTACTGTGAAATATGGAGGAGGCTCTGTTATGTTCTGGGACTTTGCTGCATCAGGCACAGAGTGTCTTGAATCTGTGCAGGGTACAATGAAATTTCAAGACTATCAAGGGATTCTAGAGAGAAATGTGCTGCCCAGTGTCAGAAAGCTTGGTCTCAGTCGCAGGTCATGGGTCTGGCAACGGGATAATGGCCCAAAACACACAGCTAAAAACACCCAAGAATGACTAAGAGGAAAACATTGGACTATTCTGAAGTGGCTTCTATGAGCCCTGACCTACATCCTATTGAACATCTATGGAAAGACCTGAAACATGGAACAGGCGACCTTCATACACCAGAGAATGGAGCAGTTTGCTCTTGAGGAGTCACCAAAATCCCAGTGGAGAGGAGCAGAAGCCTCATTGACAAGTACAGGAATCGTGTGATCGCACCTCAAAAGGTTGTGAACAAAATATTAAGTGAAGGGACCGTCATTTCTGTCCAGGGCAATTTCATGAGTGTAATTAGGAAATTCTGTGGCAGCAGGGTTGAGAAGCAATGTCTGACTTTCATTTGTTCATTTTCATAGATTTTTTAATTATTATTACTTTTATCAGTTTCAAGTTATTTCTGTGACCAGTATGGGTTTTTCTTTTGTTAAATGAGGAATATGGCTCTTATCCTGGTATATATGGTTCTCTTCCTCCTGTTACCATAGTCCTCCAATCATTATAATGCACCCCCATAATCATCCATATATTGTAATGTACCCCCATAGACCTCAATTTATTCTAATGCATCCCATAGTCCCCCATGCATAATGTAGCCCCCATAGTCCTCCGTTTATTATAATGCACCCACATTATCCTCCATATATTGTAATGCAGCCTCATATCCTTCCATATAGTAAAATGCAGCTCTATATCCCTCCATATAGTAAAGTGCAGTGTCATATCCCTCCATATACCCTGTTTCCTCTAAACTAAGATGGGGAGGGGGAATATTGCATGGGTATATTAGGGGCTGCAAAGGGATGGTGGAGATATTGGGGGCGGTATGGGAATATTGAGGCTTGGAGGGGGATGATGGAAAATAAGACATCCCCTGAAAATAAGACATAGTGCATTTTTTGGAGCAAAAGGTTAGATAAGAGAGTGTCTTATTTTAGGGGAACCGGGTAGTATAATGTGTAGCCTTATATCCCTCCATATAGTAAAGTGCAGTGTCATAGTCCTCCATATATTATAATGCAGCCTTATATCTCTCCATATAGTAAAATGCAGTGTCATATACCTCCATATAGTATAATGTGTAGCCTTATATCCCTCCATGTAGTAAAATGCAGTGTCATATACCTCCATATAGTATAATGTGTAGCCTTATATCCCTCCATATAGTAAAGTGCAGTGTCATAGTCCTCCATATATTATAATGCAGCCTTATATCCCTCCATGTAGTAAAATGCAGTGTCATATACCTCCATATAGTATAATGTGTAGCCTTATATCCCTCCATGTAGTAAAATGCACCCCGCCCCACAAACACCTCCTATAGCCCTTAGGCCACCGTGGACTCATTGATTAATATAAATCAGTACTCACCTGTCGTCTATCCCCTGTAGTTCTGGTCTCCCTATGAGTGTCCTGCCGTCTGCACAGCTCAGTACAGCACGGCACGCAATAGTGACATCAACCCGCTGCGCAAAGATGTCAGAGCGCAGGCAGATGGTGATAATGAGGAAGGAGAGTTCGCTGGACACTGGAGCGCTCCCTCTTTCTTCATTGTAGGGGGGCAGGCGGGGCCACAGGCAAGGGCGTCCCGGTGACTCACGGGCCCAATATGACCGCATGTTCTGCCGCTCAGTGATATGGATTTGCATCCTTGCGAAGTAGGATCTGGGGTTGGAGGGCCACTGTACCCCCATGCCCAATCGAGATTACACCCCTAACCATGAGTACTGTCAGATAGGCAACAACAGCACAAAATAATAGTCATTTTGTATATGAGCCTCCTACTTGGCATTTATCCGTGGTCATGCTGTAAGGTTTATTATATGTACTGCTGTCTTGGATGGTACTTGTGAGATAAAGCCTCTCTGCGAGAGAGCTAATTTGCCTATTTTTCTCCCATAGAGCATTGCCTTCGTACTCAGCTGGTCCCTTTAAAGAGAACAAGAACTTCCACACACAAATAACTTCAACCTGGTCTCCAACAAAACTGACCGCACATGATAAGTCCCCCCCTTAGGGACTAATCATAGGTCTGATCTCTGCTATTATTGACTTTGCAGCGGCTTTTAGAAGTGTTCAACGTTAATCCAGGATAAAATCATCCCAATAATGGAGAACAATTCCTCTGCTGTCAGCCCTTGTGGATAATAGAAATGCGTTTACCGCTGTTATTATATTTCTCTGAGTGATTATGACACTTTACTATATAAAGCAATAATACTTTACTATGATTGTTTTCAAACCTGCTATTATTTCTATTATTTTCGGAGGGATCTGGGCGTTTTGCTGCCTGGGCCGACCATTACGATAAAAACATTTGGCAAATTTTGTGACACACGTCAGTAAGTGTACCGACACTTGGCAGCCCTGACAATACTGTTGTGTAATAGCTGCATAAAAATGCTGAAATTACAAGGTTATGATGTTTATTATTTCTGAGAAGTCAAAAGTACATGGGAAAGACGATCCTGGATGAGAAGCTGATCAAACACAGATAGCTGTTGTGTATGGTCCGACCATATCACTCAACCAAAAGGGCCCTTACTAAAGTCACCAATGACCTAATGACTGCCAACGTCAAGCGACACTACTCTATCCACCAAGCTAATCCCCCTTGCACTGTGGAAGGGGCCGGGGCATGGACTACTGATGGGATGGGGGGGGGGGGAAGGAAGCTAGATTGCCCGCTTACCTGTGACTACTGCCCCGTGCCACCCCCACATGGAGACAGATGAGACCCAATTATAATTAGGAATACTTTTTTTGTATGGAAAATCATGTTCGCACACTATACAGCTATGCTATGTGCCACAAAAGGATTGCTATAGAGTGCTATACAGTGTCCATATACTGCCACAACATTCCCACACAATGCTGCAATCCAGTACCCATATTGCACCTCCCTGCCTTCTTTACAAGATTCCTCCATATCAAACTAAAATACAGCCATCCCAAATGATACTGTTATAAAGCACCAAAATAAGAGGATATGGGGGGAGCAGGGCCGGCGTCAGCACCCGGCGTACCCGGGCAAGTGCCGGGGCCCGACGGCTTGGAGGGGGCCCACCGGGCCCCTGAGGGCTAGGGTCACACTTGTGTTGTGACCCTAGCCTGACGCAAGTATTGTCTGCTGCAGCGCAGAGCGTTTAACGCTATGCGCTGCCAGCAACTGAGCCCATAGAAACCCGCAGTTTACATTGACAACCATTTGGTTGTCATGGTAAACGTCGGGTTTCTATGGGCTGCCTCCAGCTCATAGCAGCGTTGCAACATACAATACTTGCTTAAGGCTAGGGTCACAATGCAAGTGTGACCCTAGCCCTCAGGGGCCCCTGAGCACTGCCCCCACAGCCAGAGCCATATCCAGGGGGCAGCTGGGGGGTCATTTTCAGGCTCCTGCAGGCTGCAGCACCGGAGGTCTCCCTCCTCCCCCCTCCACGGGAGCCGACAGAGCTGCAGTGCACACACTGTGCTAGTGTGCTTACAGGACCTGTGATGATGTCAATGGATGGGGAGGAGTCAGGGGTCTCATGATCAGCTCCTCAGTGTATCCAGGACTCTGCTGGCCATGAATGATGCTCAAATAAGGTGAAGTTTGTGTGTGGTCAGGAGGCATTTACAGTGTGAATGTAGCAGAGGTGAGTGTGTACTAGGTGCATGGCAATTAGGTGAAGGTTATGTGTGGGGTCAGGAGGGATTTACAGTGTGAATGTAGCAGAGCCGAGTGTGTACGAGGTGTACGGAGCAGAGCCGTGTGTGTACGAGGTGTACGGAGAGGAGCCGTGTGTGTACGAGGTGTACGGAGCAGAGCCGTGTGTGTATGAGGTGTACGGAGAAGAGCCGTGTGTGTATGAGGTGTACGGAGCAGAGCCACGTGTGTACGAGGTGTACGGAGCAGAGCCGAGTGTGTACGAGGTGTACGGAGCGGAGCCGTGTGTGTACGAGGTGTACGGAGCAGAGCCGTGTGTGTACGAGGTGTACGGAGAGAAGCCGTGTGTGTACGAGGTGTACGGAGAGGAGCCGTGTGTGTATGATGTGTACGGAGAAGAGCCGTGTGTGTATGAGGTGTACGGAGAAGAGCCGTGTGTGTATGAGGTGTACGGAGCAGAGCCGTGTGTGTAGAGGTGTACGGAGAAGAGCGTGTGTGTATGAGGTGTACGGAGCAGAGCCGAGTGTGTACGAGGTGTACGGAGCAGAGCCATGTGCGTACGAGGTGTACGAGCAGAGCTGAGTGCGTACGAGGTGTACGGAGCAGAGCCATGTGTGTACGAGGTGTATGGAGCAGAGCCGCGTGTGTATGAGGTGTACGAAGCAGAGCCGCGTGTGTACGAGGTGTACGGAGCGGAGCCGCGTGTGTACGAGGTATGTGTACCAGTGGTAGCCCCCTGTGGATTCTCTCCTATAGTCTCAGCCACCTTTGCCAGCAGCATTCTTCTCCATAGTCTCTTCTGCCGCTGTCTGCATTCTGCAGCTCAGCATGGAGGGGCACGATGTCATCACTGTGCTGATATGTGCAGAGCGACCGGAGGAGACCGGAGCGGCTAGAAGAAAGGTGAGGAGAAAGAGGGATCCAGACGGCCAGACACTCCGCCTGGCTGCGGTGCCACCATATGGCAGTGCGGCTCCATTGAGCTGCTTGCATTATTTGTGTGCTTGAGAATGCTCGTGTATATACCAAACATCCTCAGACGCACAAAAATGCAACATTTTGCATTTGAAGGGTACTTTTAAAAGGCGCAAGGGAATGCAATCGCATTTTAGCCCGCTCCTAACAATGTGTAATATACCGTATATACTCGCGTATAAGCCGAGTTTTTCAGCCCAAACATTGGGCTGAAAAGTACCCCCCTCGGCTTATACGCGAGTCAGTGCTGTATACCGATGTATACATCGGTACATACCGATGTATACATCGGTATACAGCAGCCCCCGCATCCCCAGTAATGCAGGGCCCCCCCAGCCTCACTCCGGCCACCTGTAAAGCAAACTATACTTATCAATGTCCCGCTGTCCACGCCCGCTCGCCGCTGCCGTCCACGATCCTCCATCTTCATGCGTCTTCTTCCTGTTTCTGTGCTCGTCGCAGGCAATGACGTAATTCCCTGCGACGAGCACAGGAAACAGGAAGAAGACGCATGAAGATGGAGGATCGTGGACGGCAGCGGCGAGCGGGCGCGGACAGCGGGACATTGATAAGTATAGTTTGCTTTACAGGTGACCGGAGCGAGGCTGGGGGGGCCCTGCATTACTGGGGCTGCTGTATACTACCGCTGGGGCTGCAATATACTACTACTGGGGCTGTATACACTAGCACTGGGGCTGCGTCTATACTACCTCTGGGGCCCTGTATACTACCACTGGGGCTGTATATACCTCTGGGGCCCTGTATACTACCACTGGGGCTGTATATACTACCACTGGGGCTGTATATACTACCACTGGGGCTGTATATACCACTGGGGCTGTATATACTGCTGGGGCTGTATATACTGCTGGGGCCCTGTATACTACCACTGGGGCTGTATATACTACCACTGGGGCTGTATATACTACTAGGGCTGCGTCTATACTACCACTGGGGCTGTATATACCACTGGGGCTGTATATACTACTGGGGCTGCGTGTATACTACCACTGGGGCTGCTGTATCTACCTCTGGGACTGCTGTATACCACACTGCTGGGGGCTGTATACTTGTGCTAGGGTCCACCCTCGGCTTATACACGAGTCAATAGATTTTCCCAGGTTTTGGGGGCAAAAGTAGGGGGGTCGGCTTATACACGGGTCGGCTTATACACGAGTATATACGGTACTCACTGTCAGAAACAGCTCTTGCTGGATTCGGCAGTCACTGTTCCTGTAAGGCTGCCTTCACATAGGAGTTTTTTTTTAAATGTGGCAGTTGCGGTAAAAAAAACCCCCGCATCTGCCGCATTTTCCGTCTAGCGGCTGCACTTGCTGCACGTTTGCGGCAAGCCCCATGCATTGTCTATGGGGCTTGCGGTAAGTGTGCGGCAATATATATATATATATATATATATATATATATATATAGTCCGCGATATGTACTTAAAGGGGGCCCACTGAGACCTTTTCGCCCGGGGCCCACAGAAACCTGGAGCCGGCCCTGGGGGGGAGCATTCATATATTGCCAAATCAGATGCCCATAAAGAGCCATGTACTTCTTTGAGAAGTTCTAGAGTTACACATCAAAGCGATATGGGTGCACTGATTCCTGAGCAGAGGGAACAGGGGAGTGTAGAAGGGCGAGATGCTATAATAAGCTATAAATAGCAGGAAAAACTAGAGGAAAGAAACAGCGCACACAGTGTCATAACCGATAAACAATAGGATATTGTTCACCTTGTGTGGTTGTGTGAGACACAACCACTACACACGCCTTGGCTGCAGCAAACCACCTGTTGATTAAAGAATGTAAAGATGTGTAGATGGCTGGAGATGTATTTGAATAATTAATTAAGAAGGGGTGTGTTCAAAATAATAGCAGTGTGGAGTTCAAAGAGTGCGGTCAATCATTCTGTGAAGACACAGCTGCGAATGCGGTGGTCCTTATTTAAGGGTGAAGCCAGCACATGTTGTACATGCATTTCTCCTTGAAAGCCTGAGATGTTGAGATTAGCCATAGGATCAAATACTTAATTAACCTTAAGACATAACGAGTTGAGAGAAATG
Organism: Allobates femoralis; assembly: GCA_033576535.1. Classification (NCBI taxonomy): domain Eukaryota; kingdom Metazoa; phylum Chordata; class Amphibia; order Anura; family Aromobatidae; genus Allobates; species Allobates femoralis. The sequence continues at coordinate 99,513,129 of JARQOC010000007.1, forward strand.
ACCCATAAAGTGTATAATTTCACCCATGTTTCCTGTTTCATCACATCATGCCGTGCACTGGGAGGAAGCTGAATTCCTTGGAAGGATTGACCAATCACAGAATGACATGTTGCTTGGAGATACTCGATCAAGACCACACCATCTGATGACCTCACGGATCCGCCCATGACTAGCTCATTGCCCAATCCATTAACTAATGAATACATCCAATTATTCTAGAATGGGCTAACCAAGCCCCTTACTGAGTTTATATAAGTCCATGCCTGTTTAAATAAAGGGCATTTAGAGCTGTGACATAGCCTGACCGAGGAGAGCTTATATCTGATTGTGTGTCTGATGTTCTTTTTTCGAGCATGCGCTCAGTCCATATCTATTAGGCCAGGAGTAGGCAACTAGTAAACATTTCACACTGTTCACCTAACAGAGAAATATGGGTTGTTTCAGACATTGTTCAGAAGAACAACATAGTTTGATTAAAAAGCGGCCGTTCAGCTAAGATGATCTCCAATGCTTTACAATGGAAAGAAAATCAGAGAGACGTGGAATAAAACAGAAGACGACCATTCAAATGAATGGAGGAATGGCCAGAATGGCAAAGGCTCAGCTCTAGGAGGATCAAAGACGTCTGGGAGGACTGTGACAGTGAGAACACGCCGGTGTGAAGATCATCTATAGCAGGAAGTCCCCGCAAAGTCCCACTGATATAACAAGACATGAACTAAAGAAAGAACACATCACTTGGCCTAAAGAGGAATGGAGGAACATTGTGTGGATGGATGGATAGATGGAAAATTGTTTTTTAATTTTTGGGTCCAAGATCTACAGACATCAGATGACCCCCAAACTCTAAATTCACCACAGTCCACTCTAATATATCAAAATACTTGAAGAGGTCATGTTGCCTTACTGCCCCTGAAATGGGACAAGACAATGACTCTAAACACTCCAGTAAATTATCAAAATCTTGGTTACAAGTTGAGGCAATCCCCGAACTTTAATCCAATAGAATTTATGGGGTGACATCAAAATGCCAACAAATGCAAATGAATTGTAGGATGTAGTCAAAGCATCCTGGGCTAGAATAACAGCTGACAGGTGCCAGAAGTTGGTTGACTCTATGCAACATAAATATGAAACAGTTCTATAAAACTAACTAAATATTAGGTGACCGATTCACAGGAAAGAGGACAAATGCAGACGCTGCTATATTTTAACAGCCCAATGATAATTTTTTGTCATTTTCTGTAAAGAAGTTAAAAACTCTATACATTTCTCCCCATGTTATGATTTAGAAAACAGGGTGCAATGTTCCCAATGCTGGAAATTAAAACCATTATAAAGAGTTATTCATGTTTTTGAACACAACTCTATGTAATGGAAGCACGCAATACAAAATACAAAAGTGCTTACACACATTATAGGGGTTGTCCGATGGAAACAAGTTATCACCTTCTCCAGACGGTTATTTTCTGGGGTTTGCATTGATTGACAGAATTAGAGATTTTCATCCCTGAAGGGTCAGTTTTATAGCTGTCAAAATGGAGCATCATTGTCGCTCGACCGCCGCTCCATTGATTTTCTGAGTTGAGCGGGAGCGCAGGTTGACAATGTCGCTCCATGTTAACTGTAGTTGGAACCCAACCATTTAATAAGTAATCATCTATCCTGTTGATAGGTGATAACTTGTTATCAATCCTTTTAATGAGCTCACTGCCATCTGAATGCACTTTTGTAGAAAGCCGCAAGCAAATGACTGATTTTGGAACATGATGCATAGGGTTTGTCCAGGTCCTCATAATGGGTCTCTTATGACCTCTTCTCCTTTGCTGCCAAATTTAATAAACCTTTGAAGACATTTCACGCTGATTCTTGATAGTAACACAGTTTGCTATATGAAACTATATAAAAATGCAGAGAGACCCTGTACTGAGAATCACAATCCAGGCTCATAATAGCACCCTGTTGGGGTATTGGTATGTTTTTATCTCTTTCTGGCTTTTTTTGTTAATTTGGAGCTTAGCATGAACACATTATAAAGCTGTATTATTATACAAGCATCACAACAAATGATCACATCCTATAAATGTAGGAGTGCAGCTGATCTGAGCACACCTGTGGCATTGTCCATAGTCCTTTAACTAATAGCGAGGGTCACCTATGTGAGATTGTTGTCTATTAGTCATGATTCTTGCAGCCTTTTCATTACAAGCTTTGCAAAACCAAAAAACATTACAGCTTTCCCACTGTCACCTGAGGATAAAGGGGCACCTTGATCTTTTGTGAGGACCTATAAACTGTACCCATTGCTTAGAGTTAGAAAAGCAAGGCTGCTCTATGCATGATCACAATTATCTGCACCTTCCCCCACCACCCCCACTCACCCCCAACTGCCCCCACTCACCCTCATTACCCCAGCTCACCCCAACTGCCCCCACTCACCCCCAATTGCCCCTGTTCACCCCCCCACTGTCCCACTCACCCCAACTGCCCCCACTCACCCCCCACTACCCCTACTCACCACCCACTGCCCCACTCATCCCCCACTGGCCCCGCTCACCCCTCACTGCCCAGGCTCACCCAAACTGCCCCCACTCACCCTCCAATGGCCCCGCTCACCCCCCACTGACCGCACTCACCCCCCACTGCCTCTGCTTATCCCCCAGTGCCCCCACTGCCCCTGCTTAACCCACAATGCCCTCGCTCATGCCCCACTGCCCCCACTCATCCCCCACTGCCCCCGCTCACCCTATAATGCCACCGCTCACCACCCCCCACTCACCCTTCACTGCCCCCGCTCACCCCCAGTGCCCCACTTATCCTCCACTGTCCCCACTCACCCTGCAATGCCCCTGCTCACCCACCACTGCCCCGGCTCACCCCAACTGCCCCCACTCACCCTCCAATGGCCCCGCTCACCTCCCACTGACCCCGCTCACCCCCCACTGCCTCTACTTATCCCCCAGTGCCCCCACTGCCCCTGCTCACTCTGCAATGCCCCCACTCATCCCACAATGCCCCTGCTCACCCCCACTTCCCCACTCACCCCCCACTGCCCTCACTCACCCTCCAATACCCCAACTGCCCCCACTCACCCTCTACTGCCTCGCTCACCCTCTACTGCCCCCGCTCACCCCTGCAATGGCCCTGCACACCCCCAACTGCACACAGTCACTCACCCCCCCCCCCACAGCTTTTTCTCACTCAGCTCTCCTCAGCCGGCACTCACTCATTTCCCCCACAGTCCACACTCACTCCCCACAGCCTGCACTCACACCCCCCACAGCCCACACTCACTCAACTCCCCCACCATAGGCTGCACTCACTCATTCCCTCACAGCCTTCACTCACTCTGCCCCCCCACAGCCTCACTCACTTACCCTCCCTCAGCCTGCACTCCCCCCTACAGCCCACACTCATTCACCCCTCACAGCCATCACTCCCTCATTCCCTCACAGCCTTCACTCACTCATCCCCCAACAGCCCGCACTCATTCACCCCTCACAGCCTTCACTCCCTCATTCCCTCACAGCCTTCACTCACTCAGCCCCCCACAGCCTGCACTCACTTATCCCCCTCAGCCTGCACTCACCCCTCAGCCTGCACTCACCCCCTCACAGGCTGCACCACTCACCCCCTTAGCCCATACTCACTCACCCCCCCACAGCCTTCACTCACCCCCCACAGCCTTCACTCACCTTCCACAGCCTTCACTCATACCCCCCAGCCTTCACTCACACACCCCCAGCCTTCACTCACACGCTCCACAGCCTTCACTCACACCCCCCACAGCGTTCACTCACACCCCCCACAGCCTTCACTCACACACACCCACAGCCTGCACTCACTCATCCCCTCTCAGCCCAGCCAGCACTCACCCTCCGCAGCCCTCAATCACATCGTCCCAGAGCCTTCACTCTTTCAGCCCCCCACAGCCTTCACTCACAACTCCCCACAGCCTGCTCTCACTCAGCCTGCCCTCACTCTGCCCGCCCCATGATCATCCCGCACTATGGTCATCCCCACTCAGCTTGCACCACAGTCATCCTGCACTACGGTCATCCCACACTCACTCAGTCCACACCATGGTCACCCCGCACTCACCCCACACTACCTCAGCTCACACTACGGTCACCCCACCTTCACTCAGCCTCCACCATAGTCACCCTGCAGCACTGGGGGCAGAGACGAGGCAGCACTGGGGGACAGAGTGAGAGGGAACAAACAGCGGGCAGGGGAGAGATCGCACAGGGGGCAGAGGTGAATGCTGCCCCCAGTGCATAGATCCCGTCCACCCGATGCGTTAACATCGGGCTCCCATCTAGTCACTTTATACTCAGGAGTCCTGTGTAAGGCAAATCAATGGCAATGTGTTGAAAGTGGAGAGCTGTAAATGCTGCACATAGGGAGGGGGGGGGGATAGGCACGGGGTATAGGCACCAAGAGATGCAGCTGCACTGAATGGCAGACGTTGTACAAGTATTGTACGTATTATATTCAAACTTTTAGGACAGGTAAGAAGGTGGGACTACAGTGGTGCAATCATTCGGATGTACTATGATTAAAGGGAACCTGCTGTCTGGTCCTGGTGTATAAGGTCCTCGGCATCCCTTGCCTACAAAACCCGCCTTGCATTTTAAAAATTGCCACCCCCTCCTGTGGACAGCTGATGAGTGACAGGAGCACTCGCGCCTGCGCAGTGAAGCGGGTGACCATGTTCCATTGAAGAGAGAGTGCTGAACTCGAACGAGACTTTGGCACTTGCATTGAATGGAGCACGGTGACCCACTCCACTGCGCAGGCGTGAGTGCTCTTGTCACTCAGCAGCTGTCCACAGGAGGGGGTGGCAATTTTGAAAATGCAAGGCGGGTTTTGCAGGCAAGGGATGCCGAGGAAATTATACCCCGGGACCAGAGAGCATTCCTCCCGTACCTTTTACGATCCAGCGAGGCAGAGAATAAAAGTTGATTTCTCAGGTATGAGGGGACGTCTGGGCACATAGAGGGGTTACAAGAACCCCATGTACATCATGTTTAAGCTGGTAGGAACAGTTTAAAATGACCAAAGGGGGTGACAGGTTCCCTTTAAGGCCGGGATCCTACTTGAAAAAGACTCTCACGAGTCTTTCATTGTATCACCTGGTACGGTGAGCTTGCAGCTGCATATATTGCTATACGGCTGCAAGTTCCTGTCCAGAAAGTTGGCAGCTGTTCCAGATGATACAATGCGAGACTTGCCGGGCTGTGGAGTCGGCACTCCACAAATCGTCATTTTCATGTCCTCCCCCAATGCACAAATTTTGTTTTTATGCAGCAAGACAAAAATCCTGAATCATGTGGATCCAGCCATATGCATGAGCAAATAGAATGGGTCCCAATGGTGTCCGGATCCGCCAGAGATGGATTTGTCCATCCTGATCAGTTTTTGCCACTGCGCATGCCCAGAATATCTCTCTCTCTCACGCTACTAACAGTACTAATAAATCCAACTCAATGACTATGGAAAAACACAAAGATGGATCAGGGCAAAAACGGATGCAAAAACTGATACAACTGCAGTGTTTTTTGGTCTGATGTGGTTTCACATGCAGATGCACCCACTTTGACCTTGATGAGGATGCAATGCAAGTGTGAAACTAGCCTTAGGCCCCCCTCACATCATGCTTTTTGCACATCCGTGGTGATCTTTTAATTTCAAGGATCATACGGAAAGGTACAGATCTGTGCCAACTGATGCCCGTAGATCCATCATCAGTTAGCAGAGATAGGGCTGTACCTTGCTTCTGAGCATGCGCAGTAGAGCAAATCGGATCTGTTTTAGGGATCTGATTTTTTGTCGGATGTTTTGATCCGTCATCATAGAGCGCCATATTATTTGAAACGGACAGCAACAAATCCGTTTCTGTCCGATTTTTTTCAAGACAGGCCAAAATCTGAGCGGGCTTAGATTTTGGGGATGGGAAAAAAGCGGACACAAATAGATCCATCACAAAACTGACACAATCAGATGCCAATAGGGACCAATCTGTGCACATCCGTGCCCATAGGGATACATGGAGGCCAAATCGGATCTGTGGCTATCCGTTTTACAATGGACAGACACGGATCCACAAAAAACGTGATGTGAAGGGGACCTTATTGTACAGCACTGCGTGTTATAAAATGTTATATATACCATTATGCAACATTGTTTCACATATATAAACAAAAAGCGTCAATATGTATTTTTTTGGATAGCAATAAAGGACATGTCCTCTCTGAACATATCAGATATCGATTTCATGTTCCAGTAATGACTCCGGTACATTTCACTCCACGTGTCCTTTCTTCAGGCTCCAGAGTTGTCAACACGTTATAGAAATCTTTTTTCCTGCCAATTCTAAGAAAATATCCAGATAATTGCCATTTCTATCTGAAATAGTATTTAATCTGAGGTTTTCCTTGCATCGATCATAGAAATAAAACTGTTATGGTTGTGTAGCAACTCACACGGAAAATAGGCAATACACTAGACACTGCAACTGACCCTGACGGTACCTGTACAGACTAGAGATCCTACCTCCATAGTATCTAATTGTTCCTGCATGAGATGGAATAGCCGCAGACTAAACAATGGCAACTCAGACCTAATGTGCCTGATCAGCCATTGAGCACTTCACGTTCCTCCTAAAGAACCGGAGGGCAGAGAAGGGAACACATGATGAGGTAGAAGGTGATTCCTGAGTGTGTAAAATAACTAAATACAAGAGAAGGTATAAACTGCTATAGAATATGCCTCCTACTTCCTAACAACAAACAGAAGTTAGGTGCAGAGTAAAGACCATAAACAGCAGAGATGAACCCCAGCTGTGCTTCAATTGACTGGTATAAACAAATGGCAGTATCGATGGATGTTCACATGAGAATATCACCAGCAGGAAATATCAGCTGGGGGAAAGTATTTAAAGTCAAACCTGAAAGGTGATTTGGCAGACAAACAAGTAAATAGAACTAATAGAACTAAAGCAAGGATAGGAGAAACTAAACACCAAAGGAAAAAAAAGAGTATCTGCGGTGGCTTCATGGACAGAGACACTGACCACAGAGCAAAGACTAAAATCAAATCCCCAAACTAATGACAAAAACATTCCAAGTCTTCCTTGGTAACCTGCAAAGCTTTCAGATACTGCCTGATCAGCCATTGAGCGCTTCACGTTCCTCCTAACGAACTGGAGAGGAGGCCAGAGTGCAAGTTACCTAGAGAAGTAGAATGTAATCCCAGAGTGAGTAAAACAAACTATGAAATACAAAATGCAAGATACGGTATTTACTTCTAAAGACTTTGCCACCTACTTCCTAACAACAAACAGAAGATTGGTGCAAGGTAAGGAACATAAACAGCAGAGATGAATCCTAGCTGGTCTTCCATTGACTGGTATAACCAAACGGTAGTAAGGATGGACATTCACATGAGAATATCACCAGCAGAAAATTCCAGCAGAGGGAAAGTACTTAAAGCCAAACCCAAAAGATGATTGGGCACACAAACAAGTAAATGAATACACTTGTTACTTTAATAGAACTAAACAAGGATAGGATAAACTAAACACACGAAAGAAAAGGAGTATTCACTGTGGCTCGGTGGACAAAGAAGCCGACACAGAGCACAGACTCACACTAGGGGTGAGCTGATTGCTTAACCAAAAACAAGCCGGTTATTTTAAGTTGATAATTTTGTGCAGCCCTTGAAGGAAATGGCCCTCGGCAGAGAACGGTATCCTACCCCTAACTTAGATACTTGATTCTTAAGGCGCTTACGAGGCCAGCACCTTACATATACTTTTGCTTATTTATGAGCCATTAAAACCAACGTGGTTCTGAAGTGCTGGAGAACAGGTCTGTACTGTGGCTAAAGACCAAGGAACGGCGCCAAGAGTCACAGCAGCTTTAATGGCTCATAAATAAAGCACAGAGGATTTTATTTCAAGTGCTGATCGCTCTAGTTTTCTCTGCTGAGTCGTTTCTCTTTTTGAAGATACAAGTGCAGTCTCTCCTTGGGGGTATACATAGGCGCGAGCTATAGGGATAAGTTCTGTACTTGCTTGTACGTGCTTACTGTAGTTCTAACATCTTGAATTAAATTCTGCATCAGTGCAAACTATCATATTGGCATTCCAGCCATGAATCCAGAGCCCCAGGCTTAGAAAGAGTGTACAAAGTTAGAAAACTCGCCTGCTTCAGATCAAAAACTATGCCACCCCAGTCCGCAGGCTGTTTGTGGTATTGCATCTCAGACCCATTCTCTTCAATGAGACTGAAGTATCAAAGGAAGCAAGAAACGAGTGGTAAAATACACTGCAGAGAAAGTGTAAATGAACAGAACTTAAAGAGAAAATGGTGCTTTGGTTAAAATATGCTTACAAATTGGAAAGGAATGATGGTGCCTAGTAAAAGGAGTGGTTGCCAGAAAAATGCATCAGCTATCCATAGGTGATAATTGTTGGTGTGGCGCCCCTGTGGTCTGGTCGCCACAGAGGTACTGCACCTAATCCATAGTTGTGGTATCCCAGTCCCAAGTAAGATGGGGACACAATATCGAGACACACACATACCTTGCATCCAACACCCATCCTAACTCCAGGCCAGGGGATGAAGGGCGGAAGAGACTCCGTTTGAAAAGACCACATTACTGGTTGGGGGAGGGAATAGGTCAAGAAGGGGGTGGGAGGAGAAAGTTAGTGAGGAGTAGGGAGTTGGAGTTTGAGGAACGAGGAAGTTCAATGGGAGACTAGTGCCAGGGGAAGGAGTGGGACCAGTGGGTAAGTCGCCATGGAACCCTGGCTAGAGGGACCCCAAATACACAACCGCCATATTGGTTATTGCTGGAGGAACTGGTTGCAAGAGGAGACCAGCCACAATCTGGCAACAACACTGCAAGTTTGGGTCAGGAAACCGGTGGCCACTGAACTTTATGTGCAGTGGCCAACTACAGTGGACAATCCGCAGGACGGTGGCTAGGCCTGGAGCCAGAGGACGTGTTGACCGTCGCTTGACAGGGCTCGCAGCCACCTGCTTGTGACACTGTAGCACGAAGTCACAGGGCAGGAGTGGAGAGCAAACCAGCACAGAAAAGGGCAACCTGGAAAGGCATATAAAAGGGTGTCTCGGTGGAGGGAACCTGGACTGCCTGGGAGTTGACTGGATTGCTGACCCGAAGGACACAGTGCCCCCGGCTGGGCTGGAGTTACTAAGAACTGTCAGTAAATGTAAAAGAACTGCACCCTTTGTGTCTTCCTGTTATTTCCTGTGCCCTTCTTGCTGCTTTCCGCACAACTATCACCACCATCATTGCCCAAAGACTCTTTTCACTATACACCAGGGGCCCGCTTCACCTGTGGGGAATGTCACCATCCCAGCTGCCACTTCATCTATTCCCTGGGGGCTCATCTAAGCAGTGCTGGTCATCCTTGATCAGATACCACAGGTGGCGTCACGTAAAGACATTATCATCCCCTGTAAAAACCCCCTTCATCTGCTCGGCCAAGGTCACAACCATTGGGACTGCCATCGTGACATCCCCTCTGACTACACCTGGCTGGTCGAGTAACCCAGGCCCTTGTGGTCGTTGCATTGGCATCCAACTGCAGGTATGTGCACCAAATCCAAGATCGAGGCTTTAGACTTATTGAGTATAGGACTGATGGAGATAGTCGTACACTTTGCTGTTAAGTACCAGTGGTGTCCATTCTCAACAATCACTTTATTTTAATGGTGTACTCCAGAGCCCCATGCTCAGTATGGGTGGGGGATAAGTTTTTATGTTGGGCAGGGGTGGGCTGGTGCCTCTAACGCCGGGTGGCAGTTTTGTCCTGCCAGCAGCCTTAGGTGAGGAGCGGGGGGGGAAGGGGGGGCGAAGCGGCACTGTCAGAGGTCACTCGCTTGCTTGTCAGCCGTCTCGCGTCCTTCCCGCATCTCCGGCCGGCCCATTTCTGGGGGGGGGGGCGCGGCCCTAAATGAGGGCTATACCACCAGCCCAGGGGGCACTTGCCCCCATGCCTCCTGGGCCAGTCCGCCCCTGATGTTGGGTGTGATGAAAACCGCGTCTCGCAGTCTCTAATACATCAGAGCCACACAACACCGTATCCTTACTTCTGCCAATGCATGCCTTCCTCACCTCAGGGGTACGTAAGGCCAGCTTGGTGCAGTTTTACACTGACACTCCTTGTCTGCACAGCCACGGGGAGGTACGGGAAGTAAGAGAGGGTGATCCACTTGACCTCTCGTGCGGCACAACACTCGCTTTCAACCCTGACAGGATGGAGGACCCTTTTAACTAGCCCCCACAAAACAGAGTCCTGCCTATAGGAAAAAATGGCAAGTACCTTTTAACGCCCTTTTAACCACTTGATTGGTCACTCCTTCCCGGCCAACGGGCTGTCCCTGATTTCCATCCCGTTTTCCCAAAAGCTATAATGGTTCCAAAGGAGTATGGTTCTGGTGCCTTCTGATCCAGCTGGGCCCTCTTTATGCTTGGAAATCAAACACAGTTCCTCTACCTGGCTTCTGTTAGCCTTTCACTGTATCTCCCCAAACCAGGGTGCTAGAAAGAATTGGGATCCAGGGGTGTGTGAACCTTGCTCCCACGATTCTGAGAATATAATATGTCTAGGTATTGTATTAAATTTAAAGCAATATTCAGTGCGCAATAAATCTTTCAGAAAAATCCAGATTAATGTAGTCACAAATGGCAGGATTTCCTAATCTATGACAAATGGGAAGGGGAATCGGAAACTTTCAGTATTTGTCATGGCAAAGATCACAGAGAGATAATTAGAGATTCGAGAACCCAAATGTAGCAGTGCAGCTGTGGGAGTTCTGATTTTGTACAGAAATGAACAATCGTTCTTATTTTTAGCACCTCGTGAAGAAAGAAGGGGCACGGGGCCAGAGATGATGAGCCACTTCTGGGGTCAGATTGTTTATTTTTGGCTGATTAGGACTCAGAAGTTATGATCTTGCTGAGCCGCAGTAGGAGGGAGACCAGCTCTTCACCCCAGAGGAACAGAACAGAAGACATTCACACGCTGTGTCCATTTTATATAGATTCTTGGCCCTGATGGCCCTTATTCTCCATATTTTCAAAAGTTGTCAGATTCACTCATGTAATAAGTCATTTCTTAATGATTTTGACCTCCTGAATTCAAATCGGACAATGGAAATTTTTAGTTGGCTCTTGTTCCTATGATATCAGAGTTTTCCTTTTACTGATACATATAATTAATGCATAAAAGTTCAGTACTTTGAAACTTTATTATGTTTGCAAATATAAAGATGCAGAATATTTTATGCCAATTTTCGGATACTTATTTAGAGGAAACTTAGGAAAAATTCAAGTAACTTAAAGCTGTTACGTATGGGCTGTCTTATGCTCATGTGTGTTGCTGTTGCTGCCTTTTTTCCCTATTCAGTGTGCGGCTCTGCAGGTGAGCTGAGCCTTTTTTCCATAGTAAGTGTGCGGCTCTGCAAGTGAGGTTTCTGCATGTTTGTGTGGTGGATATGACTCATACTCAGGTGAGCTGAGGGGCGTGTCTGGGCTGGCTGCTCCCCACCCCTTGGCCATAAATGGGTCAGCTCATATCCACCTGATGTCCCTGATTCAGTTCACTTCTGCTCTGTGACCAGTGGAGTGCAGACGCTGATCCTAAGCAATAGAGGTTCTTGGGCTGTTCACGCATCTCTCACTCTGTTGATTGTGGGACACTGGAGCAGGACCCCTTGACATGATCAATCTGCAAACATTGATGGTTTCTATGTTCCTTGATATCTTTTCTCCAAATATCTTGGTGAGATCTCTCATCGCACTTGTTGCTCAGTGCTCTATAGTTTTGTAGAAGTAAGTCTAATTGTGAAAGAAATTAATCTTTAAGGATATGTTACTGCCAACTCTTTATAGTTATCTGCTCTTGAGGTCACCGAATATGTTAATCTTCCTCATTTAGCCTTTCCTTGCCCTGCAACAAAACAAGAAACTCCTCATTTTGAAGATGCTTATGAACCTGAAATCCAATAAAGACTCCTTTCTTTTTCTTTGCTTCACTCAACCTTGGAAATTTATCAATGAAGTACTTTAATGCTTTTGCATTTTTATCCATTACCTTTAAAAAGTTATTCAATAAGCGCAAATTGATTTACAATGGTGGTGACACAATCTTCTGCGGGTCAGCAGGTGCTGGATACAGGACAATTTTCTTCCAAGGCTGAAGTGAATGTCGGAGAGGCCGGTGTCTTATCGTAGCTATATTCTGTACACGATGATCCCACTCACACAGAAAGCAGCAGAACATTGTATATTCACCCAAGACCAAGTAAGAAATAAGCCATCTATAACAGTAATAGGTCAGGCCCCTCAGCAAATGTTGTCATAGGTTTCTTTCATGTGGATGGCAAAACCAACTGGAATTGAAGTCATCGCTTTGCCATTATGCTGCAAGATGGCTTTTAGGCTTGTTTTGAATGAATGACTCAATGAAGAGCATCCATTACTCAGGATTTTGACTTCTCTTATAATATAATAATATATTTATTCATTTATATAGTGTTATTAATTCCATAGCACTTTACATACATCAGTAATGCTGTCTCTCTTGGAGCTCACAATCTAAACATCCTATCAGTATGTCTTTACAATGTGGGAGGAAACCGGAGTGCCTGGAGGAAACCCACGCAAACACGGGGAGAACATACAAACTCCTTGCAGATGTTGTCCTTAGTGTCCTTGGTGGGAATTGAACCCAGGACCTCAGGACCCCAGCGCTGCAAAGGCTGCAGTGCTAACCACTTGAGCCACCGTGCTCTTCAGAGCTTCCAGTAAACTGCCGATGTTCTTGAATGTCACAAGATTATCCTAAGTGAAGACGTTTTAGACAATATCTTTATCATGGGTGTAGAACAACAAAGAAATCCAAACCTCACCTGGTTGGAGATTCCACTGCTGTAGCTGGAACTTATGAGCTTGGCCTCACCTCTGAGCCCAAGAGCTCAGACTCACCTCTGAGCCCAAGAGCTCGGACTCACCTCTGAGCCCAAGAGCTTGGACTCACCTCTGAGCCCAAGAGCTCGGCCTCTCCTCTGAGCCCAAGAGTTCGGCCTCTCCTCTGAGCCCAACAGCTTGGCGTCTAATCTGAGCCTAAGAGCTCGGCCTCACCTCTGAGCCCAAGAGCTCGGCCTCACTCTGAGCCCAAGAGCTCGGCCTTATCCTGAGCCTAAGAGCTCGGCCACACTCTGAACCTAAGAGCTCGACCTTACTCTGAGCCTAAGAGCTTGGTTTTACTCTGCACCTAAGAGCTCAGCCTTACTCTGAGCCTGAGCTTGGCCACACTCTGAACCTAAGAGCTCTGCCTTACTCTGAGCCTAAGAGCTCGGCCTTACTCTGAGCCTAAGAGCTCGGCCTTACTCTGAGCCTAAGAGCTCGGCCTTACTCTGAGCCTAAGAGCTCGGCCTTACTCTGAGCCTAAGAGCTCGGCCTTACTCTGAGCCTAAGAGCTCGGCCTTACTCTGAGCCTAAGAGCTCGGACTTATTCTGCACCTAAGAGCTCGGCCTTACTTTGAGCCTAAGAACTCGACCTTATTCTGCACCTAAGAGCTTGGCCTTACTCTGAACCGAGGAGCTCAGTTTTACTCTGAGCCTAAGAGCTCGGCCTTACTCTGAGACTAAGTGCTTGGCCTTACTCTGAGCCTAAGAGCTCGGCCTTAGTCTGAACCTAAACTGCAACCTAGCTCTACTACAATGATCTTTGTTCTGTACCTCAATGGATTATGTTTGGATCTACACCACTATTGGGACAAATTTCAGAATGTCCAGGAATCATTTTCTTGCATTAGGAGTTCATATAACAAAGCTTATACAGCTTATGACCCAAAACTAAAAAAAAAATCGAATTAAAATTACACTGGAGAATCATCCGACTTGGCTACAAGTTCATTCTAAGTGGCTTTTACCTTCTCCACATAACTAAATATAAAAAAAAAAGACAGAACAAATTAAGTTTGCTTATTTGTCATACGAACATCTGGGGGTTTGAGCTCTTTATCCGTCAGACAGAGCTTCTAAAATATCACTCTCCTGAATATAATACCACCCATCATTATGTGGTAATCCCGCAGAAATGCCAGCCCTCTGTTCTGGATTGCGTACACGAACGCCACCACACTCTTTTCAATTCCAAGTTGTAGTCTCAATTTCTTTGGATAACTCGTCTACAAATTAATTTAGTCTCCACAAGTTAAAACACAAAAAAGAATAAGCGTCTGATACATTGTATCTGTGTTAACGATACTGTGTGCTGCGGTCAATTCACTCTCAGATATCTCCTGAATGAGTCATACACAACTTGGAAGAAATTATTTCTTTTCATTATACTTCTCCACATGCAAGAAATTTCACATCACTGCGGTTACACAAACGAGCATTTCATTATAGATCGTTATAATAACGACTTTTTATGCACAAAGACTTTTTCCCTGATGCATCCATGATGTCAAGCCAAAATTGTGGCATAAAAGCTTTGAAAAATTGCAAAATTTAGGCACAACTTGGCAGCTGCACCAAAAGATTCTTCCAGCTCAGACAAAATGGATGTAGCGGGAGTGGGATTGGGGCACGGCGGGTCATGACGCCACCGCTCCATGATGACCTGTTATGTGTATTCTTTCCCTGAGGAAGGAGGCGGTATTGCCTGGACATGCGTAGAAACAATAAAATCATGTTCAGTATTGCATTTTTTATGGTCTTCATCCTGACAGCGCAGCATTTTGCACCGTTCTCTGGAATTCACCTTATACCTTGTATTGGTGGCTGCTGCAGCCAGGATTTCATGTTTATATAGTGATTATGGCTTGCACAGCCACACAAGGTAAGCCTCCACTAGATTTTAATCTCTGTTCACACCCGCGGATAGGACCCTATTGTGCACTATTTGTCATCTCCAGATCTATATTACGATATGATGACCTGTGGCATTCTTTACAAGAGAAATCTCACTCCAGTACCTGACCGGAGTAAGATTTCTGACGAAACACACAAAGGCACACACCACTCATTAAATGTTCCAGATTAATATTATTATTATTATTCTTTATACAGCACCATTTGTTCCATGAGAAAGGGTTGCATACAAACAAGTTAAAAATACAGCGAACAAACTAACAGTGACAGGCCCAATATGGAGGGGAACATGCAAAAGATAAAAGCGCTCCCATAGGGAGAACCTGGTGGTCTAATGGGGGCAAGTTATAAGGTGAATGAGGGGTTGTCTCTAACCTGTAAAACGAAGCAAATGGCTCAGGGGACCTCCGGGCATCGGCTCCTCTCTGACACAGCTCACGCTGGTTTCCTGGCCCACTCCTGGATTGCTCCGCAGTCATGTGACTCACGAGTCAGTGGTCACAGGGTCTGACATCACCACAGGGCCTATCAGCTCAGAGCTGATTTGCTATGAATATCTATGCCTATTACTATTTAATGTGTCCATTTTCACCATTTAATGAAAATCCACCTGAGGAAAACAACAATCCGTAGTGGAAACGCGTTGTGGTAAATAAACATGTTAAGCCATAAGTAATCTTATTTGTGCTCCCCAGCGCTCCTACCCAGTAATCTTTTCTTTCCTTAACCAATATAGAGGGAGAGAGGACCCTGCCCTTGCGGGCTTACATTCTACAAGGCAATGGGAAAGGAGACAGTAGGTTGGGTCTGCTCAGGTGGTTGTGGAGCGCCGGGTCCAGTGGTGGTGAGGCGGCACCGTGGCCATTGCAGGCTGTATGCTGTTCTGAAGAGATGGGTTTTCAGGTTCCACTTGAAGATTCAGAGTTTGGCGGAAAGTTGGATGTTTTGAGTTGCAGAATTCCAGAGGATGGGGGATGCTTGGGTGAAGTCTTGCAGGCGGTTAGATGAGGCACATACAAGTGTAGGTCTTGGGTGGTGTCCACCTCTTCACCAGTGGCTGACATAGACAGAAAAGCGCCCGTACATGGGCTCTTTGCAGTTCAATAGCTCTATCTAAAGGGCCCGTTACATGCTACGATATCCTTAACGATATCGTTGATACGTCACGGCTTTTGGGGCGGTGCAGCGACATCGTAACGACGTCGTTGCGTGTGACATGTAGATACGACCAATGATAAGTCGGCTGATCGTTGATCGCAGGTTTATGAACAGGACCATAAATCAGTCGTTGGTCATCCGTTCAACCTCCAGCATGGGTGTGTGTGACGCCTTGCTAACGATGTCATTTACGACTTCGCCTATTCAGAACTAAGGAACATAGGCATCCAAACAACTGCTAATATCGTTCACTTGTGGCGGAATTGTTGCTGTGTCGTTCATGATATCTGTACGTGTGACACCTCACTAGCTATCAATAAACGATGTCTCAATGATCTCAGCCAGGTCGGATCATTGGTCGGATTGATCCGACATTGAAGCGTGTAACGGGCCCTTAATGACAGTCGCTGTGTGCTGACTTGGAGGTGGAAATGGGTCCCCTTACCTCCTGGCCCCCTGTGTGGCTGCACCAATGATATGTGCACCCATGCTATTCACGAAGTAGGCACGTCTGACTCCAGCATGACCCTTCCACACTTTGGACAGGCAAATCATTTGGACAATAGCAGGAATGGAGAAAAGGGTAGTTTGAGCACTAATAGTGCTGTCAGAATGCTGGTGAAGAGGAACTGCCCAATCAAAATGAGTAACTGAAAATTCACAAAGAAGAATTGTGGCAGCCTCAGACTGGTATATAAGCCAAAAGTAGTTTTCACCTCATGGGAAGAGAATGACAGCAGCAAGACATACACCATGCTTTGGTATCAGTTTTTTTAAGGAATTATGTTAAATTCACTTTCAAGTCCAACAAGTGAGATTTATAATGTTTTTCAATAACTATGCTTTAAAACACCCACTTAAAGGGACTCTGTCAGGTCGTTTTTCAATATGTTACTAATATTACCCTTTAATAGTGCCTGAGAAAACCTTATAAAAACATGTAAAAGCAATAACCCTGTATACTTTCCTATAAGTTTTTTCACACTCTGCAGGGAGCTGCTTCTTTAGTCCTCTCCATTATAGTCACAGACGATTAGTCCAGCTGTATTAAATTGTTGGAGGGAGAAATTGCAAGCACACATTTGCCTTACTTGATCTAAATAAGGTATCCCATTTGTTTCTCTAAGCAGGTATACCTGCTGTGCTGTGACAGTTTCTGTGTTGTATTTGACCTCTTGCTTGGTAGCAAACACAGAGAGAAGAGAGGATGATACAGCTCCCCCCAATGATCTCCTGAGCAGTGATGTGAATATGTGACCTGAATATTCATCCTATGGGGAGTGGACAGCAGAAAACTAAGTCGATCATTCACTGTGATTGACAAATGGAATGAATCTCTTTGTTTGAAGTTTACAGAGGATAGGAGGGAAAATTAAATAAAGAAATACACCAATAGAGAGAGCTTAGAGCGAGGAATTAGAAGATGATAGCAGTTACATATGGATTTTTGACCTGATGGGTTCCCTTTAATATGGAATAGATGGAGGACTGTTAAAAAATCTTGTGCTTTTGTGCACAGACCACTATTCTGTGCAAAAGCAAAGCAATCTCCCAACAATCAGGTCAGTATTAGTGGAGCAAACAGGGATCAGAGACTGTTTGAACTAACCAATAGGGCCGTCCTTAAAACTCCCAATGGGTTTATCACCCACCAGCTTGATGCCTAAACTCAGTGAAACTGTTCAGATATGTATAAAAAATATACCGGTAGTTGCAAGTTTCCAGTAAAAGGAAGTATGGCCAATTTAATACCGCAATCCTGTGCTCCTTACACCAAAGTCAAATTGCAGACTTATCCAACAGTGACAGAGGGGCTATTGGCCTCCACTTCCACCGCTCCGTGTAACCAGAACCTTTTTATGGGAACTAGAGAGTGGTAGGAAGTTGCCGGCATGAATACATTAATGGTGACATATTCTGTTCTTATAGAGCGGAGAAATATTAAATCAGCAATAATTCTGAGCCTGAGCAGGAAACCACAAAGCTACTTTCCAAGTGTCAGGATAATGTTTGCCTGTGTTTTATGGTAAATAAAAAGGTTCTGTATAAAAGTTATTACTGGTTTCAATTTATCATTCACTCTATGAAATATAAGAAAATGCTTACACAGTACATGTCGACATCCATTTTCTTGTCGATTGCAGACAGAATAAGTTATATTCTTGTACATAGGTGGCAGTATTATAGTAGTTATATTCTTGTATATAGGGGCAGTATTATAGTAGTTATATTCTTGTATATAGGAGCAGTATTATAGTAGTCATATTCTTGTACATAGGCGGCAGTATTATAGTAGTTATATTCTTGTGCATAGGAGCAGTATTATAGTAGTTATATTCTTGTACATAGGGGCAGTATTATAGTGGTTATATTCTTGTACATAGGGGGCAGTATTATAGTAGTTATATGCTTGTACATAGGGCAGAATTATAGTAGGTATATTCTTGTACATAGGGGGCAGTATTATAGTAGTTATATTCTTGTACATAGGAGCAGTATTATAGTAGGTGTATTCTTGTACATAGGGGCAGTATTATAGTTGTTATATTCTTGTATATAGGAGCAGTATTATAGTAGTTATATTCTTGTACATAGGAGCAGTATTATAGTAGTTATATTCTTGTATATAGGAGAAGTATAAAGGTACCTTTACACGCCGCAACTATCACCGGCGATCGGAGGCAACCGAACGTGCACGTTTTTGACAGTTGCCTCCGAACGCCGATGCCGCATTTACATGCCGCAATTGCGTCATCAACCCAAGGGAACGTGGTTCCCCGGAAGTTGAAACTGATCCTGCGGGAAACATCCGGTTGCGTCCCTTCGCCACTTCACACGCCGCTATCCACAAAGGAATGTGGGCGTACATCTTCTGTGCCGCAAGAACATAGGCGTGACAGAGTTATGTATTCCGCGCCCCAAACACGCTGATTAGACAACGCAATAGCGTCATGATTAGCCAGCCTGCGCAGGAAGGCTGGCTAATACATGACGCCATTGCAATTGTGTAGTGTGAATGGACAGCTCTTTAAATATGGCGCCTTGAGAAGGGATAGCCAATGGTAACACAGTAGCCCCCACCAATCATCGCTGATGGGGCGCGGTATCCATCACGCTGTGGCATGCCTCTGGGAAATCACTAGGCGACGCTGATTCCATCCTTATCCCCTGTTCACACGCCAAAACCAGGGCAATTCACCTTCTGGGTTGCCTCTGGTTTTAGAACAATGCTCTGAAACCGCAACCGGGAGCAACTTCGAAAATCACCACCGGGTTCCCAAATTACACGCCGCAACTTCGTAGCAATTTCGAGGCAACCGTGATAAAAATCCTGATTGCCTCTCAGTTGCTACACCGCAGTTGCGACGTGTAAAGGTACCTTTATAGTAGTTATATTCTTGTACATAGGGGCAGTATTATAGCAGTTATATTCCTGTACATAGGAGCAGTATTATAGTAGGTATATTCTAGTACATAGGGGCAGTATTGCAGTATCGCTGCTGCACCGGTAACGTCATTAGAAGCCGAGGACCAGCAGGAAGAGCGGAGGACGCCATGGAGCCTACAGATAAGCGTCGATGGGTGTGTTCAATCTTTATTATTTCATTGTGAGCGCCAGTGATGGGGGCTATATGCCAGTGATGGGGCCCATATGCAAATAATGGGGCCCATATACTAGTGATGGGACCCATATACCAGTGAGGGGGGCGATATATACTTGTGATAGGGGCATATACTGTGATGTTGCACTATATACCAGTGATGGGGCTATATACCTGTGATGGGGGCACTATTTACCAGTGATGGGGGTTATATACCAGTGATGGGCGTGCTATATAACTGTGATGGAGGGCGCTATATACCAGTGATGGAGGGGCTATATACAAGGATGAGGGGTTATATACCAGTGATGATGGGCTATGTACCAGGCTGGGGGGGCGGTTGCATTTCTCACCCTAGGCTTATACTCGAGTCAATAAGTTTCCCCAGTTTTGGGGGGTAGAATTAGGGTCCCGGCTTATATTCTTGTCGGCTTATACTCAAGTATATACTGTATTTCTAAGTCATTTTCATCTTCAATGATTAATAGATTAGAGACAAAAGCTGCTGAAAGTATCTGTACGATGTCTTCAAGCAAGTGAGTATTCATTGTCTCGTGTATCAGCCCTTTTGTATTGAATTTCATAGGTATATATATCTTTTAATCCAGTGTTAAGATCTTCAGTGAGCAGTCTGTGTAGGTTGAACTCCATACTTTGCCTAAATTCTGTACCTCACCTGAAGACAATATCCATTGGCAGAGGCTCATATGCCAAAATATTAGGAGAATTACCTATTCTTGACCAATCATGGTTGTAATTTAATTCTATTAATTTCTAGAATATTTAATATAATTTTTTTATTATGAATATCATGAATAATGCATATGAATTTCAGCATGAATGATTCCCATCTCAGGAGCTCTGATTCTTGCTGACAAATTCTTTGATGACAATGTGCTTTTATTGATAAATTTGCAAAACAAGTAGTTGTTAAAAATTCTCTACAGTAGCTTTTTGACTTAATTAAAATCACCACCATCAAATATCCAAGGCTGCAAGCAGAAAATTGATTATTCTTGCTGCGAAGTTATTCTGCACTTGTATACAATGTGATAAGCATTTAATATCATAGTACTAGTAGGCAGGTGTGCCTGAGGTTTGAGAGGCAGATCATTTTTCATTCATTCATTCATTTGCACTGTTATTAGGCAACTTGAAGCAAAACTCCAGGATCCCACAGTGCGGAGGCTCAATTGTCTGAGTGCATCTGGTGATAATACTGGTATTTTAGTTTCTAGTAGGTTGCAATCATCCTGGTTGTGTTGTATGGGAATTTATGCCCTGCACTAACTTCATGTTAAAATGTTACTACTACTGTTTATTATTATTATTATTATTATTATTATTATTGTTATTGATTTTTAGAGTACCATTGATTCCATGGTGCTGTACATGAAAAGGGGTTAATTACAAATATAAATTACAATGAACAAACTAAAAATAACAGACTGGTTCAGAAAGGAGTAAGTCCTGCCCTCAAGGGCTTATGGTCTACAGGATAATCAGAAGGCAGACAGCAGTTTGAGGTTTGCATCGGTTCCATTGGTGGTGATACTGCAGCTTCGGTAGTGGTGAGGATGCAGCTCTGTTGGTGGAGAGGCTGCAGCTCCATTGGTGGTGGAGAGACTGCAGCTCCGTTGGTGGTAGAGAGACTGCAGCTCCGTTGGTGGTAGAGAGGCTGCAGCTCCATTGGTGGTGGAGAGGCTGCAGCTCCATTGGTGGTGGAGAGGCTGCAGCTCCATTGGTGGTGGAGAGGCTGCAGCTCCATTGGTGGTGGAGAGGCTGCAGCTCCATTGGTGGTGGAGAGGCTGCAGCTCCATTGGTGGTGGAGAGGCTGCAGCTCCATTGGTGGTGGAGAGGCTGCAGCTCCATTGGTAGTGGAGAGGTTGCAGCTCCACTGGTGGTGGTGAGGCTGCAGCTCCATTGGTGGTGGTGAGGCTGCAGCTCCATTGGTGGTGAGGTGTCAGTGGGTTCATTGCAGGCTTTAAGCTTCCTTGAAAAATGGGTTTTCAAGTTCTGTCTGAAACATCCAAATGTGGTTGATAATCGGATGTTTTGGGACAATACAAAGAAATTCCAGAGGATGGGGGATATTCAGAAGTCTTGGATGTTACTTGATTAAAAGGCCACTTTACACACACAGATATATGTGACCAACTTCTGAACAGATCTCTGGTTGCAGTGAAATCATGGACACATTGTTATATTTGTACACAGCCACAAAATGGAACAATGTGTCCACGATTTCACTGCAACCAGAGATCTGTTCAGAGGTTGGTCACAGATATCTGTGTGTGTAAAGTGGTCTTTAAGAGTGGAGAGGTGAAGGTCTTTGAAGGACCAGAGATTGTTTGTGGAAAGATTAGTTTAGAGATACAGGGAAAAAGATGGCTTTTGTAGGTCAGTGTCAGTAGTTTGAACTGGATAAGTGTGGGAATTGGGAGCCAATGAAGGGTACCTGATACAGGAGAACCCTTATCGTTGGTTATCGGGCTCACATGAATTGGCCAATACATCAGCTAATTTTCTCTATTTTTAGATATTCCTAAGCAGTTTTGCTATGCCTCCTTTCCTTTGTTACATTCTACATTAGCTTCATGTATTTTCCTTACCTAGTATTTTCACAGTAGTTTTGCTGAATCATGTTCCCCTTTTTCTTGTGTCCCAGAGTGCAGCTGTATACTTCCTTATAAATGTATTTTTTCAGCTGGCACCTGTTCACATTGCTGGTGTCGCCGTCTAGTCTTCATATATTGTTTGTATATTTTTTTCTGATTGAGAACCCTTGCCCCACCCCAGTCCCATAGCCAGAGTGTGTCCACCATCTTATCTTGGCCAGGTTCCCAACTGCCCGCACATGAAGGTGTTAATCGTACATAAAGGCATTAGGTTAGGTACCCAATACAGGAGAACACCTTGTCGTTAGTTATCGGGCTCACATGGATTGGCCAATACATCAACTAAGTTTCTCCATTTTTGGACACTCCTGAGCAGTTTTGCAATGCCTCATTTCTTCTGTTACATTCTACATTAGCTTCATGTATCTACCTTATCTAGAATTTCATAGCAGTTTTGCTATGCCTCATTTCTTCTGTTACATTCTACATTAGCTTCATGTATCCACTTTATCTAGAATTTCATAGCAGTTTTGCTGGACCATGCTTACCTTTTTCTTGTGTCCCAGAATGCGGCTGAATGCTTTTTCAGAAAGGTTAGTATTTTGAACTGAATAAGTGTGGGAATTGGTAGGGATTTGCAGAGGGTAAAAGTGGAGCAGCAGCTAGGGGGATTAGTTGAGCTGCTGAGATGAAGGGGTGCTCAAGGGAGATAAAAAAAATTATTCTACAGTCCCCGCCCTGATAAACTAGACAGATGAGATGCGCAGGGCTGTTTCTGTACCTGTAATTTAATGTTGTGAAAGTGGAGTTGCTCCTTCTCCTCTCTGGGATGTTACATTACACACCAGTGAGCGTGGCCTGCTCCCTGCTGTAACAGGTACAGTCATGAATAAGAAAGTGTATAGATTATGAAATGCGTCAACTCAGTTTGCGCTAAATCATGCGATTCATCTTCTGTAAGCACTTCATGTAAGAAAATAATAAAACTTCATGCTTAAGAGCTGGATTCTGAATTTCTTTATTTCAACTGCAATTTCAAGTCGTAGTAGTACTGGAATGGAACCTTGCTCCATGAGGATGGGAGAGAGGCACAGATGGTGAGCTGGATTTTCTGAATTTGTATTCCATGGTAGGTAGTACCATCACTTCATGGGAAGGGAAACTTCTCATCAGCCCAAATTGAAATTCTATAGTGGGACCGCACTATCTTATGTCCCAAGAAATAATATTTGACATTATGTGGCTGGGAGGTCTTTCTTCCCTCTGAGGCATCAGGGTTAGGCTTGAATACTACCTCTGCCTACAGCTAAGCCCTCGTGAGTCAGTAATGCACAGCCTATTGCCAGGAAAGCTATTGTGCAAACAGAATCCTTGGAGGGGGCCCATATTTCCAAGCCAGGTTATGGTCTCAGCTCAAATCAGAAAGTGATGCCATATTTTGTAATATATAATTTTATGAGATGGAAAAAAATGTTTAATGTCAAAGTGATGAGTATAAGGTATCATGTAGCATTAATACATCCAAGCACATAAATTTACAGGAGGATTTTAGAGACACTGTCCTATATTCTTCGATGATCTCCCCCTGAAAACCAAATCTAATAAATTGAGTCAACCTGTGACTTATCGTACTTCATGTCTTGTCTGTCTCACTAACTCATTAATTGCATAGTCACAAATCTAATACAGAGAGCCTAATCCCCGCATCAGTACTTATTCTCTGCAATTCTTCACCTTTTGCAGATATGTTGGCACTTCTATTTACAAGATTTTGAAGGGGTCAATGTGAATTTTTGCCCCTTCTTTCAGAAGATGCTTTTGTGTGTTCAGGCAATGATGTTGCAAAGAGGTCGGGCTCATAATCTCTGTTCTAGCTCATCCCTGTGGTGTTGGATGGGGATGGGGTTGGGGTCTGGGTCACGATCTTCCACCAAACTCCCTCATCTCTTTCTGTTTTGAGCTTGTGCACTCGGCACAGTCATGGGGAACAGAAAAGGGCCTTCCCCAAACTGTTACCATAAAACTGGAAGCTGTCCATGATGCACTGTTATGGCAGGAACCAGTGGCGTAACTTAAAAGCTCATGGGCCCAGATGCGAAAAATCCAACGGGGCCACCAATTATTGCAGTATTAGACTTTTTCTATAGGCCAAAGGGACTTTTGGAGCCCGGGTGTGATTGCAAGCCCTGCACCTGTTGTAGTTATGCCTCTGGTGGAAACTCTGGGGACACATTATGGGTGATCTATAGCATATACAGCTAAAAAGGTTTGTAAAAATCTATTTCATATCAAATTTAGTAGAATATGCTTGGAAAGTTTGCATTGTGACATCCCTTCTTCTTGTGCACATAGTTCTTTTTCCCCGATGTGGTTAAATTAGATTTAGCAGATCTCCTATACTACAGGCATGCCTCATCAGCTACTTCTCATACTTCCATCAGGTCTGTCCTTGTCAGGATCTGCTAAATGAGTCAGTTGACTTAATCAGAGCAGCACGGAGGCAAACACGTGTATATCTGTCCACGGGATACTGACAGATCCTCGCTGCTGGGATGCTGTGCACAGACAGGAGCTAAGCACATCTCTGTCTATTCTGTTTATCTGTAATGGTTTTCTGCTCACTCTGACAGATCGGCATCTGCAGGGACATGTATAGACGTGGCAGCCTCTACATTGTATATCTGGAATAAGTATTAAAACTCATTCTTGGAACAGGTTATCCTTCATGTCAGATGTGGGAATTAAAGGGAAACCCAAGTTAAAATTGGGAATATTGACTCTGTAATGGGATACGTGAGGGATCCCTACAGTATGCAGAAGTCTAGACTCATATGGATAAGGTAAGATAGATGTTTGTACCATGTTTGCCAGTAGATAGAAGAGGTATCAACCACTGAGGACTCTCAGATTTCAATATTTTTTTAGACTCATATGATATTTCCTATGCTAGCAGAAGAAAGGTGCTGAGAGCATATAGTCATGTGGAAGGTAATATCCAGGTTGATTTTCTTGTGCAATTGAATTTGCAAAATATTCCAAAAGTTGGAGAAATTATGTCAGGAGTCAGAGCTGCAGCATCGGCTATGAAGCGTCGACAGTAGATGTCTGTTTCTGAAGCTTAAAAGATGAGGCTACCCCTTTTCTCCTTCTGCTTTGCTTCCCATAATAAAGTATGAACCATTCCTTCTTTCCCAACCATAAATTTCCAGTTTCTCCTTCTTTCCCGTCAACCTTCATATTTATAATATTATAGTACACATTTGTGCTGCCCCAGGGCATTGGGGTACTTGGAACCGGGTTGTTTAGCAGTTCCGGGGATTCACAGCTTTGCAACTTTACCTGTCTGGGAAGGAGGTGAAAAAAACTAATTTGTTAGGATCTGCTGGAAACCTTATGTCACAGCATGTGCCTCCATCTCCATTCTGAGTCAATGGAGAAGGACCGGATCAGGTAGCATCAGGTTTAGGCCAGATTAGGATGCTACAGTAATGAGATAACGTGGCTCACTGAAGCCAAATGCTCAGAGGAAAAAGGACTCAGTTTATATAGATAATAGAACAATTACCACGGTCTAGCTGTGGGCGCTCAGAAGTAGATCAGGAATCCTTCTGACCAATTTCTGGACTATTTCTGGTATATTTCTGATGTAAATCTTTAAAGATTTCAAACTTCAAATGATGTCACATCTGACCAAACTACAGTAATGAGATAACGTGGCTCACTGAAGCCCGATGCTCAGAGGAAAAAGGACTCAGTTTATATAGATAACCTCAGCACACGGAACATATGAATGAGGAATGTTTCCTCATTCATATGTTCCGTGTGCCGAGGTTATCTATATAGATCAGGATGCGAGACAAAAAAAAAAAATGCAAGTATGAAACCAGCATAAGACTTATGTTTGTTTTTTTTAATTTAATAAAAATGTATTTAAGTAAAAAAAAAGATAACGCAAATTCTTAAAAAGAATTCAGTGAATCTTTCTTAAATAGAATGTTCTTCAAGAAAAGGTAAAACAAACCCCAGATCATCCCTTACAGGGGTATAACTTGAAGCTCCAACGGGGCCCCCAATTATTGCAAATCTTTAATAGCATTAGTCTTTCTATAGGTCAAAGGGACTTTTGGGTCCCCCTAGGCTGCAGGGCCCGGGTGCGATTGCAGCCTCTGCACCTGATGTAGTTACACCCCTGGTCTTTTATATTTACAATGCCTT
Source organism: Allobates femoralis (assembly GCA_033576535.1). Classification (NCBI taxonomy): domain Eukaryota; kingdom Metazoa; phylum Chordata; class Amphibia; order Anura; family Aromobatidae; genus Allobates; species Allobates femoralis. Next base: position 99,539,641 of record JARQOC010000007.1, read on the forward strand.
TTAAATACAGTCCTGAAATTGGCTCCAACATTAAGAGAAAACTTATTATATGATCTCTGACAAATTGCTGTTTTACCAGGACCCCATTCACTCCCCCCATGCTCACATCATTTGTCTTGTATTTATCTATCAGATTACGGTATTTGTAGTTTATTAAGCACAACCTAGATGCTACAGCTTTATCTATAGCTCATTTCACAGAGGCTACAAAGGAAAAGTGACATATTGTATGTTATATACCGTATATTGGTAGAAGACGGAGTCCATTCTGCAGAGAATATAATGAGACTAGTAATTATCACCTCAGCTTATAGCCTGTCTCCTCTCTTTATAGGAACAGTACTTGTCCTTGTTATAGATAACAATGAAGCCATGATTCACAGCAGCTTTTACTTAATTTAATCTAATATATAAAACTGAGTTTACATGTGTATGTATGCATGTCACGCAAGCCCCGCCCACTCCATATGGTCACTCCCACCACACAGTTGACATAGCAACACCCACTCCACATAGCCATGCCCCTTCATAGCTCCACCACCTTTATGGCCCTGCCCCTTCACAATGTATGTATGTATTTCCACTAAAGGAATGCGCCCCGTTGCACCTTCAAATCACTAAATTTTTCACACATACACCATTTGACTCAGGGTCTGTGGGGGGGTGCAGATATGGGGAGGAACAGGTTTGGGGGGGTGCAGGTTTGGGAAGGCGTTTGTTTTTGGGAGGGACTTTTTATGGGTACGGGTTTGTCATTTTTGCGTGGGGGGAGTGCGGCTTGGGGGCAGGGTTTTTCAGGGGGGCCAGTTTGGAGGGGTGCGGGTTAAGGAAGGTGAGGGGGCGGCATTTCTTGGGGCGTACGGGTGGGCAGGTTGGGGGTGGGGGGAAGTTTTGGGGTGAGGGGTATGTTTGGGTGGAGTGGGGGTGGGTACGGCAGGTTTGATGTGCATAGTGAACATACATACACACACTGTACATACACTCAGCTTATAACTAAAAATAGTTAGTTACTATGCCCGGGCCTCTACAGCTAGTGTCTTGTATTTATAGTAAAGAAAAACATGTCCGCTTTATTGTAATAACAGCACCGCACCTGCCTAAAGGTTGTGTCTGGTACTGCAGTTAGTGTTTACTCAAGTGATCCACGTAAAGCTGTAGTACCAGACAAAACTTGTGCAATTTCTTTAGAGGAAAGCATACCGTACTTTTTTTTTTTATATAAAACTGTGATACCTATGTAAAAAAAAAAAAAAAAAAAAAAAAACCGACAAAAATATTTTGTGGAACAGATTTTGGTTTGATATTGTAACTTATCTCACCCACAAGTTGGGTATTATGCTTTCTCGATTGTACAGATAGAGGCCAAAAGGACTATTTTGTAGCTGCTGTCTGGAAAAAAATCCTATGGATTTGTTTTCTGCATGTCATAAGAGCTTTGATAGTGAAGAAGCCTGAGCCATTGAGGCATGGAGTCCACAAGAGCGCTGAAGGTGTTCAACATTAACTATTTCAGTAACCTGTGAGTACAGTCGCTCCTCTCAGAACCACAAAGACAGGCTAGACTTTATTCCCGAAGACTATCACTAGTTGTCTGTCTTTAGACCATTTTTGGTTTCTATTTACCAAAGCATATTGGGAAGACCACAAAAGAACCCCCCTTATATCTATAGCACCCCACAAGACCTGCTGTATACCAGGAACACCGAACAAGATCCGCCGTATACTGAGAGCACTCCACAAGACCTGCGGTATACCAGGAACACCCATCAAGACCTGCCATATATCAGGAACACTCCACTAGACACACTGTATACTGAGAGCACCACACAAGACCTGCTATATTACAGGAACACCCCACAAGACCTGCTGTATCCTGAGAGCACCCCACAAGACCTGCTGTATTCTGAGAACACCCAACAAGACCTGCCATATACCGAGAACATCCCACAAGACTTGCCTTATACTAAGAGCACCACACAAAACCTGCCATATAGCGAGAGCACCCCACAAGACCCGCCGAATACCGAGAGCACCCCGCAAGACCTTCCGTGTACTGAGAGCACCCCACAAGACCTGCCATGTGCTGAGAGTGTGGCGCCCTGTTCACGCAGGTAGCCACAGTCTTCCCTAATGCACAGCTGGTTTTCCACAGCTGGTACCTACTACATGCAACACTTTCCACTCCGGCACAGTAGGGGGAGCTAGACTCACTGACTTTAGGTGAGATCTCCTATAAATACTGCTGCTGGGGGAGGAGTTAGTCAGAGTGTGCAAACGCTAGGAGAGCTGCGAAAACGTCCTGGTGATCAGTGCCGTGGTTAGGGCCGAACCAGTGACCCGGAGTGGCCCTTCTGCTGTTGAGCCAAGCCTAGGAGTGGGGACAGAAGGCAAGGAGCCAAGGGAGTAGAGGAACTAGTGGAAGTTTACCCAAGACGCACCGGACTTCAGGGATCTGCACCTGCAGGAACACTTTAGGACTGCAGGTGTGGGGGCCTCAGTTGACTTCTATTCACTGACCTAACCAGACACCTTGGAAGCATGGTCTGATATGCATAAGGTGAGTGATTGCTTTATATGGTCCATTTTATATGCATTTTGCTGTTTTAGGACACAACAAAAATTAAAAATTTATAGAATAGGACCACTCTATCTGAGACATTCCTTGACGTGGAAGAGTGGCTCAAAGGATTATTTAATCTTTTGCGAAATGTCTCATCACTGTGCAGTATGGAAACAATATGTGTATTTACACAATTTATTTTTTAAATTTTTTTCTGACTCTGCTGGCTCCCCCTTTTTTTTCTTCACTTTGAATGGTCTAGTGGCTGACCACCACTTTGCCGTGCACGTCAGATTCTGTCTGTTTCCATCTGCATTGACGGTAGTAATCTTAGTAACTGTTCACACACACAGTTATCACACTCTGCCCTTAGGCCAAGTTTAATTTAGCTTCATTCACCTGAACCTAACTTTGCTTCTATCCATGAGTGCTGGTGTGGCCTGTTGAGGGTTAACTGTGCAATAGCCCAAACATTTGTGGTGTAGGCTGCAGGTGTGGGGGCCTCAGTTGACTTCTATTCATTGACCTAACCAGACACCTTGGAAGCATGGTCTGATATGCATAAGGTGAGTGATTGCTTTATATGGTCCATTTTATATGTATCTTGCTGTTTTAGGACACAACAAAAATTTAAAATTTATAGGATAGGACCACTCTATCTGAGACATTCCTTGATGTGGAAGAGTGGCTCAAAGGATTATTTAATCTTTTGCGAAATGTCTCATCACTGTGCAGTATGGAAACAATATGTGTATTTACACAATTTATTTTTTAAAAATTTTTCTGACTCTGCTGGCTTCCCCTTCTTTTTCTACACTTTAGGACTGCAGAGAACCCCGGCACACGGTGGAGACTTTAGTCACCTGGTCCCCCTGCATACCCAGCAAGAGGGAGCCAGACACTGTAGTGTGGAATAACACAGCAGTGATCAGAGAGGGTAACCTGTGGACCGAGCACGAGGAGATAGAGAGAGAGAGAGAGAGAGAAAGGACCAGAGAAAGTGAGGAGGCCAGTCGTGTTGCATACCGACAGGGCTTCAGCGACAGCAGGGAACCTGAGGAAGCCTTATACCCACTTGCTGTGGAGACTCACTGTGCACCTGGTCACCCGACAGTGCTCTGGACATCTTTACCTGTTAATACCATCAGTAAAAGGTAAAAGAGACTTTCTTCAGAGTGTGTGTGTTATTCCTCTCCATCCCCAGCCTCCCTATAGACTGCCTTACTGCTTCTTACCCTGGCCTAAAGTCCCACTCCAAGCTGCCCCTTTTCTCTACGCTACCCCAGAGGTCCAGCTCCACCTGTAGGGAGCTTTGCCATTCCTGCCGCAATACCATCGCCCTCCGAAGGACTGTGGCAGCACTGGTAACCCATCACCAGGTACTACAGGTGGCGTCACGTGACAATAACTCTTTTCCTTGTGCATAACCCAAGAACTCCTCCTCTGCTCCCCCCTCATCACCTCTTCGCACAACCGAGTCCAGGACTTCTCCCGGGCATCTGCCTTACTCTGGAACTCCCTACCCGAACACGTCAGACACTCTCCTACCCTGAGTAGCTTCAAGTGTCACCTGAAGACTCACTTGTTCCGTCAAGCCTACAACCTGCCATGAGACCCAGGCGAACGCCCCATACCTGACATTCCCCCATCCTACTGTATCCTAACCCACCTCTCATAGACTGTGAGCCCTCGTGGACAGGGTCCCTGCCCCTCCTGTACCTGTACGTCCTGATCGCCTAGATTTAGTGTACTTGTTCTTGTCTCCCTCATCCTCATGTAAAGCGCCATGGAACCTAATGGTGCTATATAAATAATAATAATAATAATAATAATAATAACCCCTCTATTGAAGTGTCACCCAGGTCACGGGCTCAGGTACTGCCACCCGTGACATCCCCGCGAACCCCTCCGAGCCTGATACCCGAGTACCCCAGGGCCTGGGGCTCGACAAGAGCACCCCATAAGACCAGCTGTATATAGAGAGCACCACACAAAACCTGATGTGCAGTGCTCTCAGTATAAAAGACCTTCAGTACTGAGAACACCCCACAAGACCTTCCGTATACCGAGAACAGCCCATAAGACCATCATATACCGATAGCACCTCACTAGACCCTCCGTATACAGAGAGCACCCCATAAAACCTGCTGTATACCGAGAGCAGCCCATAAGACCTGTTGTATACCGAAAACACCACACCATTTAGTAAATGTTCTGACCTAATTGGCAAAACATCGTAATTTTACCATTGAAAGACAAAAAGGAGATGGGAGCGAAAGAGAGATACCCGGTGGACATGTGATTAGTTTATGAGGTGGGGATGTGTGACACCTCTCACTTTCTCGAGTTGTGCAGTCCCAGTAGAACAGCACAGTATGCTCAGCTGCAGAGCGGTGACGCGATGAGGATCCGACATTTCCTTCCTCGTGCAGTCACGTGGTACAGGGAGGTTGGTCAGCTGACACCGCGTCAGCGGAAACACGTCACACCAGGTCCTGGGGGTATTACTGCGGGCTCTCTGGAAGATAAGCAGCTCCACCACAGTCTCCCGCAGGGGAGGAAAGATCATTGAAAAATTTGAAATGTGGTTACAGGAGCGCTAATACCAGGGAGACCACAATCAGGAGATTAAGTTGTTCAAACCTGTTTATTATTTAGTACTAGGTGGATTGCCGTCTTCCTCAGGATCCGCCGTCGAAATGCATTGTGGATAGCACTAAATAATAAACAGGTTTGAACAATGCAATCCCCTGATTGTGGTCTCCCTGGTATTAGCGCTCCTGTAACCACATTTCTAATTTTCCCCTGATAATTTTATCTTTGTCACAGTTGCTCAGATCCTTATACTTGTTTATCTGCCTCCAAAACATCAAATTCAAGAACTGCCTGTTCACACTTACAGCATAATATATTCCACCCCTGACAGACGCCACTGCAATGAGATACTCAAACTCATTTTTTTTCTTACTAGATACTAATTTCAAGTTGCCTCTCCACACTGCGGGTGAGCTGTAGTAAAAGCCTGCGGATTACAATGTATTACCGTTCTGCAGCTGTACTTGCAAACTTAGAAAAACTACCGTAAGTACCCGTGTCGCAATGCAATAAGTGGTAATCTGTGTGGTTATCACAACCGTCACGGGAACCTTTATTGTTACGGATGATTATGGATATATTTTATATAAAGCTTTCCCTGCTCTCAGGCATCAGTCATTTGCACTAGTGATACATCTGCTGAGTAGCTTATTACAATCAGTACCTGATCAGTAAAACAAAGTATTGCCATTTTCTGATAATTAAAGGAGCATCTCAATGAATTAGGATATCATAAAAAAAATTAATTTCAGTAATTCAATACAAAAAGTGAAATGCATATATTATATAGAGTCCTTACACACACAGTTATCTATTTCATTTGTTTTTTTCCTGTTAATGTTGATGATTATGGAAACCCAAAGGTCATTATCTCAGAAAATTAAAGTAGGGAGGATGAAGGGTCTGAGAGATAAAATATGACCTAAATAGGTATCAGGGGCTTCACCTTGTGTGGTTGTGAGAGTCACAACCACTATAAAAGCAGATCACGGGCTGCTGCAGTCCCCAGTGTGGTGCATTTAGAGTAGGGAGGATGAAGGGTTAAACACCACGCTGCCATATTCCACTAGACATCAAAAGGTGAATATAATATTGATTTATTAATCAACATGTTTCATGGCTCCCTGAAACATGGCAATACGATATTGATTTGTCCTGAGGAAGTGGCCAGGAAGCCCTGAAACACATTGACTAATCAATATTATATTCACCCCTTGATGTCTCATGGAATACGGCAGCACCACGCTGGGGACTGCAGCAGCCGTGATCTGCTTTTATAGTGGTTGTGACTCTCACAACCACACAAGCTGAAGCCTCTGATACCTATTTAGGTCATATTTTATCTCTCAGACCCTTCATCCTCCCTACTTTAATTTTCTGATAATGACCTTTTGGTTTCCATAATCATCAACATTAACATAAATAAACACTTGATATAGATCCCTCTGTGTGTAATGACTCTATATCACTTTATGTATTGAATTACTGAAATAAATCAAGTTTTTGATGATATTCTAATTCATTGAGATGCCCCTGTATAACTATAGGTTGTTGTAAGTGATCACGTTATTATCATTGTGATACGATATGCGGCTACTTAAAGTATTTTCATGCAGTTGACAGATTCTTTTTTGCTCGATTGTAAACTATCGAATGAGACACATCTCCCAGAAGCGTACAAGCTTTTATGAATCTTTAATGGCAACCTTTTAAAGGCTTCGTGCTCGTGATTGGTGCTGAAGGCTGCATTAACAGTTAGGCAATATAATGAGACGGCATCTGCGGGATGCATAGACATTCGTAATAATTAACCTAAATAATGGCTTCATTTATAGTCACATCACCTACAGTCTTATCCTTTCTTAGTTACATATGCTTCTCGGGAAGTTGAATATATACCGTATATATATCATAAATATGCGCTAATACTAATTCCTGCAAAAAAACGGGGAGAGGCGAAGGAAAAGAACCCACTACTATGAACTTTCTTGTAACACCACGCTGATCTGTGATACACAGTAATCACTGAATCATTCTTAATACCAAAATGTTTTCTTCCACTACTGCAGATTGCATCTTTCATGTACCGTAATTCACCTACGCATTTCTTCTCATCTCCCATCTAACCTTTCGCTACAAATGATGAAAACTTGAGTGAATGCGACCATTCATTTTTATGCTTTTATCAAATGTGACATTAAATCTCAAGTAATACAAGGACTTCACAGATGTCTTTTCAAGTGGATGTTTTGGGGATTAACACATTGGAGCAGAAACTCACGAGCTCGGCTCTCGTTTGCTACTGATATTTATTGCTCAGGTGCATTATGATACTGTATGTTTCCAAGCATATGGCAGCAGTACTATAAGACCCTGTACCCACAATGCGTTGTTTGATGCTTTTTTGATGAAGATTTGTGATTCTGCATGTCTATCGTGAAGCCAGCAAAGTCTGTGAGAGAAGTGCTGTTCCCACGTTGCTTTTTTTTTTCTCGGAGTATGTGCACACTATGAGGAATTGCAGCGTTTTGGATGCAGTGTATTGCTGCTGCGTTGTACGGTACCAGCACAGTGGATGGAATTTGAAGAAATCTTCTGTCCACTGTGCTTCTCCCTGCCGCAGCGTTATCTCACCTGTGGTGCAGGTTTCCGGACTTTCGCGTCTCTGCAGCATATTCATTTCATGCTGCGGAGTTGGAAGAGATCTTCATCGAAATAATTCAGGGAGAAGCTGCCCTGCGCCAAACGCAGATCATGAACACAGGGCAGCGGCGGTCTCCCTGCTTTCACCTGCGGGATCCCGGGATCAACACGCAGTGCCTCCAGATCGTGTGCACACAGCCTTGCAGATTTGGTGCAGATTTTTTTTTATTGCACCAAAATCTGCAACGAAAAAAAAAGCAACGTGGGCACAGCACTTCTGAACTCTCACAGACTTTGCTGGATTCAGGATAGACTTGCGGATTCAGATGCAGATTTTTAAAATCTGCATAAAAATAAAGCATCAAACAACGCACCCTGGGCAAAGGGTCCAATTTGTATTGCTCTCTCTCACTACCTGTGGCCGATTTTGTTTGGTACCAATCAGATTAAGACCCTGTGCACACGGTGCATTGTTTGATGCAGACTTTGAGAATTGTATGTCTATCCTGAAGCCAGCAAAGCCTATGAGAGTTCAGTAGTGCTTTGAAAATGTTTTTTTTTGTCCTTAGGTTAAGTGCACATGTGGCGCCCCAAAGGGGTACTGCACCCAGACCAGTGTGTGTGGTATGTTGGTGGTCAGTGGATGAGGGAGGTTTGCATGTGGCTTTCACGTACGCATTCACACACTTAGAGGCAGGGGACCAATTGGCTAAACCTATAACCAGGGTAACCGGTCCCATTGGGAGGTTATATAAGTGGGTAGTGAAAAGTGGGAACAGGAGTTTATAAGGGAGAGTGCCTAAAAGAGGTGACCCAGACAAAAAGGGGGATCCTTGGGTGTAAGCTAACACCCGGCACCAGACCGTCCTGATAACCGGTTAGGGAGGAGCCTGGTCCATTAAAGCAGAACTAGCTCCGAGCGCGGTGCAGGAGAGTTCAGCCCTGAGCTGCCAACCTGGAGGGCTGTGGGCAATCAGATAGCTACGACCCGGTCCAAAGCACATCCCCACTAGGGACTCCGTCCAGGGTTGTAAGTTCCTTAGAGAAGGATGAACTCTGTGAAGACCGTGGACCTGGTGTAGAACAAGAGGCTCTTTGCAGGGCCGTGCTAAGGAAGTAAGGAGAAGCGCTGAGAGAGGGAAAGAAGGGGCACAATGAGAAACAGAAGGAATACCGTTGAAAGCCACAGAAAGACACCCCATCCACTGGCAACTACCCAGGCCAGCTTCCCGTGACTGTGTACCTGTAAATTGCTTGGAGGACATCAGTAAACCCATACGGAGCCAATACAACGTGTGGTGTCTTATTTCATCACTGCCCTGTGGACCCCGTTCCACCTACGGGGAGCATCACCATCAGGCTTCCCATCAATCATTCCCAGAGGTCTGCAGGAACGCTGGTAAATTCACCAGACACCGCACATGGCGTCACGAACATTATATTTTTATTATTTTGTTTTCTACATTTTTCAGCGACCACCAGGGCTACGGATACGGGCACCGGCCACCAGTGACAGCAACCGTAATCAACGCCCGGGATCTGAGTACCACGGCCCAGGGGTCGGTCACACACAAAAAAAAGTGACCAGTTTCTGCATCAAAACCTGATTAGGTATTCCCAAACAAAAAAGTGCATTTTTATGCATTTTTTTGAGAAGCGTTTTTTTATTTTTTTATTTTTGCAATCCGGATAATTAATTGACATGGTACTTCTTTTCCTGATCAGGTTTTTGCAGCAAAATCTTAGGCCCCTTCACACCACACTTTTTGCCTTGTCAAGTTCTGTCTGGTGTTTTGCAGGATGCACCGGACAGAACCTGACAGGTCTGGACAAACAGAACCGGAGGACTAATACACCCTCCGCGCCGGTTTGCAGCTGGAATCAGCTGAGCGCAGCTTTCAGGAGCTGTCCCTGCTAGGCAGGTCTTGAAAGCTCAGCGGGGAGCTCTCCAAATGCTGAAGTTCAGCGCCAGCCGGCGCTGAGCTTCAGGACCCAGCGTCCGGCTCCCGGATCCGATTTTTTGTTGGATCATGCCCCATAGACTCCCATGTTAGGGAGCGCCGGATCGCGCTGGATCTGGGAGGATCCGATTTTGAGCGGTTTTGGCCCTGGACACCAAAAATGCTGCGTGTTCCGATTTTGTGTCCAAAAAACTAAATGTGCCTGATCCTCACGGACAGTACAAAACCAGATGGCAAAACACTGCCATCCGATGCAATCCGGCCCTATAGGAATACTTTGGGGCCGAAACCGGATCCGGGCTGTCTGGTTCTCACCGGACAGCCCCAGATCCTGAAAAACGTGGTCAAAAATACACCCGTCGGCACAGCTTTTCACAAGTCTCATAGACTTTGCTGGCCTGACAAATACTGATCTTTTTTGTGCAAAAACGCAGCACAAAAAAAAGGTTAAAAACACCCAGTGTGCACATAGCCTTACAGATTTGGTGCAGAAAAAAGGAAATCTGCATATAGAAAAAAAAAGGAATGCCGGCACAGCACTTCTGCAAGCTCATAGACTTTGCTGGATTCAGCATAGACATGCAGATTTGCAAAATCAGCATAAAAAAAGCATCAAAAAATGCACTAGGCCTAAAAAACACACATCAGAATCATCACATCATCTTTTTGATCATTTTGCCAGCATTCTTGTAACTCCATTGTCAAATGGAGTTAAAAAAAAACTCTGCAAAATGCCAGTAGAGGACTCCAAAACAATGGAAAAGAGCTAAAGAAAGTGGTGGGCATACACCATGAAAAAGCATTAAAGACAAAATGATGCATTTTCCTAAAGCAACTTAGGCCCCTTTCACATCGTTTATTTTTCGCGGCCGCAACTGCCGCAGGTGCCGGAACTGCGGCTATACTGCACTTGCTGTAAGCCCCATAGACAATGCATGGGGCTTGCCGCAAGTGTGGCCGATAGGGCCACGTCACACACACAGATAATTGTGCAGATATTGTTCGCAGATCTCTGGTTGCAGTGAAATCATGGACACATTGCTCCATTTTGTGGCCATATACAAATGAACAATGTGTCCATGATTTCACTGCAACCAGAGATCTGCGAACAATCTCTGCACAATTATCTGTGTGTGTGACGTGGCCCTTAGGCGGCAGTTGCGGTAAATCAGCCGCAATGAGCGAAAAACGCTGATGTAAAAGGGGCCTTATTAAAACACTTGTCGGGTTTGCTCACCTGAAAAAGACGTTGAATGCACATACCCACATAGGCTTGTCTCATAAAAACAGTCCCCGTGTAAATGGAGGATAAGGATTTCATAAGGGAAGAAAGTCACCTTTTCTATGTGAAGACCACTGCAAAGTAAAAAAAAAAATATTGTAAGACTATTCCTATTTATTTGAATGTAATTCATCTTTGCTGTTCTGATATAGATCCCAATTACGGACCCTGAAGTGCCCCATCAGGGTGGAGCATACAGCACCACCACTCTATTCATTTAGAGTGCGTTCCCACTTGCCTATGACTCGCCGAGTCTTGCAGTGGCATCACCTAGCGCAGCTGCCCACTCCTGTCCAGGAAGCACTCGGCCTAATCAGGTGATGCCGCTGCGAGACCCAGCGAGTCATATGCAAGCGTGAATGCACCCTAAAGGACTGTGCTGTAGTTAGCCATCTATGGCAGTCCTGTTTAAGGTCCGAGTTACTGTTACACGCTTCAATGTTGAAACGATATCATTAATGATCTCGGGGCGCGCGGGTCGTTAGGATGTCATTGGTGAGATGTCACACGTATAGATATCGTGGACGACGCACCAACTATCTAGCGAGCAGCAATCGTTCGCACAACCCAGCAAACTATACTTCTCCACTGCTGTGAATGGGCGAAGTCGTAAACGACATCTTTATCGCGGTGTCATACTGACCAATGCAGCAGGTTAACTGATCGTGGATCGTCTGATTTGAGAGCATGGATCAACAATCCAATGATTTATCGTTGTCGTATTGCGGTGTTACACGCAACGACGTCCTAATGATGTCATTTCCATGCCTCCAAACCCGTGACGTTTGAGCGATATCGTTCACGATCTTGTACCAAGTAATGGTACCTTTAGAATGAATGAGCAGACGTCGCTCCGATCTGACATATCATAAACCTGTTCCTGAGACCAGTGGGGGGGTCCAAACAGGCCCGTTTTTTCAGTGTGTCAAAGTTACAATGCTTCAGCACCCGGTGTCCGACTCCCAGGAGAATCCGGGAGGATCCAAATGTCTCAGATTTTTCCCCCTTGACACAAAAATGTTGCATGCAACATTTTTTGTGTCCGAGAGGAAAATCCGAATACACCCGGATCCTCCCAGACAGATGGAAGCTGGATGGCAGATAGCTGCCATCCGGCCTCATGGCATACTATGGAGCCAAAATCTGATCCGGGGCTTTCCGGTTCACACCGAAGAGCATAGGATCATGCCGTGGTGTGAACCCGGCCTAAGCAATATTTAGAAAATAAAAATGTGTAAATGAGCACATGAGTATAGGGTTGCTGAGAGAGGAAGATTGCAATGAGCAAGATTTCTTTTAAAATACGGTACTTATTTTCATTGAAAATGTTATATTCTGAGGATTTCGGAGATTTTCTTTCATTGTCTTTTTGAAATGCAGATTATTTGCTGGCTAAACACAATAAATATAGCTCATAAGGAGAAATAATATCAGCAATCCTAGTCTCTTGTCAGATATACAGTTGTGGCCAAAAGTATTGCCACCCCTGCAATTCTGTCAGATAATACTCAGTTTCTTCCTGAAAATGATTGCAATCACAAATTCTTTGGTATTATTATCTTCATTTAATTTGTCTTAAATGAAAAAACACAAATGAGAATGAAGCAAAAAGCAAAACATTGATCATTTCACACAAAACTCCAAAAATGGGCCAGACAAAAGTATTGGCACCCTCAGCCTAACACTTGGTTGCACAACCTTGCCAAAATAACTGCGATCAACCGCTTCCGGTAACCATCAATGAGTTTCTTACAATGCTCTGCTGGAATTTTAGACCATTCTTCTTTGGCAAACTGCTCCAGGTCCCTGATATTTGAAGGGTGCCTTCTCCAAACTGCCATTGTTAGATCTCTCCACAGGTGTTCTATGGGATTCAGGTCTGGACTCATTGCTGCCACCTTAGAAGTCTCCAGCGCTTTCTCTCAAACCATATTTTCTAGTGCTTTTTGAAGTGTGTTTTGGGTCACTGTCCTGCCGGAAGACCCATGATCTCTGAGGGAGACCCAGCTTCCTCACACTGGACCCTACATTATGCTGCAAAATTTGTTGGTAGTCTTCAGACTTCATAATGCCATGTACACGGTCAAGCAGTCCAGTGCCAGAGGCAGCAAAGCAACCCCAAAACATTAGGGAGCCTCCGCCATGTTTGACTGTAGGGAGCGTGTTCTTGTCTTTGAATGCCTCTTTTTTTTCTCCTGTAAACTCTATGTTGATGCCTTTGCCCATAAAGCTCTACTTTTGTCTCATCTGACCAGAGAACATTCTTCCAAAACGTTGTAGGCTTTCTCAGGTAAGTTTTGGCAAACCCCAGCCTGGCTTTTTTATGTCTCGGGGTAAGAAGTGGGGTCTTCCTGGGTAACCTACCATACAGTCCCTTTTCATTCAGACGCCTACGGATAGTACGGGTTGACACTGTTGTACCCTTGGACTGTAGGGCAGCTTGAACTTGTTTGGATGTTAGTCGAGGTTCTTTATCCACCATCCGCACAATCTTGCGTTGAAATCTATAGTCAATATTTCTTTTCCGCCCACATCTAGGGAGATTAGCCACAGTGCCATGGGCTTTACACATCTTTATGACACTGCACACGGTAGACACAGGAACATTCAGGTTTTTGGAGATGGACTTGTAGCCTTGAGATTGCTCATGCCTCCTCACAATTTGGTTTCTCAAGTCCTCAGACAGTTCTTTGGTCTTCTTTCTTTTCTCCATGCTCAATGTGGTACACACAAGGACACAGGGCAGAGGTTGAGTCAACTTTAATCCATGTCAACTGGCTGCAAGTGTGATTTAGTTATTGCTAACACCTGTTAGGTGCCACAGGTAAGTTACAGGTGCTGTTAATTACACAAATTAGAGAAGCATCACATGATTTTTCTAACAGTACTAATACATTTGTCCACCCCCTTTTATATGTTTGGTGTGGAATTATATCCAATTTCTTTCTGTGTTTTTTTCATTGAAGACAAATGAAATGAAGATAATAATACCAAAGAATTTGTGATTGCAATCATTTTCAGGAAGAAACTGAGTATTATCTGACAGAATTGTAGGGGTGTCAATACTTTTGGACACAACTGTATAATATATTGCACCGTCAAAGTCCTCCATATGGTATAATACACCCCCATAGTGCTCCATGATATAGTATAGCACACCTCCAAAGTCCTCCTATATTATATAGCACATCAAATAGTGTTCAATAGTATCCCACTGTACTGTATTGATAAAAAAAAAAGTAAATACCCACCTCTCCTTGGTCCTCACTAGCTGCTCCGGTGACGGTCTCATCTCCCCAGCGTGTTCTGCAGACCGCCACTGTGTGCCCTGTACTGCTCAGTACAGCAGGGCGGGCGCTCAGTGATGACATCATTGCTCCCAGTCCCCGTGGTGCTGAGCTCGCTGCAGAGACTCAGAGAGCGACGGGTGGGATCTGGGAAAATGCGGCGCCCGGGCATTAGCAGCGGGAGCGGCATCTTGCGGCGGTTCCCGAGCCCCCTGCAGATGCCGCCCCCTGTCTACCAGCAGGGGTCGCCGCCTGAGGAAGACAGTTCATGTCAGCTCATGGTAGATGCGCCCCTGACTACAGGTCATGGAAAATGGCGACAATCGAGCAATTATTTTCTTTAAAAACTTCTGTATTTTTTTTTACCAACAGTAAAAGTAACATGTTTGGTATCTACGAACTCGTACTGACCCGAGGCATCATATCGACACATCAAATTTACTATATAGTGAACATGGTGAATAAAAAACCCAAAAAATCAACATGTAATTGCACTTTTTTGGGGAATTTTCCCGTATTTGGAGTTTTTTCCCATTTTCCTGTACACTAAATGGTAAAATACATGATTTAATATGAAAGTACAACTCGTCCCGCAAAAGATAAGCTGTCATATGTCTGTATAGACGAAGAAATAAAAAAGTTATGGCTCTTGGAAGAAGGGGAGGGAAAACAAAAGACAGAAAATCGCCTGGAAGGGGTTAACAGAATAACGATGATGTTTTGCCTATTAGAAGAAGAGGAGGAATAAAAATAATGATAATAAACCCTGTATATGACAAATGGAGGGGTTAATACAGAAGAAATGACTGACCATACTGACATAACACTGCATTGACAGAGCTGAGGGGACTCCCGCCTCACACTGCGCATGCGCGCTCTCACTTCCCGCCTTTTCTCCAGCTGACTGACTGATCCTCCCACAATCCTCTGCGCGCTGCGGAGGGGGCGTGGTCGTAAGTTCCCCGGGAAATTCAGAGGCCTGAGTGTGCGCGGCGGAGGCTCCGGGTACCATGGCAACCAACAGCACAGACGGGGCCCCCCGGGGCCAGGGGCGCGGGCCGGTACAGGTGAGGAGCGGCCGGCCGGTCATAAACCATTAGGCCGTGCTGCTGTAACACTGAGTTATGCTGTAACATACGTTCTCTACCTGAAGCACTACAGGTCCCAGCAGGCCGCCTCACGCAGTGTGTTGGGGGAAGGTTATTACTGTGTTGTATTTTATTACATTTATTATTGATACTGTGCTTTTGCCATGAGATACCGTATAGGTCATGTGACCGGCAGCGCCACTGTCACTATCAATGGCGCTTTTACACGACAGCAGAAATCTCTGGATGTCGTCACGGTAACGCACGCGGCGTGTGTGGTTGTCGTCACGGTAACGCACGCGGCGTGTGTGGTTGTCGTCACGGTAACGCACGCGGCGTGTGTGGTTGCCGTCACGGTAACTCAGGCGGCGTGTGTGGTTGCCGTCACGGTAACGCACGCGGCGTGTGTGGTTGTCGTCACGGTAACGCACACGGCGTGTGTGGTTGTCGTCACGGTAACGCACGCGGCGTGTGTGGTTGTCGTCACGGTAACGCACGCGGCGTGTGTGGTTGTCGTCACGGTAACTCAGGCGGCGTGTGTGGTTGTCGTCACGGTAACTCAGGCGGCGTGTGTGGTTGTCGTCACGGTAACGCACGCGGCGTGTGTGGTTGCCGTCACGGTAACTCAGGCGGCGTGTGTGGTTGCCGTCACGGTAACGCACGCGGCGTGTGTGGTTGTTGTCACGGTAACGCACGCGGCGTGTGTGGTTGTCGTCACGGTAACGCACGCGGCGTGTGTGGTTGTCGTCACGGTAACGCACGCGGCGTGTGTGGTTGTCGTCACGGTAACTCAGGCGGCGTGTGTGGTTGTCGTCACGGTAACTCAGGCGGCGTGTGTGGTTGTCGTCACGGTAACGCACGTGGTGTGTGTGGTTGTCGTCACGGTAACTCAGGCGGCGTGTGTGGTTGTCGTCACGGTAACTCAGGCGGCGGTGTGTGGTTGTCGTCACGGTAACGCACGCAGTTTGTGCGTGCGTGTGTCGGTCGTCCCAGTAACGCACGTGCTGTTCGTGTGTGCAGTCCCGGTAACGCACAGGCTGTTTGTGTGTGCCGTCCCGGTAACGCACGGGCTGTTTGTGTGTGCCGTCCCGGTAACGCACGGGCTGTTTGTGTGTGCCGTCCCGGTAACGCACGGGCTGTTTGTGTGTGCCGTCCCGGTAACGCACGGGCTGTTTGTGTGTGCCGTCCCGGTAACGCACGAGCTGTTTGTGTGTGCCGTCCCGGTAACGCACGGGCTGTTTGTGTGCGTTGTCCCGGTAACGCACGGGCTGTTTGTGTGTGCCGTCCCGGTAACGCACGGGCTGTTTGTGTGTGCCGTCCCGGTAACTCACGGGCTGTTTGTGTGTGCCGTCCCGGTAACTCACGGGCTGTTTGTGTGTGCCGTCCCGGTAACGCACGGGCTGTTTGTGTTTGCCGTCCCGGTAACGCACGGGCTGTTTGTGTGTGCCGTCTCGGTAACATACTGTGTGGTATGCTTTTTTTTTTTTTCTTCTTTTGTCCGCATAGGGAACTAGATGGCACTTAAAGGGTTGTTCGCCATGATTAAGGCCGGGGCTACACTGTGGCTTCAGCTGTGATATACAAATCGATGTCCAGTACATGTACCACCTCCACAGCATTTGTGTGGATGAGATTAGTGCACACTGCATGGAGTAGCGTTCCAGTATCTCCTCCAGTCCCATGCATCTGAACGCACTGAGATTGCTGTATATAAATCACACTAGATGGGAGCGCGATGCTATCGCATCGAGTGCGTGGTGACATGGCAATGGGAGGGAGGCCCTATGGCGCTGGGGGTGGCAGGTGTCTCTAGAACCCCCCCCCCCTTGCGTGCTCTCTGGTTCCCCACCCGTGCTGTCTCTCAGCCCCCCTTGTGTGTGTGTGTGGCAGAGTGTGTGTGTGGCAGAGTGTGTGTGTGTGTGTGTGTGTGTGAGACGTCATCTCAGGTCCTGTAAATCCCATAATTATCCACTTGGGAAGGAGCAGACAAGTCGCCAACATAAACAATCAGTCAAGCCCAGCAGTGAATGGCGACAACTTTTACTGATCTACATAAAAAGGTATATAAACCTAAAATGACAATTAAAAACCAGTGCAACAAGTATTATGGTGGGTTTACACGTTGCGATATCGGCGTCCAATTTCAATGAAAAGTCACGTGGTTCAATCGTTGGAGCCGAAATCGTTCCTGCGTTGTATGGTGTGAACGTCCAATACGATGCAGGAACGATGTCAATGCGATATCGGAGATTGAATTCGCGTGCTATTCAATGCCCCGATATTGAAGGGAGATTGGAGTCGGATCGTGCTGTGTAAACGCTCAACTACGATGCGATTTGAAACGTCACCCATTCACTCCCATGTTAAAGGATCGTTCCTGGGTTGGGGGGCGTAGACATCGCACGGACGTTGTATTCCGATATCGCAGCGTCTAAACATTCAATGCGATGCGGGAGGAACGTGCACTAATTGCGCGCTCCCGCGCCATTGAATTGCGATATCGGAGCGATATTGAAGCGTGTAAACCCACCATTAGTGGATCCTTGTAAAGTGATGCTAAGCTCAATTGATCAACATTCAAGGACCACAATGACTTTGCTTGAGCATCAGCTAATCACATATAAGCATTTGTTTCTTAGGGGCCGTCACACGCATCAATATAATGCACGATATCGCTTAAGCGATCTGCGTTTTGATCGCTTAAGCGATCTCGTTTGTGCATCGCTGTGTGCAATCAAGCGATTTTACAATGTAAAATCGCTTGATCGTTAGATCGCAGATTTGTGAGCCGGAGCTCATATCAAGCGATAAACGCTTGAACAATCTGCCTTATCATGGTGTGTGACACCACGATGAACGATCTCCCAGTGGCAGAGCCTATGCTGGGAGATGGTATCTATGGTAAACGTCGGGTTACTAAGCACCGCGCGGCGCCTAGTAACCCGATGTGTACCATCGTTACCAGCGATCTCGCTGCTACACATCGCTGGTGAGTCTGCCTGTGTGACACCTCACCAGCGATGTGAGCGATATTGTTAGCGATCGCGCGTGCATGTGATCGCTAACAATATCGTGCAGGACAATGAAGCGTTTGACGGCCGCCTTACTGTGCTGTTAAATATGTGTAGACAATAACTTGGGACTATTGTCCTGCTAAATTTTTCTATGGGACGTGTCGTGTCCTCTTATTCTGTGCCACTGCTGCATTACTTTAATTGAATGAATGCATTTGAAAGGGTTAGTTGCAGTCATTCTGCCTTTTTTGCAATGATTTTTGCTAAACTGTGGCAAAATTGTGCAGCTATGCAATTTTCTGTAAAAATATGGCATGATTGTGACTTGTAAACTCATCTTAAAATGCTGTGGAGCTGAACCTTATTTGAAAGGGGAACTACGTGGATATAAACATTTTTTGCACTGTCCCTGCCCCTCATACATGATGAACCTGAGCTGTCCAATGCTGTTCTAGGATCTATAGATCACTTATACATCAATAAAATCATATCTGCTCCTCAGCTCTCACCCCTCCCTTAGGGGTCAGAGAATTTCAGTCATATATAGTGCTAAGGTTTCAGAGGACAGGAGCTACCAAGTTGATATGGGTTATTAACATTAGATCCAAAGGAAACGTGTTTTAAAATTTCCTTGAACTCTACCTTGCCGTCCGTTTTAGCACCTCCATTACAGACCATGTAAAAATTAGGAAGCCACTTGGAGTTTATGTGCAAAATCTATACAATGTTTTATTCGTCATGACAAATTCAAGTAATTAAGTAATTAAGCAAGTACAAAAAACATTCAGAGAAAGAGTACATTATCATAGACTGCTGTCTTCATATGCATTACAAATGCCATTTACACTGAAAATATGAGTCAACTATGTCAATATCCTTAATTCATATAAAACCTGCAAATATAAACTTTACACATTCCTTCTTTGGTGTGACAAGATGGCTATAACAAGAGTGGAATCCATGTAAAGGGTATTACACATTGCACATAATAAACCTCTTAGGCGGCCGTCACACGCTTCAATGTTGAGAGCGATATTGTTAGCGATCACGTGCACGCGCGATCGCTATTAATATCGTTCACATCGTTGGTGAGCTGTCACACAGACAGACTCACCAGCGATGTGGACCAGCGAGATCGCTGGTAACTATGGTACACATCGGGTTACTAGGCGCCGCGCGGCGCTTAGTAACCCGACGTTTACCATAGATACCATCTCCCAGCATGGTGTCACACACCACGATGATGCAGATTGATCAAGCGATTATCGCTTGATATGAGCTCCGGCTCACAAATCTGCGATCAAACAATCAAGCGATTTTACATTGTAAAATCGCTTGATTACACGCAGCGATGCACAAACGATATCGTTTAAAGCGAACCTGTCACCCCCCCCCCCGGACATCAAAAGCTAAAATAGCCACCTTCTGCAGCACTAAGGCTGCATTCAGGGAAGGTGGCTATAGCCTTTTGATGCCCTATACATTGTTAAATTTGCACTTATATAACTGCTTACACTTAAGACGACCTAAGATCGGGAGGCGGGGTTTCGCGCTCCTCCAGCCCGCCCCCTCTTGTCAATCATGCTCGTCGCCTGCTGCTGCCTCCCCTCACACTGTCACATGAACGCGCGCCTCCGTTCTCCTCTATGGCGCCGCGCATGCGCTGTGCGCGCAGCCCGACGACTTACTGGACACCCGGCGCACAGCGCATGCGCGGCGCCGTACAGGAGAACGGAGGCGTGCGTTCATGGTACACTGTGAGGGGAGGCAGCAGCAGGCAACCAGGCTGATTGACAAGAGGGGGCGGGCTGGAGGAGCACGAAACCCCGCCTCCCGGTCTTAGGTCTTCTAAAGTGTAAGCAGTTATATAAGTGTATATTTAATTGTATATAGGGCATCAAAAGCCTATAGCCACCCTATTTTAGCTTTTGATGTCTAGGGGGGTGACAGGTTCGCTTTAAGCGATCAAAAAGCAGATCGCTTAAGCGATATCGTTCTAGAAATTGATGCGTGTGACGGCCGCCTTAAATACATCTGTTATGGGAACAACCCCTTAATGAGTATAAAGATTTCAAGTTGAATACGCATGGTTAGAAATTCCAGGGACATCCTAGAGCTATTGGGCCCAAGGATAGACAATATACGGACAGGGGGACCTCCAATGCACGTTTCGCATACGCGGTGTGTTGCTTCATCAGGTGCTTGGTGACATGATTGCTATTTGAAGGGAGTACACCCCTGTTCATACATTACATAGGATGTATATCGGGCAGGATTGTAGTGTGACCAAGGGGGGGTGGATACGTCCCCTGTTCATACAGAAGGGAGCGCCCCCTGACACACCTCCTGTCACTGCTGCAGCATGAGGCTGAAGTTCTCTGTCCCTGAAGGGAAGGTTGAGCGCTGAGGAGCAGATATGAGTTTAGTGATTTATAAATGATCTATAGATCCTAGAACTGTATTGCCCAGCTCTGCATCATCATGTAGGAGGGCAGGGACAGGACAAAGGAGTTCCCCTTTAGGCTGACTTCACATCAAGGTTTAATCCGATATGGGGCGGTCCGGTGTAAACCGGACAGCCCTGGACCAAATTTTGGCCCCATAGTATCCTATGGGGCTAGATGGTGCCGGATGGCAGCTCTCTGTCCTCCGGTTTCCATGTGTCCGGGAGAATCCGAGCGGAATTGGAGTTTTCTCCCGGACACAAAATCTGAGCAGGCAGTATTTTTGTGTCTGGGGAGAAAAATCTTCCCAAATTGGATCCTCCCGGATTCTCCCGGATCTGGGGCAATCCGGTGCTCCCTAACATGGGAGTCTATGGGGCCGGTTTGCCCCGATCCAGGAGGATTCCGACACCGGTGGCTGCATGCTGCTGTAACTTCAGGACCGCGGCTAGCTCCCTGCTAGCTACAATCCTCAACAATCAGCAGCTGCGGCTGCTATTAGCGGCATCCAGCTGCACACCGGACCGGAGGGCTTATTTGCAAATCCGGTCCATAGCTAGACAGCCCCGGATCAGATTTCACCGTGGTGTGAAGCCGGCCTTAAGCTGAAGTTCTTATGGTGCCGTCACACCTGGCGACGTCGCTAGCGACATCGCCGAAAAAGTGACGTATCAGCGATGTCGCTAGCGACGTCGCACTGTGTAAACGAGCGGCGCGACCGCGTTTTATCGCTGGTAGCAGGTTGACAGGTTTACGGGAAGAACCGTAAACCTGTCAACCGGCGACCTGCGATAAGGCTGGATCGCGCCGTGTGACATCACCAGAGCGATGTCGGCGGCGATCCAGCCTATACCGCAGCGTTGCTGCGGATCGCTCGCTGGGCTGAGCCCAGCCCAGCGAGCGATGTCACCGCCCGCATCGCTGCGGTGTCGCCGGCCGCAGCGATTCTGTGTGACAGCTGGCCAGCGATGTCGGAACCGAGCGGGCACCCGCGCATCGCTTCCGACATCGCTGGCCAGATCGTGCTGTGTGACGGCACCATTAGGTCCTTATGTGAAGCGAATCTCTTTTGTGGCCACCAGATCCCAGTTGGCCTGTCACATTACAGCTTGTCAAGGCAGTGATGTTTTATTCACTTCTCAGGTCATAAGCACTGCCAGGACTAGGTTAACAAAGGGTAGATACAATGTGTGCACATGCCTTGGGTTTTATGCGGTGCCATGGGCTCATTTAGGTAACTATAAAATCCATAATACACATTTTCCATGCTTTTTCCCTTGTTCTGCCTTTGGTACATTTTTGCGTTCCTTTCTTCCTTCAATTTTCCTGACCCCTTGCTGTTTGTCTTGCAGGATCTAGACGACTTGCTGCACTGTGGAATTTGCTTTGATTACTTCAACATTGCCATGATTATCCCACAATGTTCACATAACTGTGAGTATCCCCAATGAGCGTCCTCCAGAGACATGAAAGCGACAGATTGATTGCCGTACACTAATAACCTCTGTCTGAGTCCTCTGTGTTTTCTTGTTGTCTCCGCCGTCATCGCTTCCTCTTAAATCATTTCAGTGCACACAGACCACACTCCTGCACGTTATCCTTATGACAAACGGCCGATCCGTGTTAACCTCTGCTCTTAATTTGCGCCATTCACGACTCACGATTACCCGTCATGTTCTGTCTTCAAGACAACTTTCACTTATAGTTCCTCCTATATCAATCACCAGTAAGAGTCGTTGTTTAGAAAGCGACATAATTCACGAGCGTTTGTCGTAAACTCCGATTCCCGTGCCAGGCATTTCCATTACTGTGATGTATGCGTGACATGCATCGATCCGTTCAAAGGTATAATCTATATAATAGACCCTGCTGAATTGCAGTTTTGGGAGTGGACACAATTATTTCGTCAATGTCATTTGTTATCAACTTATATCTTATATTAAAGTTGGGTTTAAAATGTAACTTCAGAAATGTTACATTCATCTTTTGTGCTGATTCCCAGTTATTTTGTTACTTTTTCCAGTCACATCCAGAGCTGCAGACTTCACAATTCTGCCGATTGCATTTAGCCCCATGGGTGGATGAGCTTTGTATGAATGTTATAACCACTATGCACTGGACATAAACCGCCATCTGTAAGACGTCTGCTATCAGGACAATATTTGTTGAATTAAAGGGACTTTTACTTTATTACGTGCAGTTATTACCTGTCAGATGCTCACCATCGTACATTTTGGCACGTGAGCTTCAGTTCAGCCCTTCATATCACCTTATGGCTGATATTTGGTTTCTCATGAATTTCCAATAAAAACAAGTTTAGTGACATCTCAAAAAGTGTAGGTTTTGCATGGTAGGGCCACCTTGAAATGTGTTTTCCAAGCACACGCAAAGATTGCACTACAGGTTTGGAAATCCTATAATAGTAAAAGCAGCCAGATGTGAAAATGTTGCAGATTTTATCTTTTAAATTCACTCAAGTAAAATCCGCACAGTACCTCTAGGTACTAGGTACGTGAATGAGATATTAAAACACACCGTCCTCAGGCTAAATTCAAACGTCCATATATCAGATACGGGTACTTTGCGGTGCAGCAGAAGGTCTCTGCAAACTTAGTGACCTGCGGTGCATATTTGGAGAATTGCAGCGTGTTATTTCTGGTCGCTGTAAGAGCAATGGACTGTGTGTGTTTTTTCTTTTTTCTCTCCACATCATTGGGGGACACAGGACCATAGGATCATGGGTATATGCTTTCCTGCCACTAGGAGGCAACACTAAGTAGAAATAAAACTTAAGTCCTCCTGCCTGCAGTATACACCCATCCGCAGGCGTACTTGGTCAGTTTTTAGCTTGGTGTCGCAGGAGGCATATGTGATCTGTCTCTCAGACCACATTCACCCCTTTTATTTTTATTCTTATTTTTACTCATCCTTTTTTGTATAACTATTTTTAACGGCAGGTGACGGCTCCCCTTAGGGCGCCGCTCTTCTTAAGCACAGGGATTCCCAAGGCAGCGCACATCCCCTTTGGAGAGGTGACGAACCCCTGAAGGGCTCCGCTCTCCCTACTCCACCACAGAACCTGCAGGCTGCTGTCAGCGCGCATATCCCACTGAATCCCCCTGCATAACAGCGGGGATACAAGGAGCGCATGTTATCCCCTCTCACCTCCTCCAACCAAGGAGCAGGTGATCGAGGGCACTGCCAATACCAGCTGCTGCTTACTCAGAGAGACCTAGGACAGCAGCAAAAACAGCCCCATGTCCCACCAGCCATCCAGCCGCGGCGGCTCTATGCCGGGACGTGCATCGCCGGTAAGTTAGGGGCGTGCATCTGAGACATGGGGCTTACAAGCAGGATGGCGCACAGTAGCGCCACAGCCCTCGGGTATCACGGGCCCCGCATTAATCCTGGCCCGGGCTTTTGCCCAAGCACTGCCCAGCCGCAATTGTCGTCGGAAGCGGCCAATCGCGTCATCACGCACACTCCCAATCAAGGCTGCGTCACCGGCACAAACCATGCCGCCAGGGCACAGACAAATGGCGGCCTATCACACCCATGTGATGACACTACAAGGGCTGGCCAATTGGTCCATGGCCCATTCACCAGCAGCCACATCCCCAAACCGTCAAAATTCAACAAACAAAGAAATTACATGCCAAGCACAGCAGCAACCCCAGGTAGAAGGCAGATCCTTATGCACCACCTGACCCTCCCCGTTCTCCCCCCTCCTCCTCCTCCACCAAGGGGGGCCACATGGAGCCCAACCTCTAGTCGGTCGACCTATCCGCATTCAATCAGACAATGCAACAGCTGTAGCGTGCATCAAACACCAGGGCGGCACATGCAGCAAATCTGCAAAGTGGAACATGTCATACGCTGGACTGAAACAACTCAGTCGGTCATATCACCAGTTGACAACTGGAGTGAACAATTGGGCTGCAGACCTCCTAAGCCGCCAGGAACTGGCCACAGGAGAATGGTCCCTCCATCCAGAAATCTTTCTACAGATCTGTTGGCAATGGGGAACCCCTGACGTGGACCTGATGGCATCAAGGCTGAACGCAAAAGTCCCGGCCTTCGTAGCCAGGTCTTGGGAGCATTTAGCTCTAGGGGTGGACTCACTGGTCCTCCCTTGGTGCCAATTCCATCTCCCATACATCTTTTCCCCACTGCCGTTGATCCCACGAGTAATCAGAAATATCAAAGCAGAAAGAGTCCAAGTAATACTCATTGCCCCAGACTGGTCACGATGAGCGTGGTGCGCAGATCTCATACAGCTTCTTGTAGATGTGCCTTGGCTACTCCCTAAACCGACCGGACCTCCTGACACAGGGCCCCTTTTTCCACCAGAACTCGGGGGCCCTGTCTTTAATGGTGTGGCTATTGAATCCTGGTTCCTGACCCAGGTAGGCTTTTTCACTAGAGGTCATAACCACCATGGTTAATGCCCGCAAACCTACATCCTCGCACATTTATCCCCGCACCTGGATGACTTTCCCCCCCCCCCCCCCCCCCAGTGGTGCAAGGATCGCAACCGTAACCCACCCTTACAATCCTGGAGTTCCTTCAAACCGGCCTTAACTCGGGCCTGTCACTCACCTCCATCAAGGGCCAAATCTCTGCCTAACCAGACTATTCCAATGCATGATTGCTACCAAACCACAGGTCAAACATCATCCAATCTCGCCACGACCCCTCTACAAGACACCTTCCCTAACAGTCTGGCGCCTCAAAGCCCCCGTCGCCCACAGACACCGTGGCCGTCGGACAAAGTTCGCGCCCTCAAAGCCCTTCGAACACTGAAGATGTATCTCTATCCCACCTTTCATGGAAAGTCGCCTGCCTATTCGCAATCGCATCGATCGGGCGCTTATCAGAACTAGCTGCCCTATCTTGTCAACCCCCCCCTCTATCTTTCCACAAGGATAAGTAGTTCTTCATCTGTTACCGTCCTTCTTGCCCAAGGTGGTGTCCCACATCGTTCTACCATCCTTTTGCCCAGCATCGGTACACCGCTTCAAAACAGAGCTTCATACCTTTGACCTAGGAAGGGCCTTCAGAGGCTACATCTCCCGAACAGCCTCATTCCGTAGAACAGAGACGCTGTTCGTCATCCCTGAAGGACCTAGGAAAGGAATGGCGGCTTCTAAATCCACATTGGCAATGTGGATCCGCTCAGCAATCCAAAAGTCCTACCGCGTCAAAGACTGGCCAATCCCACCAGGGATCAAGGCTCACTCAACTCGATCAGTGGGTGCCTCATGGGCCATTCAATACCAGGCCTCGGCAGCTCAGGTTTGTAAAGCTGCAGGCTGGACCAGGTTGCAAACACTACAACATTCACACCCAGGTCTCTGCAGACTCAAGCCTAGGGAGAAAAATTTTGCAAGCGGCAGTCACACACCTGTAAGTGGCTGGCACATGATGCTCGACCGTTACTTGTATAATTCCCACCCAGGGACTGCTTTGGGACGTCCCATGGTCCTGTGTTCCCCAATGATGCGAAGGAGAAACGGGGATTTTTGTGTACTCACCGTAAATTCCTTTTCTCAGAGTTCATCATTGGGGGACACAGCACCCACCCTAACAACCTTCAATGGCCTACACC
Source organism: Allobates femoralis (assembly GCA_033576535.1). Lineage (NCBI taxonomy): Eukaryota > Metazoa > Chordata > Amphibia > Anura > Aromobatidae > Allobates > Allobates femoralis. The sequence goes on from JARQOC010000007.1 coordinate 99,566,123, forward strand.
TAACCTTGGCTTACACTTCCTGTACCTTGTTATGTTGACGTGTTCTCCTACTGCTCTAGTACTAAACTGACTAACTGCGCCTAGAGATGGGTGTATACTGCAGGGAGGAGGACTTAGTTTTATTTCTACTTAGTGTCGCCTCCCAGTGGCAGGAAAGCATACACCCATGGTCCTATGGTCCTGTGTCACTGTGTTCTTTTATTTTCTATTGAATTTAGTTGGGGAAAAGAAATCTGCCGTCCACTTGTAACTATTGCAGATTTTGCTGTTTATTACCTTCGAATCACCAGATACATCCACAATTGTGATAATCGTTTCAAAAGAAACTGCAACAAACTATACTCTCCTTGCTAGACCTACGGTGATACTTCCATGGTGCCCATCTATAGAGGTGACGTGTCACAGTCGCACAGTACCACAGCTTTGGTTACGCATTTCGGCAAGTCATCACAGAAGCCGGGTGACCCGAGTCCAGTGAAGGCAAGGGAAGGGGTCCCAGGAGTCCCACGGATTGGTAAGGTGAGAATGCCTGCTAATGGGGAATACAGCTTAAAAGTCGCATGGAAATTTTCTGGAAGTAAAATATGACCTCACTTTGACCCTTGTGAAATCTAGAGATTGCTCATCTCATGCATCAAAGTGTTGTTTCCATGTGATTTGCTGGCACTTTTGTGCCAAATGCACAAAGCATCAGCAGCGAGAGGTTACAGGCGGCCACGATTACACCAGGGTGATAGAAATAGAATTACCGGTCATAACTCAGCTCAAATCAACTCTCTCCATGTGTGATTTATCTCAAGTTCCTGCCGACCCAAACCCGGGGGGGGGATGTAAATAGCGCTGCTTCTTCGCAGCATTGTGCCCACTGGCCTTATCTGTTGTTTACACGGTTTATTAGTGCTTCCAGCATTTGTTATCTCGGTTTCTGCACGGATAAATTTCCATATTTATCTTTATTTTTTCCATTCCAGGTTGATGCGGTATGTACTGTATAAATAGTGTATAAGTCTAGGAAGCCAGTAACAAGCTGGATGTGGATGGCAAGCTATACCCCTCCATCCCACCAGAATGTTTCATGTTCTCCTATCAATATAGGGGGGGCGTACAGTGATTTTGCAGTTGCGGTCTTTATTTTGATTTTTCTTTTTTTGTAAATTTTGCTTATGTTCCTTGATCCTGGTTTATGGACGGTCACTTCTTACTGCCGGTTTTAGTGAACCCTGTTACTCCCTAAAATGGCTGTTCACTCCTCAGACAAGCCAATCTCCATTTCTTTATCCCTCTATGTAAAATTACAACAGCTTGTAGTCATCTCCTGTTCTGGGGCCGTTCCTGCGCCTGGTCTCCCAGGGCTCGCTTAACGTGTCATGTATGCCCTACAGCCCATCACCGGCTGCTTCCCTCTCATTGCTTCCTGTGCCAGGGCCGTTCCTGCACCTGGTCTCCAGGGCTCGCTTAACATTGTGTCATGTTAGGCCTGCAGCCCATCACCGGCTGCTTCCCTCATCGCCTTCTGTGCCGGGGCCGTTCCTGCACCTGGTCTCCCAGGGCTCGCTTAACGTGTCATGTATGCCCTACAGCCCATCACCGGCTGCTTCCCTCTCATTGCTTCCTGTGCCGGGGCCGTTCCTGCACCTGGTCTCCCAGGGCTCGCTTAACATTGTGTCATGTGAGCCCTGCAGCCCATCACCGGCTGCTTCCCTCTCATTTCCTTCTTATGAAACTGTCACCCAGAGGAAGTGAGAGCTGCTGATCCCTGACCACCTCTAGGTGTTAGTCACGTCCAAAGGAAGTTAGAGGAAAACTCCTGGTGATTGGCTGCAGGGGTCACATGACACAGCGTCACGTGGGCAACAACACCGGAGGCAAGTACAAGCTCTTATAATTTTAAACAAGGGATTATAGCATTTGAGAAAAGTATATCCAAGGAGTGAATAACCCCCTTTTCAGGACATAGCCATGGTAGTTTTTCTACTTTTGACTTTTGCTCCCCTTTTTGCAGGAACCATAACTTTTATTTTTCTATTTTGAGGTAGGGCTGGGCGATTAATCGAATTAATTCGATTAATTTTCCCCTTGCTGTGGCCACGATTGTGGTTTAATGAAAAATCGTCTAATTCGATTTAAAATGGCGCCCCCCCCATGGGTATACAGGGTTCCCCCTTGCTGCCTTAAACCTGTAAAGTAATAGATCATTATACATATCCCCGCTGCCGCGCTCCTCTGGCTTCATCCGGCTTCTTCCGGCTTCCTCCTCCGGCGCACAGACAATGACGTCATTGCCTGCGCCCACCGGAGGAGGAAGCCGGATGAAGCCGGAGGAGCGCGATGGCGTCGTCGTCGGGGATAAGTATAATAATCTATTACTTTACAGGTTTAAGGCAACAAGGGGGGGCCCTGTATACCCATGGGGGGGCCCTGTATACCCATGGGGGGGGCGCCTGTATACACCACTGGGGGCTGCTGCTGTATACACCACTGGGGGCTGCTGCTGTATACACCACTGGGGGCTGCTGCTGTATACACCACTGGGGGCTGCTGCTGTATACACCACTGGGGGCTGCTGCTGTATACACCACTGGGGGCTGCTGCTGTAACATGCTGGGCTTGTATATACCACTGGGGAGGCTGCTGTATACCACACTGCTGGGGGCTGTATACCTGTGCTGGGGTCCACCCTCGCCTTATACACGAGTCAATAGGTTTTCCCAGGTTTTGGGGGCAAAAGTAGGGGGGTCGGCTTATAAACGGGTCGGCTTATACATGAGTATATACGGTACCTCTTAGTTTTTTCTCTTTATTCATCAAAGAAAATAAAAAAAAAAAATCGAAAAAAAAAAATCGAGATTTAAATCGAAAATCGTCCATAGGTTTAAATAAAATCGAGATTTTGATTTTTTCCAAAATCACCCAGCCCTATTTTGAGGGCTTGTTTTTTGCAGGACGAGTCGTAGTTATGAACATGGCCGTGGAGTTAGGAAGCCAAGCATCCGACTCCTCAATTTCCCTGAATCCGACTACAACTCTATCAAAATGGATTCAACTCCACAACTGTTATGAATGGGATATAGCAAGAGTTAATAATCTGTGCTGTGTTTCCCCCCCTCTTTCCCCCCTCTTATATCCAAATCCTGCAGCGGATATAAGCAAATAATCCCCTATTTTGCAGATAGAGTAAGATAAAATAAAAAGATATCTGTGCCAGAAGTTGATATAATATCATAAACATTTTACTGTGCCAATCGTTACTCAGATGCCTCCGCTCTGTGCCAGTCATTGCACTGGCTGCCCGTACACTATAGGATCCATTTCAAACTGCTTGTTCTCACCCACAAAGCTCTTCACGATGCGGCACCTCCCTACATCTCCTCCCTCATCTCTGTCTATCACCCCACCCATTCTCTACGTTCTACAAATGACCTTCGACTAACATCTGCACTAATCCGATCCTCCCACTCTCGGCTCCAAGACTTCTCCAGAGCTGCACCAATTCTATGGAATGCTCTACCCCAAGAAATCAGGACTATTCACAACTTGCGTAGCTTCAGACATATCCTAATAACACATCCTTTTTAAGGCGGCCTGTCATGCTCCCTAATAGAAGTGAATGTGATATATACAGTACAGATTACTATCTCTCTGGACATAACTCTTTTTCAAACTTGACCAAAGCCAAAAGCTCTACACAAATTGTCTGGTGACCTTTCATGTAACTTTATTTCTATCCCCCATTTCCTCAAGATGCCTAGACCACCACTGTAACACGCCCCTGTACTTTGTGTAACCCCTATTTCGTTGTAGATTGTAAGCTCTTTTGAGCAGGGTCACCTTTTATTTTTGCTTTAATTATTGTATTGTACTTTTTACACTGATTCTATGATTATTGAATTGTATCGTATTATGTACTGTATTTTTTACATTGTTTCTCTGCTTTATTATACTTTGTACATTGATGTTCTGGTTAGAGTATTGGATTTTTGATATTGATTCTTTACTTTAATTACTTACTATATTGTATATTTTTTTTATTGTTGCCTATGACCGTTTGTATATCACTGTATTGTAAAGCGCTGCGGAATATGTTGGTGCTATATATAGTGAGATACCGTATTTTTCGCTTTATAAGACGCACCTGATTATAAGACGCACCCACAATATTGGTTAAGGAAAAGAGAAAAAAAACTTTTTTAATGTTAAATGAAGTTCGTCTTATAATGCCAGTGTCCGTCTTACAGATCACTGTCCCTGGCGCTGGCACACTGTCCCCTGGCTGGCACACTGTCCCCTGGCGCTGGCACACTGTCCCCTGGCGCTGGCACACTGTCCCCTGGCGCTGGCACACTGTCCCCTGGCGCTGGCACACTGTCCCTGGCGCTGGCACACTGTCCTCTGGCGCTGGCACACTGTCCTCTGGCGCTGGCACACTGTCCTCTGGCGCTGGCACACTGTCCTCTGGCGCTGGCACACTGTCCGCTGGCACACTGTCCCTGGCGCTGGCACACTGTCCCCTGGCTGTCACACTGTCCCCTGGCCTGGCACACTGTCCCCTGGCGCTGGCACACTGTCCCCTGGCGCTGGCACACTGTCCCCTGGCGCTGGCACACTGTCCCCTGGCGCTGGCACACTGTCCCCTGGCGCTGGCACACTGTCCCCTGGCGCTGGCACACTGTCCCCTGGCACTGGCACACTGTCCCCTGGTGCTGGCACACTGTCCCCTGGCTGGCACACTGTCCCCTGGCTGGCACACTGTCCCCTGGCTGGCACACTGTCCCCTGGCTGGCACACTGTCTCCTGGCGCTGGCACACTGTCCCCTGGCGCTGGCACACTGTCCCCTGGCGCTGGCACACTGTCTCCTGGCTGCACACTGTCCCTGGCTGGCACACTGTCCCCTGGCGCTGGCACACTGTCCCCTGGCTGGCACACTGTCCCCTGGCGCTGGCACACTGTCCCCTGGCGCTGGCACACTGTCCCCTGGCGCTGGCACACTGTCCCCTGGCGCTGGCACACTGTCCCCTGGCGCTGGCACACTGTCCCCTGGCGCTGGCACACTGTCCCCTGGCGCTGGCACACTGTCCCCTGGCGCTGGCACACTGTCCCCTGGCGCTGGCACACTGTCCCCTGGCGCTGGCACACTGTCCCCTGGCACACTGTCCCCTGGAGCAGGGCACACGTCCCCTGGAGCAGGGCACACATCCCCTGCACAACTGGCAGATGTGTTCCTGGTGTCTCCCACCTTGTTGCTGCAGGACCGGAGCGAGCAGTGGGAGCCGCCATGTTTTTTGTGGCCGGCTTCATTCAGTAACAGTAGAGGCTTCAACAAAATGGCCGCCGCCATAGTGGAGACAGGCGGCCAACTGAGGTTTCTACCTCTACCGGCCAGCTGCTGCACAAAAAACATGGCGGCGCCCACCAAACACTGCAGCCGGCAGAACTCCGTTGCTCCGGTCCTGCAGCTGTGCCCCCCAGCCACCGGAAGCTGCTGCTAAGCCGCCGCACCCCTCACCACCCCTCCGCCGGTAATATTAAATTTTTTTTTTTTTTTTTTTTTTTTTTAAAGATTCGCTTTTTAAGACGCACCCCCATTCTCCCCCCCAGTTTGGGGGAACAAAAGTGCGTCTTAAAAAGCGAAAAATACGGTATGTATTATTATATTATTATTAATAATATATTATTTATGAAAAGTGTATATATAATCATGCAATAAAATGAACCTAAAATATGAAAATTGAACATGCAGCATTAGCACAATAATAGGACTAAATTAAATATTGCAATAAAAAAATTGATTGAAAAAATAAGGAATACGATATAGCGTCCCACAGCGTTAAAAATCCCTACAAAATAATGTACCAAGGAATAAAAATCCTAGGAAATGTTTTTCCCTTGTGAAATAATATCCTTAATGTAGTGATCCAAAGAGAGGAACAAAGGTTGATGTAAGTTACCACGATGTGAGGTAAGCAGGAGGCTCAAGGTCCACGGACAGATGGACGTAATCCAGGGGATTTCGCCAGCGTACTCTGGTATAAGCGGCACTCAGAATGGAGGTGCCTGGCTTTGGACACTTTCACCCTACATGTTCTATATTCTCAAACCCAACCTCTATATAAGTCATATTTTGTTAAGGGGGATCTCTAGGATATTTGTCTGTAACTAAGCAATTGTACAGAAAGTAAGTTTAAGGATTGACTTTGCTTCATAAGGATTTGCATGCAGACTTATCTCAAGCTATACTAAAAGTGCATATAAAAATGTGATGAAAACGCACTGTGTGCACAGGAGCCTAAGAGACGTTTCAGCAGAGTTTAAAACGTTTGCTATAAAGGCCTTTCTCATTGAGGAATATGACACTGCAGTGACTCTTATATAATCAGAAGTCCTATTCATACAAGCCGAGTCCTGACGTTTTACTTTCTTGACGTCCGCTTATTATTTCTTACGTTTATACAGTAGTCTTCCCAAATCCTCCCTGGTAATGATAGGCTGCGTCCCGTACAGGCTGGGCTGATGACTGTATACTGCGCATTGTGCAAATATCAACTGAGATTATCTCATATTATGTTCTGTACAGATCCAATGAACCACAATTATCCATATGAGATCATCTGATCGTTGGGATAATTCTGTATAATTTACTACTGTGCTCAATTTTTTCCCCACAACTGGAAATGAAAATTTTTGGTCTCATATACACTGTTGGCTGTCTGATACCCCCAAAGTAAGGATCAACGTATTTGACTTTATCCAATAAAATATCACATTCTCTTCTAAAGGGGATAGGGTATAAATACGATTCCTTCCTCTGACAAACTTTTTTTTATTTCTTTTTTTTTTTTTGTTTTATTGGACATTTTCCTAGCTTTTTGCCTAACATGCAAGAGGGGAACAAGGAGCCAAAGATAAGTGATGTCCTCTGGTCCCGGTAACCTGTAGCTCTATGTAGGATGCGTAGGAAACATGGCCATTGCTTTAAAGGATTCAACCGCGTGTGCACATTGCTGTAGTCTATAGATTAGACCTGGACACATGAGCATCGGGGGTGACTGCTTGTTTGAGGACATATTCCATTCCTCAATCCACAAACTCTTTCCTTTATCTTTCCTCCTTACACCTTATTAGGAATAACCAGTTACTGAAGGTGCTCCTCTGTCTCCCATCAGCTCCTATCAACCCCAGTTAGTCATTGAGAATAAAGTGTGCTCACCGAGAGCCCCATTTACACCCACTTTTGCAGGAATGCTAGAACCAAGTTGATATGGACTTCCCCTTCTGGATCTGCCTCTGCTACTGACAGGAATTTTTTCCAGGTCCGATGATAAATTTGAGAAGTTACAGGTATTCTAGATTTAAGGAGAGTTTCTGATACTGCAGCACAGAAACCCCCTACTACTCAAAAGCTGCCTTTCAAGTTCCAGGCAGAGAGGTGTAGCCTGTCTGCCTGTGGGTAATGAACCGGCCCCTGGGATAGGAGGTCTGGAAGATCCGGAAGGACCCAAGGATCGGAGACTAACATCTGTTGGAGCCATCAGAACCATGACGTCCTTGGGTAGAAGGGGGCTATCAAGATCGCCCGTGCCTGATATTCCTGAATTTTGCGCTAGACGCTCAGTATCAGGATTGTGGGAAAGACCTAAGCTAGTCTGAAATCCCAGTTGATCAGAAGTGCATCCGCCGCAAGTGGATGATCGAAGAAGCAATACCGATCCATTTGCCGGTTGGACCTGGTTGGGAACAGATCTATGGTGTGGATCCCCCACTTGTCTGTGATCTGGTGGAACACTGTCTGATTTAAGACCCACTCGTTCTGGTGGAGGTGTACCCGGCTGAGGAAATTTGCCTTGCTGTTGCCTTTTCCCCTTATATGTACAGCCGAGATGGAGGCCAAGTGTGTCTCTGCCAGTAAGAGGATACGTTCCACCACCCCCGTCAGTGTTTTGGACTGTGTCTTCCCTTGGAGGTTTATATATGCCACTGACACCTGATTGTTGGACATGATTTTTACATGATGGCCCCGTGATGCTGGCAGAAACCCCTCCAAGGCTCGTTCTACAGCTGCCAATTCTCTCATGTTGGAGGAACTGTCCCTCAGAAAATCTGATCAAGAGATACTTCAGAGGGATTGATCTAAATGGGCTCAACACCCCGAGGGACTAGCATTGGTTGTGACCACCTTTTGTAGCGGGGGACCACCAGGGAACTCCTGTGGACAGTATCGAATCGCCCAACCACCATTGGAGAGACGCAGAGTAGCTGGTTGCAGAGTCAGTTTACCCTCCAGAATCAGACATAGGGCTTCCTGATTCTCCACAATGTCCTACTGTAGAGTCCTGGTATGGACCTTAACCCAGCGGACTCCCGATATGCATGCCGTGAGAAACCCGACAGTCTTGACTTGTTCTTGTTGATAAGCCAACCCAGATTTTGCAACATCTTGAGGACTCGATGGACTTGATCTGAACAATGCTGGGCAGACTTTCCAATTATCAGGAAATCGTCCAGATACGACAAGTCCGGACCCGCTGCTCCTGAAGATGGGCCCGATACCTCCGAGATCACCTTGATGAACATTCGAGGACTATTGCTATGCCAAACTGAAGGGCCTGATATTGAAAGTGTTTGATCTGTGAGTCCACCCGAACTGCCACCCGGAGGAACTGCTGGGATTGGACGCATATAGGAATATAATAGTATGCATCTTTTAGGTTCAGGACTGCCATGTGGCATCTTTGGAAAGAGCAATTTTACTGCAGACTCAATTGACTCAATTTTGAAAGTCGGAATCTCCAGGTAATCGTTCAGGTTCAGGATAGTTCTGAAAGAACCGTCTGTTTGGTTTTTTTTTTTTTGACCAGGATGAGGGGAGAGTTATACCCTCTTCCCTCCTCCTGGGTTGGAAGTCACACTATAGGACTGCTTTTTCCAGGAGACTTTGAACTTCTATCTCCAGCACCCGATGTTCTTCTTGGAAAACTGGGAGGAGAGGCAAGAAACCTGGACGGAAGAAGATGTGGAAACCAAAGCTTCAGGCCTGTTTTGATGAGTTCTAGGATATATCTTCATGAAGAAGTCCGTACCCAGGCCAGGAAGAAGTGAGACAGCTGACCTCCCACTTGGGGAAAACCATCACTTAGTGGTCTTCTTAGAGTCACGGGAAGACCCCTTAATCAGGAGTCCTCTTCCTTCCTTTTTTTCTGTCGGACCAACTGGACTGGTCTTTCTTCGGGGAATGCTTCCTCGAGTATTGTCTGGTCCAAAAAGGATTCTTGAAGGAGGAATAAGAGAAATCGGGTAATTTCTTTTTCTTATCCCCACTTTCTCCCGAAATGTGATCAAGGGCTGCTCCACATAAGTATTCCACTTCACAAGGAGAAGGCTCAACTTATTTTTCATCTGTAGATTACCATGGCCAATCTGTCAACCACAGCGCCCCCTGGCTGCATTGGAGGAAGCAGCAGATCTTTCTGCTGACACCATAGAATCTGCGGCAGTGTTTGCCAGTAACGCTGCAGCTCCTTACATGACAGGGACTGAGGCCAGGATTTTTTCTCTAGGAACACTGTCCTTTAACTGGCTAACCAGCTGATCTAGCCAGACCGTCAGGGGTCTGGAAGTACAGATGGCCACAATACCTGGTCTCAATCCTCCAGCTGATTACTCCCAGGTGTTTTTTTAGAAATTGATCAGCTTTTTTGTCAAGGGGTTGTTTTACCGTACCCATGTCTTCGAATGGTAGAGAATATTTTCTTGAGGCTTTTGCAACCGCCATATCTAATTTAAGGGCCTTATCCCTTAAACTAGAGGAGCAAGAGGCTTCCTTAAAGGGATACTTACACTTCTTGAGGGCTGTTGGAGTGCCCTTCCTATCTGGCATCTTCCACTCTCTGGTCACCAGGGCCTGGATTCTTTCATCCAGGGGAAAAGGACAACGTTTTTTCTGCCTCAAGCCTTCAAATATTAAAGGGATCCTGTCACCTCCAAAACGCCTCATAAGCTATTGAAACATGTCCCTGCAGCATCCTATCACTAATCCCACACTTCTTTTGGCTAGAAAAGCATCCTGTGAAAGTGGAGAAAAACGTTTTATAACTTACTCATTAGCGATGTTAATTAGCAGGGGCTTATATTCTTTAGCCCTAGGGCTTCGTCATAAGATCACGCCCTAATAGGCGTGATCTTCTATTTATATTGTATTCAGCGCATCCCTGCTCTCCTCGGCGCTGCCTGGGCTGTAATGGGGCTGTAATGACGCGAATTGCGTCATTTCCGGCATCAAGTGACGTCCCCACTCTGCAGGCTTCAAGCACCGCACTGCGCATGCGGCGTGGGTGTACTGACGTCTCACGTCATTACAGCCCCATTACAGCCCAGGCAGCGCCGAGGAGAGCAGGGATGCGCTGAATACAATATAAATAGAAGATCACGCCTATTAGGGCGTGATCTTATGACGAAGCCCTAGGGGCTAAAGAATATAGCCCCTGCTAATTAACATCGCTAATGAGTAAGTTATAAAACGTTTTTCTCCACTTTCACAGGATGCTTTTCTGAGCCAAAAGAAGTGTGGGATTAGTGATAGGATGCTGCAGGGACATGTTTTAATAGTTTATGAGGCGTTTTGGAGGTAACCGGATCCCTTTAAGTCTAGCTTAGATGGTTGCATTTTCTCTTCCTCATTCCACATTGTGGATTGGACTGCATTGACAAGGTTCCCTACTTCCTCAACTGAGAAGCAGTGGCACCTACTGGATTCATCATCAGAAGAGGATGCCGAGGATGCCCCCGAGGACCCGCTCTCTCCTTCTGACCTATCTGAATCTTCTAAGGGCTGGGACACTTGAGAAGAGGAAGTCGGCTGTTTTCCCCGAGAGAATGTCCTAAAGGTATTCTCAACTTCGGACCTAATCGGGGACTGCAAATTTGAAGAGAAACTTGGCGACTCCTCCGTTATGGTCTGCTCTATACAGGACCTGCAGAATTTCTTAGCGCAGGTGACCGGGAGCTCAGTCACAGAGCCTACACTGCAAGTGCTTAGATTTAGTTGTTGATTTCCCAGATTTTTTCTGAGTCTAAGAACAAGAGGAGAAAGACAAGAAAAACATTAAATAAAATGACATTCTTGGAGTTTTCTCACCCATGAGATGTAAAGAGGTACCAAAGCTGGGGGACGACCCTTGTCCCCTGACAATTCTCTTGAGGGCTCATGAGAAGAATGACTTCTGCTGCGGTGCGTCTTTTTTTTTTTTTTGTCTTAAGTCAGTCTCTGCTGGAGCCTCTGTTCCACTCAGGAGCACTGGGGAGCACTACTGGAGCTGACATTGAAGGATACTGTGAGAGTACTGACACTATAACTGCCTGCTGCCTTCGAGCAATGCACCGACAGGAGGCGAATGGAGCACTAATGCAACATTCCCTTCCTGGCCGCCTGTCTTTTATCAGCACAGAAAGTGTTCTCGGTTCCTGGCAGTCCGCTTCCCAGCCTAAACCCGGACGTCTGGGTATGTCACCTCACCGAAATGCACATTAATGGGACCGCACCCCTGGCGTGCGCATGCCTGGAACATGGCTGCCGCCAATCAGCAGGCACCGCCGTGCGCAGCCCCGGACACCTAGCGAACCTCACACCGCATGGTACCGCCGAGCCGCACCCTGAGGGATCCAGTAAGCCACTTCCAGGATTGGGAGCTGCATCCCTTGTGCTGGATGCCCCAGGACTTGATCCGGCCTACCCCTTGCCCGCAAACACGGACCAGCCATGCATCCTGCCTCCATCAGCTCACACAGGCCTGCAGGTATAGCCCCAACTAGTGGGAAAAAAAAAGGCAAAAGGCCCCCCGAGAAAAATAATCTTCTGGAACCGCCGTTCCCGAGGCTCCCTGTTCGAAATCAGGAAAACAACTGACATGGGGAGAAGAAGAGCCCCTTTTAAAGCCTGATGGTTCCCTGTCCTTGGAGGGCGGATCCCTCTCTTGTTTAGGGTGCTGTTATGGACAACTGATAAAGTAATCTGCAGGAGTGCGACGTCCTCTGGGCTAACTTTCTGCATGGGGAGATTCTCGATTGTGTACTTTTTTTGGTTGTTCATGAAAAAAATTGAAAATTTGGAAAAACGGTAAGTAGCATGTACGGTAACTTTAATTTTGATGATGGCAAGGATCGGTCTCTTGTGTGGATCTCTTGTTCACCCACTGTAAATCATCAACAGAAATCCTAGGGCGAACATTGGACTTCTGAAGCAGCAATCCGTATCAGATTTTACTGCGGGAATCCTGCGAAAATATTTCATTCAGATACAGTGATTTTTCACAGATTTCCATGTGTACTTTATCTAATTTTCTTCTGTTCTTTCTCTTTGTTTTTCTTTCTCTTTTCTTTACTCTATTCTTTTAATTTCTTCATTTTTCTTTCTTTTTTTTTTTACTTTTCAGTATCTATTTTTTTTTTTATTTTTCATTTCAGTTATCTTCTTTCCCCCATCCACATGTTGCGGGAAAAAAAATAAAAAAAAATCAGAAGATACAGAAATTTTGCAATGTGAAGGCTGAGAGAACATGAACTCTACCAAGATCTACGGGCTCTTGAGACGTGATGTGCTCGTATATTGTGGTACTGCACGCCCGGACACCAGTCGCTGCTCAGTTGTTTTCTTTCTGGTTTATGGAGGATTGCAGTAAATCTCCTATTTTATCCTCTGCCTGTAAGAAGGGAAATTGCTCATTACATTTCTGCCTTGCATAATAACAAGCGAAAGCCATAGGGGAATGAAATTTGCCCGTTAGTTGATTGCTCCACCTATCCTGCATTAGCGGGAATTGATCTGCATCCGCAATGAACGTCTGCCAACTGAAAGCTCAATTATACTTTTGTGATATTGTATGTCAGTGCCGACTGGAATGAAAATGCGCTCAGGGGGTGCACAACAAATGACTCACTTTGGTTAGGTTTGTTTTCTTTGCAGTGATTGACGGCGTCTTCAGCCGGAGATTCTTGTCGTATGCTGGGTTTATTGGGCCGGTGATAATGGCTCCGTGTTATTATCATTGGACTTTTATAGACTGTACACCATGTTCCAAATTATTATGCAAATGTTATTTTTCTCTGATTCTCCTAAATGGTCGGTGCAGATGACAGTCAGTGTAATAAGTCATCACCCGTTAGAGTATACATCGAATGTTATTGAAGAAAACTCCCAATGATAACAGTATAATCTTCAAAATTAAAAAAATAAAACTCTGACTGCCCTGTTCCACATTATTCGGCACAGGAGAGTTTCTAAACATTTGATATGTTTGAAAGAACTGAAAATGGTGATTTGTTGAATTTGCAGCATTAGGAGGTCACATTCACTGAAATAAAAAGCTATTTAACTCCAAAACCTCCTAACAGGCCAAGTTACATGGTAACATAGGAACCCTTCTTTGATATCACCTTCACAATTCTTGCATCCATTGAAGTTGTGAGTTTCTGGAGAGTTTCTGCTTGTATTTCTTTGCATGATGTCAGAGTCGCCTCCCAGAGCTGCTGTTTTGATGTAAACTGCCTCCCACCCTCATAGATCTTTTGCTTGATTATACTCCGAAGGTTCTCTATAGGGTTGAGGTCAGGGGAAGATGGCCACACCATGAGTTTATCTCCTTTTATGCCCATAGCAGCCAATGACACAGAGGTATTCTTTGCAGCATGAGATGGTGCATTGTCATGCATGAAGATGATTTTGCTCCTGAAGGCATGTTTTTGCTTTTTGTACCATGGAAGAAAGTTCTCAGTCAGAAACTCTATATTATTTTTATTATTATTATTCATTTATATAGCGCCATTAGGTTCCATGGCGCTTTACGTTGCAAAGGTCATTTTCACACCTTCAGGAACCTTAAAAGGGCCTACTAGCTGTTTCCCAATGATTCTGGCCCAAAATATGACTCCTCCACCGCCTTGCTGACGTCGCAGCCTTGTTGGGACATGGTGGGCATCCACCAACCATACATTATTCCATCCATCTGGACCATCCAGGGTTGCTTGGCACTCCTCAGTATACAAGACTGTTTCAAAATGAGTCTTCATGTATGTCTGGGCCCACTGCAACCATTTCTGCTTGTGAGCACTGTTTAGAGGTGGCCGAATAGTAGGTTTATGCACCATAGCAAGCCTTTGAAGGATCCTACACCTTGAGGTTCGAGGGACTCCAGAGGCACCAGCAGCTTCAAATATTTATTTGCTGGTTTGTAAGGCCTTTTTAGCAGCTGCTCTATTAATCCAATGAACTTGCCTGGCATAAACCTTCCTCATTCTGCCTCTATCTGCACGAACACGTCTGTGCTCCGAATCAGCCACAAATCTCTTCACAGTCCGATGATCACGCTTAAGTTTTCATGCAATATCTAATGTTTTCATCCCTTGTACAAGGCATTGCACTATTTGTTGCTTTTCAACAGCAGAAAGATCCTTTTTCTTTCCCACGTTACTTGAAAACTGTGGCCTGTTAAATATTCTGGAACATCTAGTTTTCCTTTTATTGGGCTCATCTGCCAAACTAATTATCACAGGTATCTGAGATTGATTTCAGTGATCCAAAGAACCCTGATGGTGGGATTACACGTTCAGATATCTGAAACGATATCGTTTAAACGTTACGCTTTTGACATCGTTCAAAAGATATCGTATTTGCATCGTTGCATGTAAACGCAGGATATCTGAAGGAAAAATCGTTAAATCAAACATCTCAAAAGTGTGCTCAGTACCTCACTTTTATCGTTTGTCGTCCAATTAACGCTCCAGCAAAGTGCAGCATCGTTCAGTGTGACACCAAGATGAACAATATCATTCTGAATTCTCCTATTCCTGCCACTTTATCCAATCATTCACAAAGTTGTAATGAACGACACTGGCGCGTTGCCAAATTACACATCGTTATCGATATCCTTGCGTTTGACAATGCACTAACGATGTCAAAACGATTGCAGTCGCATGACATTCCAAACAATATCGTTTCAGATATCTGAGCATGGAAACCCACCATGAGACACAATACCATCAATGGGTTTCATTTACAAAAATAAAAAAAACCTTATGACACTTAAACCAATTTGCATAATAATTTTGAACATGGTGTAAAGCCAATAAGTATCAGAACCTGTAAGTCCATAACTGATCTGCATTCTCCTTCCAATTCACATTTTGGAGATGGACTTCTTGCTTACTAAAGTTTCCTTTTTGTCATTCTCATTGCTGTAAGGGAAATCTGAACTGAACTGGTCTTGTCTATTGTAATAATTGTGGTTTTAAGGGGGTCAATGGTTAACTTTCTTCCTCCCTTTAAGGCTGCGGTGTTTATGTGCCATGTATTTTTGATAATAAGATTAATATGTTTTAATCATTTTTGTGTGCCCAAGGTACAGACTGCTCCCCGGTCTCATTTCATAATAGAAGTTAATAATTGTTGATATTCCTCAGGGGTGGGGCTTAGCTTTCAAAAAGGCGTCGCAGTGTAGTGGGGAGCAGGAGAGTTCCAAGAAAAAGGCGCAAAACTGGAACTGAAGTGGAACTTCTGTCCTATTTGATTTGGCTGGACCTTTTGGACCACCCCGGGATTTGTGTCCAGGACATGGAACAGGATTGCTAAACCATCTGTGAGTTAGTTCCCCTCATTACTAGTACACGTTGCCTGCCTCTGGCAGAAGCCTGGACAGCAACTGTTTCGCCCCAGTGCTGGTTCATAGGACTTTGGCATAGACTTGGGCAAACGGGTCGCCACGGTGCGAGCGGTAAAGGAACTTTTTTTTTGGTAGAGGATCTGGCTGTTCCTTTGGGTGCAGTTGCCCGTGTGTGGGATAGGGCCTGAGTTACAGAATACCACATTTATTCATGGCAAGGTTCAGTGGGGCTGAGGTACCAGGACATAGGGAGCTGTCTGCAGCAAAGTGTATTACTGTAAATTCTCTCAACCAAGCAGTGTTCAAGATGTGTGCCTGCGTTTAACGAGACTGTTTCAATAAATCTTGTGTGAGAACTTTGATAGACTCTGTGTGTTTTGGCTCTGCAGCCAAAGTTCTGCCTAACCTTTGAACCTTTGACAAGCAAGGCCCCGTATGGATGGTATCTCAACGAAATGTAGATGTAGAAAGGCTAGGACCATATGTACTATATATATATATATATATATATATATATATATATATATATATATATATATATATCTATTATATATATATATATATATCTATTATATATATCTATATCTATTATATAATTGCGAATGGGTTTTTTGCCCCTTCTGAGTCCACTCGCAATGCGAGTCAGCGTGGTCATGTGGATACGCCCGAAGCATTGGCCGCGAAGCGGCCATTGCGAGTCAGAGACTCGCCCTTCTAGAATCCCGATGCATGTGCATCGGGCACCCAGCTAGTATATGTGTGTGTGTATGTATATATATGTATATATTGTGAGACAGTGCGGGGGATCATATGCGAGGGGCGCTATGTCTCCCCCAGAATGCGCACTGTCACGTATTGAGCCCGGTATAGGGTGTGAGAGAAAGGGACGGTCCGCTCCCTCCGCTCCGGGTCTTGCAAGGTCCCGGAAGTAGACACGGAGTTAAAAGCCTGGTCAGGAGGCAGGGCGGGGTTCCCTGTACACAGATTTGTGCTTTGGCTGCAGCAGCAGCAGAGATACAGAAAGGAGAGGTCTAGAGTTCCAGGAGGCCGTGTGCTAGACTAACACGGCCTAGCCCAGGAGGGCTGGAGGAACTCGGGGTGACCCATAACGGAGGCCTTTGGCCCGAAGGACCCGGGTACGTTATATGAACTGTGTCTTGTGTACCCGGCTGCGACCCGGATTCCGGCAGACTGTGCCACCGCTGTGTGTATCAGCAATAAACACCGGGTCCTGTTTGAACCACTACCGGGCTCCACGTGTTAACTGACTTGCGATCCAGGCGCTGCCCCACATATGGTGGAGAATGCGGGCAAGGTGGCCGGCCCGGTGAAAGTGACTGTTTCATGAGGCCAATGAGCGGCACCTAAAGTGAGAGGAGCAGCCGTCAGAATAGCCGCCAGTCTTGCGGGGTGCCCGGCCCTGCATGTCCCTACTTAAGCCGGCCACGCTACAGTTCAGGCCTGCCGCTGATATGGAGGAAATCCTAAGGCAGCTGGTACTTACCCAGCAGCGGCAGCAGGAACAGCAGCAGCGACATGAAGAGCAGCAGCTCCGACTGCAGGAGCAGCACCAGCGACAGCAGGAGCAACAGCAGTTGCTACAACAGGAGCAGTTACGACAACAGCAGGAGCAGCAGCAGCGACAGCAGGAGCAGCACCAGCGACAGCAGGAGCAGCAGCTCCGACAGCAGGAGCAGCACCAGCGACAGCAGGAGCAGCAGCAGCGACAGCAGGAGCAGCACCAGCGACAGCAGGAGCAGCAGCGGTTGCTACAACAGGAGCAGTTTCTACAACAGCAGAAAACGAATGAACTGCTCCTGCAGCAAATTGCGGCCTTACGAGACCCGCCAACAGCGCCTCCCCCGGAGCGGCGTGAGGCCCGGGACCGGGTCCGATCGGCCCTGCGGAAGCTGAGCCCAGAGGACGACGTAGAAGCCTTCCTCACCGTCTACGAGCGCACCGCAGAACGAGAAGGCCTCCCTTCCGCTCAGTGGGCTGAAGTGGTGGCGCCATTCCTGATGGGCGATGCCCAAAAGGCCTACACGGACCTCAGTTGGGAGGAAGCACAGGACTACGCCAGACTCAAAGGTGAGATCCTTGCTAGACTGGGGGTCAATACTTATGTCCGAGCCCAACGGGTGCATTCCTGGTCCTACGTGGAGTCCAAGCCGGCTCGCTCCCAGGCGTATGACTTATTGCAGTTGGTGAAACGGTGGCTCCAGCCTGAGAGCTTGACTCCGGGACAGATGGTGGAAAGGGTGGTGGTCGACCGGCTGGTACGGACTTTGCCGGTTGCGATACAGCGTTGGGTGGGGCAAGGGGACCCGGGTACCTTGGACCAGGTGGTTAGCTTGCTAGAGCGATATACAGCCACCCAGGAGTTCATACGGGACTCTGCCCCACTGCGGCAGTTACGCCGGCCTCCGGAGCCGGCTAAAGGGGTACGTCCATTCCCAGGGGACTCTCCTAAAAACGTACCCGCTGAGAGGACACCCCAGGACGGGGCCGACAGGAGACCGGGCTCCCCAAGAAGGAGGTTCCGGCCCAGCACTGTCCCTACCCCGTGGTGCTGGCGGTGCAAAGGACCAGGACATGTGGCTGCCTATTGCCCACTAACGGCGGAACCCATGGACTGCGGGTTCACACGCCGGCTCTCGATGTATGCCAGCCCCGTGTTCACCGCAGACGTGGTGGATCCCCTAACGGAACCACATCTGTGCCCAGTGCTCATTAATGGACACAGAGCGGAAGCTCTCTTGGACTCTGGCAGTTTGGTGACGCTGGTTCGGGCGTCCTTAATCCCCGGGTTGCAACTCACTGGGGAATTGATCGGGGTCCGGTGTATACACGGGGACCTACGCGAGTATCCAACCACGGAGGTGACTCTATCCACTTCATGTGGAGAGGTGACCCACGTGGTTGGAGTGGTAAACTCTCTACCCTACGGGACTGTGCTGGGAAGAGACTTACCATTGTTTTGGTCCTTATGGGGAAGGAGGAGTAACCCCTCCCTGATGCCCGGGAATCAGGGTGCTGAACCCGACGACCCTGAGACCGGGACACCTGCCGTAGGGGTCGCCAACATAGGGCTAGAGTGTCACCCCGATAGGTTCCCGGTAGACGTATTGGCAGGGAGAGGTCGAGGAGACCCCACCGCTTCCAGAGTTGGAAGTATCCCGGGGAGCGTTTGGGACAGCCCAGCTACAGGACCCCACACTGACCAGGGCCCGAGAAAGGGTAATAGAAGTAAACGGGGTAGCTCAGCAGCCAGGGGCTGAGAATGTATTTCCACGCATGGTGATTAACCGGGAGTTACTTTATAGGGTGGACAAAGTCAGGGATGAGGTCGTGGACCAACTGGTAGTGCCGCAGCCACACCGCCGGGCAGTCCTAGAGATGGCCCACTCCCACCTGCTAGGGGGCCACCTTGGGGCTAAAAAAAACGCAAGAACGCATCTTGCGGAGGTTCTTCTGGCCGGGTGTGTATGCGGACGTCCAGAGGTACTGCGACTCCTGCCCGGAATGCCAGCTGACCACACCCATTGCCACTTTCCGTAGTCCATTGGTACCTCTACCCGTTATAGAGGAACCTTTTGAACGGATCGCAATGGATTTGGTGGGGCCTATAGTGAAGTCAGCCCGAGGCCACCAACATATACTTGTGGTTGTCGACTACGCCACCCGGTACCCGGAGGCGATTCCGTTACGCCGCACCTCGGCGAAGATGATTGCCCGGGAGCTGTTTGCTATGTTCTGTCGCCTAGGACTACCTAAGGAAATCCTCACAGATCAGGGGACTCTTTTATGTCCAAAGTGACCCGGGAACTGTGTAAACTGCTCAACATAAAACAGCTACGCACCTCGGTGTATCATCCCCAGACCGACGGATTAGTGGAGCGGTTTAATAAAACCCTGAAGTCCATGCTAAAAAAAGTGGTAGCAAAGGACGGAAAGGATTGGGACATGTTATTGCCCTATCTAATGTTCGCCATTCGGGAGGTACCGCAGTCGTCTACGGGGTTTTCCCCCTTTGAGCTGTTGTACGGTCGACATCCTAGAGGGCTCTTGGATGTTGCCAAAGAGACGTGGGAACAGGAACCCACACCCTATAGGAGTGTGATTGACCACGTGGCGAAAATGCAGGACCGGATCACGGCGGTCCGGCCTATTGTAAAAGAGCACCTAATGGATGCCCAAGGAGCGCAAAGCCGCAGGTATAATACACGGGCCACCGTTAGGACCTTTGAGGTGGGGGACCGGGTATTGGTCTTAGTGCCCACAACGGAAAGCAAATTATTGGCCAAATGGCAAGGGCCCTATGAAATCCGGGAAAAAGTAGGGGAGGTCAATTACAAGGTATACCAGCCCGGGAAAAGGAAACCCGTGCAGCTATACCACGTAAATTTGCTTAAAGCATGGAAAGACCGAGAGTGCCTGCTTATGGAAGCGTCCGATGCACCCGGTGACCCTTCCCCTTCGGCCACCAGGGATACCGAAGGGGTAAAAATAAGTGACACCCTCACTAAGGCCCAACGACGGGAGGCTCGAAAGTTGGTACAGCAGAATCCCGATGTGTTCTCTGACCTGCCCGGGCGCACTTCGGTCATTCAACATGACATTGTCACTGAGCCCCGGGTTAAAGTGCGAGTGAAACCGTACCGGGTACCCGAGGCCAGACGACAAGCCATCACGGCCGAAGTTAAACACATGCTTAAGTTAGGTGTGATAGAAGAATCCCGGAGTGAGTGGGCTAGTCCCATTGTGCTCATTCCAAAGCCGGACGGATCGTTGCGGTTCTGCAACGATTTCCGGAAGCTGAACGAAGTGTCTAAGTTTGATTTATATCCCATGCCCCGGGTGGACGAGTTGATTGAAAGACTGGGGCAAGCCCAGTACTTCACAACGCTCGATCTGACAAAAGGATACTGGCAGGTGCCGCTAACAGAGTCGGCCAGGGAAAAAAACCGCCTTTGTTACTCCGGAAGGTCTCTATCACTACGTCGTGTTGCCTTTTGGGTTGCATGGAGCCCCGGCCACATTTCAGCGGCTCATGGACATAGTGTTAGCACCTCATCGGAAGTACGCGTCCGCCTACCTAGATGACATCATCATCTTTAGTCCGGATTGGCACACCCACTTATCCCAGGTTCAGGCCGTGGTGGATTCGCTCAGGGCCGCAGGCCTGACGGCGAATCCAAAAAAATGTGCCATGGGGCTCGAGGAGGCCCGGTACCTGGGGTATGTGATTGGGCGAGGGGTTATCAAACCCCAAATAAACAAAATCGAGGCCATTCAAAATTGGCCCCGACCGGTGTCTACCAA
This sequence comes from Allobates femoralis, assembly GCA_033576535.1. Taxonomy (NCBI): domain Eukaryota; kingdom Metazoa; phylum Chordata; class Amphibia; order Anura; family Aromobatidae; genus Allobates; species Allobates femoralis. Next base: position 99,587,090 of record JARQOC010000007.1, read on the forward strand.
ACAGGTGAGGGCGTTCCTCGGCATTGTTGGGTACTACCGACGCTTCATACCCAATTTTGCTGGGCGAACGGCGGCCCTGTCCGACCTGTTAAAAGGGAAGAAGTCTGCTTTGGTGCGTTGGAATCCCCAAGCAGAGGCGGCCTTTCAATCCATGAAGTCGGCCTTGTGCGGACAGCCCGTCCTCATCAGTCCTGACTTCACAAAGGCCTTCGTTGTACAAACAGACGCCTCGGAGGTGGGGCTGGGGGCTGTGCTGTCGCAAGAAGTGGACGGGATCGAGCATCCGGTCACTTACTTGAGCCGGAAATTGTCCCCGGCGGAAAAGAATTATAGCGTAGTGGAGAAGGAGTGCTTGGCCGTTAAATGGGCCTTGGAGTCCCTACGTTATTATTTGCTCGGGCGACAGTTTCCGGTTAGTTACGGATCACGCTCCTTTGGTCTGGATGCGAAATGCCAAGGAACGGAACGCTCGGGTCACCCGGTGGTTCCTGTCCCTCCAAAACTTCCGTTTTACGGTGGAGCATCGGGCTGGCAAGCTGCAGGGTAATGCGGATGCCCTGTCCCGGGCACCCTGTTTGATGGCTGGGGTTCAACCCCACAAGTTTGAACCGAGGGGGGGGGGTGTGTGAGACAGTGCGGGGGATCATATGCGAGGGGCGCTATGTCTCCCCCAGAATGCGCACTGTCACGTATTGAGCCCGGTATAGGGTGTGAGAGAAAGGGACGGTCCGCTCCCTCCGCTCCGGGTCTTGCAAGGTCCCGGAAGTAGACACGGAGTTAAAAGCCTGGTCAGGAGGCAGGGCGGGGTTCCCTGTACACAGATTTGTGCTTTGGCTGCAGCAGCAGCAGAGATACAGAAAGGAGAGGTCTAGAGTTCCAGGAGGCCGTGTGCTAGACTAACACGGCCTAGCCCAGGAGGGCTGGAGGAACTCGGGGTGACCCATAACGGAGGCCTTTGGCCCGAAGGACCCGGGTACGTTATATGAACTGTGTCTTGTGTACCCGGCTGCGACCCGGATTCCGGCAGACTGTGCCACCGCTGTGTGTATCAGCAATAAACACCGGGTCCTGTTTGAACCACTACCGGGCTCCACGTGTTAACTGACTTGCGATCCAGGCGCTGCCCCACAATATATATATATATATATATATATATATATATATATATATATATTATATATATATATATATATATATATATATATATATATTATGTGTGTGTGTGTGTAATGTAATATATATTAATATATATTAATATAATATATTATATTCTGGTATAGTGTATGTTTTGGGCTACCGCAGACTCTGATAGACAAAGCAGCTATGCTGGAGTCGCGTATCCTACATGTCCAAATAGAGTGGAGTTCAGAAAGTTTGATTTTCTATTTATATTATATTTTTATGTGCATTTATGCCTCACTATCCAGTCTTGCACTCGTATAAAACGAGTCCCACCCTACGCGGGCACCTCTTTTGTCCCTCCCCACGCAGGTGCCTCTTTTGTCGCACCCCCCCATGGGCGCTCTGCCGTCCCCCACGGGCGCCTCTTCCACCCCCCACGGGCACGTTTTCTGTCCTGCCCCCTGTGAGCACCTTCCTATCTCTCTCCCTTCTGCCACTTTTGCAACGCGAGCACCTCTTATGCCCCGCGGGTGCCCACTTTTTGTTCCGCCTCCCCCCGTGGTAACCTCTTTTGTCCTGCCCCCCATGAGCACCACTGCCCCATTTCCATGCCCTCCACACTCTCTGCAGACTCCTTTTCTGTCTTGTAAAGCCCCTGCAACTCATAGGCTTTATGCAGTCGGCTCTCAGGCGGCAGGCTTTCTTTCCTATAGAGGTAGTATCCTAAATCTGCTGCTTGGGGCTTGGTGTGAGGAAATTGACGTGAAGGTGATGTTTAGGAAAGCCTGACTTATCTATGTTCATAAAATATCTCACCGGGGGCCGACTGTGGTATATGATCAGTCCTTCCATGCCGAGTCCTGCCGTTACTGTAGAGTAATGAGCATCTTCTAATGCTCCGGTCTTGACTCTCAAGATGTAAATTTCTCCATTACCGTACTAAAATCTGATTTATGGCTTCAAGATTCATAAATCTTCTGTAAATGCTGACGAAAGCAGCGACTAATTGTGTGCAATGCCTCGCAAATCCGTTTACCGCTCATGTTTATTTATATCATGCGCAGCGCTTTCCTTATGTATAAAATCAATGCAGCACATAAAAATGCAGTCACCCGCCTCGTAAAGTTGGTAAATTCTATAACTGCCCACAAAACGCTTTTATTCCTCGAGCCGCGGTAATTGAGATGTTATTGCTCACTATCTAAATATTTTTTTTTACATTTGCATTCCCTAAGGCAGAAAACGAGTTCAGGACTATTGCTGCACTGAACGGTTTTTCAATCCCCATTAGATATAAAATTAATGGTGCAATGTCCTAAAGAATGTTTCTGTCTTATATTAAGAAATTTGTTATGGATCTTGTTTTGGGTAATAAAACCATAATATTTCTGTGATTAAAATATATTAATATTTACAAATAAAAGTTACCGCAAAGGGAAATACAATGAATGATATCCACATCACTGAAATATCACTAGGAGCAGTATTATAGTGGTCATATTCTTTTACATAGGGGGCAGTATTATAGTAGTTATATTCTTGTACATAGGGGCAGTATTATAGTAGTTATATTCTTGTACATAGGAGCAGTATTATAGTAGTTATATTCTTGTACATAGGAGCAGTATTATAGTAGTTATATTCTTGTATATAGGAGCAGTATTATAGTAGTTATATTCTTGTATATAGGAGCAGTATTATAGTAGTTATATTCTTGTATATAGGAGCAGTATTATAGTAGTTATATTCTTGTATATAGGGGCAGTATTATAGTAGTTATATTCTTGTATATAGAAGCAGTATTATAGTAGTTATATTCTTGTATATAGGGGCAGTATTATAGTAGTTATATTCTTGTATATAGGAGCAGTATTATAGTGGTCATATTCTTTTACATAGGGGGCAGTATTATAGTAGTTATATTCTTGTATATAGGAGCAGTATTATAGTAGTTATATTCTTGTACATAGGAACAGTATTATAGTAGTTATATTCTTGAACATAGGGGCAGTATTATAGTAGTTATATTCTTGCACATAGGGGCAGTATTATAGTAGTTGTATTCTTGTATATAGGAGCAGTATTATAGTGGTCATATTCTTTTACATAGGAGCAGTATTATAGTAGTTATATTCTTGTATATAGGGGCAGTATTATAGTAGTTATATTCTTGTATATAGGGGCAGTATTATAGTAGTTATATTCTTGTACATAGGGACAGTATTATAGTAGTTATATTCTTGTACATAGGGACAGTATTATAGTAGTTGTATTCTTGGACATAGGAGCAGTATTATAGTAGTTATATTCTTGTATATAGGGGCAGTATTATAGTAGTTATATTCTTGTACATAGGGACAGTATTATAGTAGTTGTATTCTTGGACATAGGAGCAGTATTATAGTAGTTATATTCTTGTATATAGGAGCAGTATTATAGTAGTTATATTCTTGCACATAGGGGCAGTATTATAGTAGTTATATTCTTGTACATAGGAGCAGTATTATAGTAGTTATATTCTTGTACCATTCAGTAGTACAGTATTCTTGTACATAGGGAGCAGTGATATAGTAGTTATATTTTTGTACATGGGGGCAGTATTATAGTAGTTGTACTTAGTATTTCAGCATTATCTCTGTTCAGTGTTGGATGGATAGGTTCCTGTAACGTCACTGACTGTAGACTGTACAGAGCAGGAGAGTTAGTTGACAGCACAATATATAGATTGAGTGCCTTCCCTAAGGGAGATGATGTTCTGCTCAATTAACACAATAATGTACTAGATGTAAATGAAGATGTAAATGCTGAGTGATTGGGACTGATATTCCTGATGTGTAGGCAATGACTGTGATGTATACCGAGTCTAAGTGTATAATGTTAGTTTTGCATTGAATGCCCACAACCCGAGAATCGCCCCATAGCTTTGTGTGAGTGTTTGCTGTTCGGCTAGTGGTGGCACTATAGGGATCCTAGGTCCACTTTTATATTTCTCCACTAGATCTTCGGCTTCTCTTAGATTTCAGTGAACCTGACGAGTTTTGAAGAAGTGAGAACAAAATGTTACTGATTGCAATTCAGCATCTCGAAATGAACGATGGCGGTGACAACCGTGCGTGCGTCTCAGGAACAAAGCTCCGCTTGTATGGGGGGTTAAGTGGCATTCATCTGCAGCGAAATCGCCTCCCAGCAATTACCACAAGGACGTATCCTGTGGGAGCAGCAATTTTGGAAAAATAGTCACTAAGTTTTTGTACTTCTGAGATTTTTTTTTTTCCCCCGTCAGGTTTGTGAACCCACAATGTACTGATTTCTGTGCCGCAATAACATGTTTTTCCTTCTGTTCACAGACTGTTCTCTCTGCATCCGGAAGTTTCTGTCATACAAGACGCAGTGCCCGACCTGTTGTGTGGTATGTCCCTACATCTATGGTTCATTTCTTACCTCTATAAGATCCACGTTCGTTGCCACGTCATTTTCCAAATACCTTGTTTATACCCAACTAAAGGGCTTGCCCCAATTAAAGTATGGATTATTCAGAAATACATGGTCTCTGTGTAGCCGACTTATGGGACCCTCACTGACCACAAAAATTAGGTGGGACAATGGTGTACGAGTGACCTCCACTGCACTCTCTTCAATGGGACTGGTGTAGTCCCATAAAAGTGATTGGAGCCTTGGTCAATCATGCTCACTGCAAACCTTTCACACAAGGACTTTTCAATTGCAAGCAGTATAGTTAAAAAGACTCCTCCTGCAGATAAACTAATATTATTGGCTGCCAGAGGGAGGAGGAGACTGATTCTGTCTCGAGTTCACTCCCAAGTTCACTCCCAGCAACACAGATTAAGCACCTATGGGAAAAAACAATAAAGAAATAATTGTGTTCCAGAAACTCTGTAAATATGAGTAGCAGTTCAAAGGTTAGTATTATAGTAGTTATATTCTTGTACACAGGAGCAGTATTATAGTGGTCATATTCTTTTACATAGGGGGTAGTGATATAGTACAGTATATACTCGTGTATAAGCCGACCCCCCCTACTTTTGCCCCCAAAACCTGGGAAAACCTATTGACTCGTGTAGAAGCCGAGGGTGGACCCCAGCACAGGTATACAGCCCCCAGCAGTGTGGTATATACAGCAGCAGCCCCAGAGGTATATACAGCAGCAGCCCCAGTGGTAGTATACAGCAGCAGCCCCAGTGGTAGTATACAGCAGCAGCCCCAGTGGTAGTATACAGCAGCAGCCCCAGTGGTAGTATACAGCAGCCCCAGAGGTATATACAGCCCCAGAGGTATATACAGCAGCCCCCCCCCCATATCAGTATACATGCCCCCCCCCCCCCCCCCTTGGGTAGCAATCCTGTAAAGGAAGAGATTAGTATACTTATCCCTCCGCTGTCCCGCTGCTGCTGTCCCGCCGCCGCCATCGCGCTCCTCCGTTTTCATCCAGCGTCTTCCGTCTTCTTCCGGCTTCCTCCTCTGGCGCGCAGACAATGACGTCATTGCCTGCGCCCACCGGAGGAAGCCGGAAGAAGATGGAAGACGCTGGATGAGACGGAGGAGCGCGATGGCGGCGCGGGACAGCAGAAGGGGGACAGCGGAGGGATAGTATACTAATCTCTTCTTTACAGGATTGCTAAACAAGGGGGGGCATGTATACTGGTACATTTATCTTTACAGGATGCTATAACAGGGGGGGACTGGTATATACTGGTAGTTATACATATCATGATCGTATGTAGGATCAGTATTATAGTAGTTATATTCTTGTATATAGGATCAGTATTCTAGTAGTTATATTCTTGTATATAGGGGCAGTATTATAGTAGTTATATTCTTGTATATAGGGGCAGTATTATAGTAGTTATATTCTTGTACATAGGGGCAGTATTATAGTAGTTATATTCTTGTACATAGGGGTGGTGGTATAGTAGTTATATTATTGCTCATAGGATCAGTATTATAGTAGTTACATTCTTGTACATAGGGGCAGTATTATAGTAGTTATATTCTTGTATATAGGGGCAGTATTATAGTAGTTATATTCTTGTACATAGGGGTGGTGGTATAGTAGTTATATTATTGCTCATAGGATCAGTATTATAGTAGTTATATTCTTGTATATAGGGGCAGTATTATAGTAGTTATATTCTTGTATATTCTTGTATATAGGGGGCAGTATTATAGCAGTTATATTCTTGTATATAGGGGCAGTATTATAGTAGTTATATTCTTGTATATAGGGGCAGTATTATAGTAGTTATATTCTTGTATATAGGGGCAGTATTATAGTAGTTATATTCTTGTATATAGGGGCAGTATTATAGCAGTTATATTCTTGTATATAGGGGCAGTATTATAGTAGTTATATTCTTGTATATAGGGGCAGTATTATAGTAGTTATATTCTTGTATATAGGGGGCAGTATTATAGCAGTTATATTATTATACATAGAAGTCAATTAAAATATTGTAAATATTAGCCCGCAGTACAAGACTCCTGGTATAACATAAGGTAACGTCTTTGCCTTCCCTCGTATTCATGTTACCCCGGTGAGTTAACGCTTTTGCACACCAGGTGTTACAGGAACACGGTGCTGAGTTGTTTCTTTCCATGCAGTAAATTGCTTACAAGTATTTTCATGTTTATTGATCGAGATTGATGGAAGGATCTGCAGCTGCGGTATGGAGACGAGCTGTTCACCGACGTAGATAAGGCGGCCGTCACACGCACAGATATCTTTAGCGATATTGTAAGCGATCACGTGCACGCGCAATCGCTTACAATATCGCTCACATCGCTGGTGAGATGTCACACAGACAGACTCACCAGCGATGCGGAGCCGCGATCTCGCTCGTTACTATGGTACACATCGGGTTACTAGGGCCGCGCGTCGCTTAGTTACCCGACGTGTACCATAGTTACCATCTCCCAGCATAGGCTCTGCGCTGGGAGATCGTTCATCGTGGTGTTATACACCACGATGAAGGAGATCGTGAAATCGTTCATCGCTAGATCTGAGAACCGGACCTCAGATCAGCGATGTCACGATCAAGCGATTTAACATCGTAAATCGCTTGATTACATGCAACGATTTCTTGCCCGATATCGCTTAAGCGATCAAAAAGGAGATCGCTTAAACGATATTGGGCAAGAAATCGTCCCGTGTGACGGCCGCCTAAGGCGGCCGTCACACGCTGAGATATCTCTAGCGATATTGTAAGCGATCACGTGCACGCGCAATCGCTTACAATATCGCTCACATCGCTGGTGAGCTGGCACACAGACAGACTCACCAGCGATGTGGAGCCGCGATCTCGCTGGTAACTATGGTACACATCGGGTTACTAGGCTCCACGCGTCGCTTAGTTACCCGACGTGTACCATAGTTACCATCTCCCAGCATAGGCTCTGCGCTGGGAGATCGTTCATCGTGGTGTTATACACCACGATGAAGCAGATCGTGGCATCGTTCATCGCTAGATCTGAGCTCCGGAGCTCAGATCAGCGATGTCACGATGAAGCGATTTCAGATCGTAAATCGCTTGATTACATGCAACGATTTCTGGCCCGATATCGCTTAAGCGATCAAAAAGGAGATCGCTTAAACGATATCTGGCAAGAAATCGTTCCGTGTGACGGCCGCCTAAGAGGCAGATTATGTTCTACGTATATGATCAAGTCCTTTACCCCTCTGACTCTGATCCATTAGCTGACCAGTAAGAGATAATCAGTATATATTACATTGTTACCTTAAAGGGAATCTCTGGTAATTTTTATCTACAGGTGAGCATTTATGTGCCCTACATTTATATATTTCTTCATATATTGGTCGCACCTTTTTGTTTTTTGCTTCCCACTGATGGCAGCCTACGTCAAATTTAGGAGAACTATAGACCAAGTCCCTGGTTCTGCTCCATTTATTACCAATGCCGTTCTTACTGGCCACCGTCTCATTTTCCTGCTCTTCTACCTGTGTCGCTTCCTATTGTAAAGGGGATTTTTAGAGCATGATGCAAGGAAAATGAGCAGATTATATACATACACTAACACTGGCTGTTCTAGACACCAGATGTGTCCCATGTGCGCTGTTCCAGGCTCTGGTAGTTTTCTTTGTTTTTCTCTGTTACTGCCAGTCGCTACATAAAAAATCGTATAGAAAAGAACCATAGATTGCTTTAAAAGCAACTTGTCACAATGAACATGAAGTCTAAACTGCAGGTGGTGCAAAATTCAGTATGACCTGTGATTTATTTCCTGAAGTATTTGTTTTCACTTGGTTTAGAAATCCAGGTGACGGTACTAATCTGTGTTTTACAGTTTACCCTGGTTATGTAGGGATCACTGTCTGTCATTGATTAGGACCGCCCACTGGACTCCTAGGGTCTGAGTAAGATCCACAGCTCTTTGTAGGTAGATTGTACAGCATTTCCAGGCTGATGGATTCCCCTTCAGCCTTTTTGACATATGAAATATCAAGCGGTTCTGTGTTTGGGTGCGTGGACCTCCTGAGCTCGCCCTGGGGAGATCCTGAGCTCGACCATGGAACATATTGAACAATATCTAAAAAAATAACGCACCAGGCCATTCTAATACATGCACAAGCTGGGTGCAGAGAACTTGCCAGAATAGAGATGGGGGCAGCGCCGGTGCATCATGCAGGTGGATCAGCCACCCATAGCTTTTTAATGGAGGGGAGCAGCTGCTTGCTTAATGCACACTAATGATGCTGCATAGGGAGTCTGTCATATAGTTGACCGAGATACACACTAGTGGCTGAACATGAGCCGATTAGTAGCACTAGTCTCTACCCAAAGGAAGTTATTTGCACCCAGCTTGTGCATTAGTATTAGAATTTCCTGGTGAGGTATTCTTTGAGGTCCTGGGCTTGCCATATAGAGGTTTTGAGCTCGCCGAGTGGAGTTTTTAAGCTTGCTCCATACAGTGTGGGGGTCAGCTGTGCTGCCTAAATCACTCATTGTGGCTGTATTTATTAATTAATTTTTTTATCACGGAAAATCACAAAGTTTATGATGAAGCTTTGGAAGGTCAAAGCAGAATGATGTGGCAAAGAAAAAAAAATGCCCTGCTAGCCCGAGTTTATGAATGCAGCCGAATAGGGCAGTGATGGTTACATTTATGTCATTTTCAATATCTGACAGAAAGACGTTTATGATTGTTTTTTTTTATGTATCACTTGGCCGGGTGTTTCCGCTGCCATCCCAGACCATGGTCACTATGGTATTCAGCCCCACATCTCCACCATCTTTGTACACCTGTGTACTCCTATGAAGCCCAGCCTGTAGCCAGGCCTCATAGAAGGTGGTCATTCCTGCTGTGTACTGTAATACTGTAGTGTAGAATCCGCCTAGAATTTGCCTAAAAAGTGCTAAAAAAATGTCAAAAGAATAAACGTAAAACAATGTCAGAACGACTCGTGGTACATGTTCCAGCTTTTGTCACTTCTTTTAATCGCTTAAGGCTTTGAAAGTCGTGAAGCAGCTGAAGGAGGTGACCTGACCTTTCTTCTGACGGCTCCAGCTTGAAAGCCACCACTATTTTATATAAAGAATGCAAAAAAAAACGTAGGCGACAAAAGCAACCGCTGAAATAATCAGAAAACTTGATTTTAGATAAAGCACCACTAGCATTTTTTACACATCTTTTTAATGTAAAACCTACGCAGGTGCATATACGGTAGAGATGACTAAAAGATGCCATGCACGCGCACTGATAATAAAAACGGACAAACATTCTATGTAAGATAAAAAAAACAATCGGCTCCAACAATCCGATAACATTTTGTAGAGGCTTTTATTTTACAATCCACCTGAAGCAAGATGGACAGACCCTAGGCCCAGAAAACTGTCGCTTTTTGGTCTCTTTCCCCTCTTGCGCCGCTGTCTCTTTCCCCTCTTGCGCCGCTGTCTCTTTCCCCTCTTGCGCCGCTGTCTCTTTCCCCTCTTGCGCCGCTGTCTCTTTCCCCTCTTGCGCCGCAGTCTCTTTCCCCTCTTGCGCCGCTGTCTCTCTCCCCTCTTGCGCCGCTGTCTCTCTCCCCTCTTGCGCCGCTGTCTCTCTCCCCTCTTGCGCCGCTGTCTCTCTCCCCTCTTGCGCCGCTGTCTCTCTCCCCTCTTGCGCCGCTGTCTCTCTCCCCTCTTGCGCCGCTGTCTCTCTCCCCTCTTGCGCCGCTGTCTCTCTCCCCTCTTGCGCCGCTGTCTCTCTCCCCTCTTGCGCCGCTGTCTCTCTCCCCTCTTGCGCCGCCGTCCTCTCTCCCCTCTTGCGCCGCCGCCCTTTCTCCCATCTTGCGCCGCCGCCCTCTTTCCCCTCTTGCGCCGCCGCCCTCTCTCCCCTCCTCTCTGTCCGTGCGCCGCCGCCCTCCACTCCTCTCTGTTCGTGCGCTGCCCTCTCTCCCCTCCTCTCTGTCTGTGCGCCGCCCTCTCTCCCCTCCTCTCTGTCCGTGCGCCGCCCTCTCTCCCTCCCCCATCCGTGCGTTTCCCCACAGTCCCTTGTGATTGTTGGGGCTTACAAACCCTTCAATAAAATGGCTCCGGAGTCAGCGCGTGCGCATGCTGCGATCTGCAGCTCCATTTTCATGAAGACACTGCGAATATCATCTGTAATAAACAGGTGACTGGTGATAATCGTAGACACAACATCTTCAGTAAAATGGAGCTGGAGTTTGTGGTATATGCACGCCTTAATGCTCTCGCCTCATCTTTATTGAAGAATTCAACTACAATGGACACAGCACTGCACATGTGCCGGACATCCCGGCTTCAGACAGAAGGACTTGTTCAGCATTGTATATAGGATGGTAAAGTGAATCATGTCAAAACTACAACTCATCCCCGAATAAAAACAAACCCTCCATAAGATGAAAAGTTTGAAAAAAGAAAAAAAACATTAAGTGCAAAAGAAAAATAAATAATGAAAATGTGCTGTTTCATGGGTTTAGAAGGCTTTAATCTGCAGATACTGAATAAGAAATATTCTCTCCTGTGAAGACGTTAATTGAGATGTGAAGAAATCTCCGAGATTCATACCGCAATATTGTGCACTTGAATTAATTATGAAAATGCTGCGCAGTCTGTTTCTTTTAGAAGTGGGGATCGTTAAAATCCAACTACTGCTAATAAAGATAACCTGGGTTTATGGCGCTCGCAGGTGTCTGTGTCTCCGCATGTAGATTTGTGCATTTGATGATATTTTTTTTTCTTTTCTTCCTCCTACACACTTTACATTCCCATGGAAATGCAGCACTCGTCTGATTATCTCCCATATGCGGCATTAAACGTACTCACAAGGGTTTTAACTCCCCCCCCCCCCCCGGTGGTATCACTGCATCACCGCCATTCAGCTCGTCCTCCCGCACTCACAAATGCACAATTCACAAGGTTGATAAATAGCCGAACTCTGCAGAGCATCGCAGAATACCGCGAGCACATCCACGCCGCTCCTCCTATAACACGTCACAAGTGATTTGGTGCTGTGCTCCAGGGTGTTTCGGAAAGAGAAAAAAAAAAGGTCCGGAAACATTTCTTACATTAATGGCTTCATTATGTGCTTGGGATTCAAGTTTTCAAGTGTGACGTTAGTCCGGATTGCAACATTGCATCATTTTATCATTTATTATTTTTTTTTTCTCTTTGCATTTCTGATGTAATTTAATATCAGAAAAAATAAAAACATAAATAGGAAAGCCGCCGTGCACCGCACAGGTAGAACTCATTATACCCCAAGTTCAAATATTACAATACGGTGAGGAGGTTCGAGCCGCCAACCTAAGTCCCTAAAGCTCCTGAGAAGCCCTAGGCATAAGCCCCTACCTCCACCCACGGACCACGGAGCCCAGCAACTTCCAAGGGAAAAAAAACACAACAGCTTCAGATCCGTGTCTGCTCACACCAGGTCACAGTCCAGAAGTGAACTGAAATCAGCAACAACAGGTGGATGTGAGCTGACCCATTTAAGGCCGAGGGGTGGGGAGCAGCCAGCTCACACACGCCCCTCAGCATACCTAAGCATACACACACCCACACCTGCTACTACATGCTCCGCTCATTAGCCTCATCTACTAACACTGAGCAGGGAAATAAAAGGCTTCATTTACACCTACAGCAGCAGCAGCACGTCCATACAGCAAGGCAGTCAATACGTAACAGGTATTTTGTACCTGTTATGTTGTGTTTTAATCAATAATCTTTCCACGCTGCTGTGACAGCGGGGAAACATTATTGCTTACTGTACCAGGAAACCGGCAAATTCAAATCAAATCGTTGCCGGTAAATGCTGTCCGCGGTCCAGAAGTTTGCTTCAGGACTGCGGACAGCATTACACTGACACTCGCAGCACACTCGCACACTCACATGCATACAGCCATACACACTCGCAGCACACTCGCATGCATACAGCCATGCACACTCGCAGCACACTCGCACACTCACATGCATACAGCCATGCACACTCGCAGTAAACTCGCATGCATACAGCCATGCACACTCGCCCACACACACCACACTCACGCAAATCACGCATTAGACTCGCATCACTGTCATGCATCATGCATCATGCTCCGTGTTTTGATGCATGACAGTGTACCTTCAGCCTTATCCAGAGTTTGTTAAAAATGTTAGCATGACATGACTCTTCCTTCCAAAAGAAAGCAGCGCCACCTCAGATGGAGTCGGGTCTCAGACTGAGTTGCAATACCAAACACTGGACACGACCTGTAGATGGGTTGGAAAATGACTGCTGTGGTTTTCTATTGCTAAGCAATATTTTTAAAGGGGTTGTACAGTCACAAGTTATTGGATAGATCTCCTACATGTAATTGGAGTCTGTCTCCCACCCAGCACCCCACCGATCAGCTGTTTAAAAGCACTGATTCAACCTGAAGTAAAATGCATGGCACAGCTCCATACAATGGCTGGTGGCTGCTTCCGTGCTGCACCAGTCAATGTGTTTATTTCTGGCCACCACCTAAAACAGCTGATCTGTGAGGGTGCTGGGTGTTAGGCCTCCTCCAACCTAATGTCAATGACCTATCCTAAAGATTGCTTGTCAAAAAGCTGTGACCGGACAGCCCCTCGGAGGACTTGCAGAACTTGTCAGATTTTGATTATAGAGGTCACTTGTTCTGTAAGAACGCGCTACTGACGGGCATTTCTGGCAGTGGCTTTTCTCTTGGTTTCACAAAAGGATCAGACAAGTCTCAATCCGAGACCCCCCATACACATTAGATTGTTGGCCATGCCTGTCGATATCGTTAGTCTAATGTGTATGAGGGGCTTCTCTCTCTGGGGGCCCTCGGGCTTGGAGAGTTGACAATGGAACATATTGTTTTTGCACGGACGCCGGTGGGATACGTGCTGCCCACACTGCACAGTCTGCTGTATTTTATAAGTGGAGAAGTAATGTGGCCGTGTGCTCACAAAGAGGAGACGCATCCCGAGTAATGAGACGTGTTCACAGTAACAATCTTGAAGTCAGTGAATATAGCAGGCGCTGATGTGGCAGGTTCTGCCGCTTGGGTCGGTGTCGTGTGAATCTTGTAGGATCGGATTGTTTGTTCTCTAGTAATAAACTTATTTTACCAATCTTGTACCTAATCTTTCTGCTGCCACGAGAGACGAGGAAAACGTCGCTCAGCTCAACCCGTGCACAAAGCGGCTCCAGACTCTCACATTGCGGTCGTTTAACTGAAAAGTATACGGTTTTTATTTTTGTTATTTGAAAAACCTAATTTAATATTACTTTCGTCTTATCGCTGCCTCAAAAACGGACCCCAATCCATCAAATAGTTTTCGCCCAAACTCTTTGCACCAGAATTCAAAGTTGTGTCAAAATATTGCACCCTTGGGTGATTTTATGCTTCATGCCAGTCTGATCAGCTTCGGTTGGTGAATCCATCATAATTGATGCGCCAAATTCATGCAGAGGCACACGCCAGCTTTGATGAATTAGGGCCATAGTCCTGGATTTGTGAAATATGATTTTAGACCCATTAATATAGCCGATCTGTACTCGTCATTCATCTTTTTACGATTACCCAATTACCATATGAGAATTTAAGTTATAAAATTATTTTTCTCAGCTATTACAGCACAGTATGTGGTCAGACAGGGATGCTTAGGGGGACATACAAGGAAGCTGCAGGCTGCAGGGACAGGTAGTGATGGGTTTCGGGGCATTAAAATATCTGATAGGTTCCCTTTAACTGGTTTTGTCCTGTGTTATATTTTGTTAATCCTAAATTTATACAGGGTGGATTGATTTAAATCACGCCGATTTAAATCATGATTTAAATCACGATTTAAATCAAAAGGTTTTTTTCTATTTAAATCGGATCGATTTAAATCATGATTTTAATCATGATTTAAATCACTGATTTAAATCAAAAGGTTTTTTTTTAATATAAATCACGATTAAAATGAGAAGTGAGAGCAGTGTGCATGTGCGCCCATAGTTACACGGACGAAACTAGGGGCAACGATCTAACGCCAGGGTGAGGGGGGGACCCCAAAGTAAGTAAAAATCTTTTTTGTTTTACTATATGGCAATAGGTAGGTGTTTAAAAGCAGCATGTCTTAATTGTATAAACTATTAATAGCCTCCACATTTTGTTCATACTGCCCCTTTAATTCCACACTTCTAGCTTGGTTTCAGTTTTGGTTTAGTTTCTTTTTCCCTGCATTCAGTTGACATGCCCAAACTTGTTGGATAGTCAGCAGTACTTGGCTCAGGCTGTAGTAACATCAGCAGTGCTTGGCTCAGGATGTAGTAACAATCAAACTTCATAAGTGATCTGACTGCATCGGCTTCATCCGCAGGAGTAGAGAGATTGTTTTCTTCATTTGGTTTTGTGCACACAACAGTCCGAAACCGCTTAGGAACTGCTAAAGCAGGACAACTGGTTTTCCTATTAAAAGTCCTAAATAAACAGTAGGCTTAAAGGACTGATGTATTCACTGAAGATGTTTGCTTACTTCAAACGTTAGAGATAGGCTATTGTTAAAAAGTACTTACTCTCTGTAGTTCAATTCTGAGTGTTTAATAGTGCAAATAAAAATTATTAGGTTTCATAATCAACTGTTTTAATATTTTTATTTGTGTAAAACAATTAGATTTGCAAAAAGACAAAGTTTTGCTTGTGTACAACTTGATTAAAAAATCTGATTTAAATCAAATGATTTAAATCAAAAAAATCTGATTTAAATCAAAAAAATCTGATTTTTTTGATTTTTTTAAAAAAATCAAGATTTTTATCCACCCTGAATTTATAGATTCCATTTAGAAATTCTGCAGTTTGCCCTTGGATGCGGGAAGCAGTTTTGTTCTGTCCTGATGGCAGATGTGACCGAATAGTGGAGATTAATATGCTAGTAGTGGAGGTGTGGGTGATTGCTGACCGGCTGGCAGGATGACCGTGCTCATGAACACTTCCATACACATTAGGCTAACGTCTGCTGAACCTGCTGTTATCTCAGGTTTTACCCAGTCAGATGTGTATTAGGGGCCCAACAGTTGATGTCAGGGAGATAATGATCTGGCATGTCTCATTTTGGACTGCTGATTCTGTTTGTGACACTAGTCACTACATATGAGTAAGTCTGGCTTCACACTTGCGGATGCCTCCGCAGCATCTTGCGTTGATGCGCTCGGCTGCGGATTGCCGTGCGCACCCAGTGACTTCCGTGTGTGATTTGTACGCATGCGGATGCTTGCGTACATATCACACATTCTCATCTGCATGCGTACAAATCACACACTGAAGTCTATCAGTGCGCACGGCAATCCGCAGCCGAGCGCATCACCGTGCGTTCCGATGTTAAACATAGGGACGCACGGTATCTGCACTCGGCTTGCGCTTCCCTGCCGCAATACGCAGCAGCGGGGAGCACAAGTGTGAAGGCAGCCTAATTCAAAAGGCAGAATAGTTAGATAAAGCAAGGGGTCAGGTTCCAGGAGGACTCCTCAATTCCACGAGTTTAGAGGTATAGTCAGGCAACAGTCCAAAAAGGCATGTAGAATAAAGGGAGTCAACTGATATGTGTTTAGGTAAAGCCCCCGTCACACTAAGCGAGATCACTAGCGAGATCGTTGCTGATTCACAAGTTTTGTGACGCAACAACGACCTCAGCAGCGATCTCGCTACGTTTGACATGTTGCAGCGACCTGGCCTCTGGACCATTTTTTGATAATTGGGTCCCCACAGGGCAGCATGCATCGGTGTTTGACGGGGACAACGACCTCAATATTATGCCCTAGAGTGACAGGGTCCCATCGACCGCTGTATCGTTGCTGCATCGCTGATGAGATCTGACTGTTTGATATCTCACCAGCGACCACGTAGCGACGCTCCAGTGATCCTTACCAGGTCGTATCGTTGTCGGGATCGCTGGTGCGTCGCCAAGTGTGACGGTACACTAACAGTCCAATGTCGAATTACCAGGAGATCACTCTAAGTATAGAGAGCATCCTTTGTTGGGTGCAGAGAATGGGGCATCAGACTGCGCTGCTCACCTGTCAGAATTATGTACCAGAGGAGTCAAAGTAGATGTAATAGAGAAATAGGCTGTATTTCTACACGTTTCATGGTGTTCACATCACTTCCTTAGGACAGGCTATTTCTCTATTACATATACTTGGATTCCTCTGGTACATCATTCTGACAGGCAAGCAGCGCAGTCTGATGCCCCATTCTCTGCACCCATCAAAGGATAATCACTTCGGGGCTTGCAGCAGCCACCAAAGCTGATTACAGTGGTTGTGTCTCACACAACCATAATAGATGAGGGAATCTGATTTATCTCTCACAGATATTCCCTTTATCTCGGATAAGACCTTATGTGCGCTCTATATTCCTTTAAGATACCAAGTATAGAGAGCAAGCAGAGGGGTAGTCAAGAAAGAGTCCGGAGTCAGTACACAGTGCTCAGAACTAGACAGACAAAGGGCAGGCCAATAACACCTCTCACATAGAATATACGACTGGCAGAGGCTGCTCAGTAAAGAAGCTGGAGCAATCACTGGTAAGATGAAACCCCTGACAAACCCAGACCCTCCCAGAACCATAATGGAAGACTGCACTAAAAATCGTCATACTGACAGCTCGGCATCCCTTTGTACCAGTCACTGCACAATCTCTATAGTGTCCTAGATGCGCTGTGGAAAGGGATTGTGACGCTTTTGTTCTATAAGAGCAAAGCTGCAGCCAGAGATATCTGCAGCGGCTCTCTGAGAACACAGAAGCTTTCTGCATAAGGAACGCTCCTATGTATAGGACAGTCAGGGGAGAGATCTGCCGACCGAATGGGCATTCAGCCAACAAATATCTAAAGTACCTCTCCTGACTCGAAAGTACGGATGAAATCTCTAGTGAGCTTGTATGTGTTTTCTATACTTTTGAGTAACATTTTAACAATAAAAATACCCAATGAGTATTCACCCCCCTGGATCCACTTCGTATTCCATCTAGACTTCCCCAACTAGTAAGATCCAAAGCCCGGTAGTTTTTCTTCTCGGTACTGTCCACTACTAGGATAACCCCTTCTCATTCCACAGTTTTTTTTCACATTAAAAACACAACACTTATACTCTCCTCCTGTGCCGTTCCAGTGGTGTTGGCACTCGTGCTCCCTGGGCTCACCTGAGGTTGTGTCACTCAAGCCCCGTGCCCAACCACCACCCGCTTCTCTTTCCCCACCTTCAGACGTAAAAGTGATCATCAGGAAGTGATTAGCACTTGATTACTTATACGTCCAGAGGTGGAGAAAGAGAAGCTGGTGGTGGTAGGACACAGGGCTCGTGTGATGAAACAACCCCACGTGAGCCCAGGGAGAGCAAGTGCTGACACCACTGGAATGGCCCAGGAGGTGAGTATAAGTTTTTTTTTTTTTTGTTTTTTTTTTAATATTAAAGGGAGCAAACATGAGTAATGAGAAGGGGTTGTATGAGTAGTGGATGATGTCTTTGAACTGTGTATAACTCGGCCCACACCCTGATTATCAGCTTCCTGTGTACAATGTGCATTGTGAGCAAGCTGTCAATTGGTGGGGGAGAGGTTATACATGGAAAGCTGCCCCTCAATGGTGGAGGCAGAGCTACACTGAAAGCTGCCAATCAGTTGCGGGGTTACACAGAAAGCTGCCAGAGATGGGGCGGAGTTATACACTAGCATCTTTCTGTATACGCTCTTTGTGTGCAAGCTGCCAATCAGTGGTGGAGGTGGGGTTTTACACAGAAAGCTGCCACTTAATGGTGGGGATGGGATTACACAGAAAGCAGCCGAAAGTGGTGGCAGTAGGACTACACAGATTAGCTGGACTGCCTGTGGCGTGAGCTGTAGTCCTGTAGTGTTTAATCTCCTACTGAGAAAATATTAATTGCATTAAAACTACAGTACACATCCTAATAAGTGACACATCCCTGGAATCACCCCCTCATGCCCTATTCTGTGCTGCTCTGATTATAAAGCAAAAACCCCGCCTGCAGACTCCCCCAGATATCTGCATGATTTTATATTGTAAGACCCCTTCCAAGCCTACCCCCACTCACCTTACACTCCCCACAAGAAAAACCTGAACTGTTGTCAAACGTTTGGAATGCATGTACATTATAACTGTTTTCTTTACATATATTGTGTTCATTTTATGCTTTATTTTGTCACTTATTTTGTGGAGTTAAAAAATGAAAAAAAGATGTTAAAAAAAGAAATAAATAAAGATGCGAACATGACAATGTGTTTTGATCCATCTTCTAATGGTAAGAAGTCTCGGCTGCCTTCCTGTGAAGCCGGAGCCGGCGCGCTCCCTGCAGTTTGTCAGGTTTACTGATGCCGACACGTTCCCCCGATCATTAGCTGCCGCTGACAATGTCACCTTGCGAACTCGATGTCACGCGGCCAAAATGTCCCGTCCTAATGTGTGCAAATACTGTTAGAGAAGATTAGATCTGTAATGATAACGATCGATGGCATCTACCAGAGCAGCGCTCCCAGCTCTATGAATGGGAAGCGCTCGTTATAAGTAAATACGTGACACGTAATGTGCGCTGTCCCCGTGGAAATGTCCTCTACGAGTTACCATGGAGACCCAGCATTAAACTGGAGAATTTGCTTCATAAAGGTTTGTCAGCAGGTGGCAGATCCGTGATATTCGCTCCATGACAATGCAGCGGCGGCAGCCAAGGTCAGGTCTGTAAGAAAAGCGCTCATGCAAAATGCAAAAACTATCAAAAAGTTCTGGTGTCCAGCACTGACCATTGTGTCTTCTTCCAGGCCGTCACCGAACCAGAGTTACGGAACAACCGAATATTGGATGATCTGGTGAATACGTTTATCAGCGCCAGGTACGTCTCTGCATGCCCTGCACTTCATTGTTTATTACATGATATACAGTGCCTTGTGAAAGTATTCGGCCCCCTATATGTATGTATATACAGCGCCTTGTGAAAGTATTTGGCCCCTTGAACTTTTCACCTTTTGCCACATTTCAGGCTTCAAACATAAAGATATAAATTCTAATATTTTTGTGAAGAATCAACAAGTGGGACACAATCGCGAAGTTGAACGAAATTTGTTGGATATTTTAAACTTTTTTACAAATAAACTGAAAAGTGGGGCGTGTAATATTATTCATCCCCTTGAGTTAATACTCTTAGCGCCCCCTTGTGCTGTGATTACAGCTGCAGTCTCTTGGGATTTGTCTCATTCTTCCTTGCAGAACAGCTGGAGCTCAGTGAGGTTGGATTGAGGCGTTTGTGATCAGCAGTTTTCAGCTCTTTCCACAGATTCTCCATTGGATTCAGGTCTGGATGTGACTGGCCATTCTAACACCTGGATACTTTATTTTTGAATCGTTCCATTGTAGATTTTGCTTTATGTTTGGGATCATTGTCTTGTTGGTAAATCTCCGTCCCAATCTCAGGTCTTTTGCAGACTCCAGCAGGTTTTCTTCCAGAATGGTCCTGTATTTGGCTCCGTCACTTCCCATCAGCTTTAACCATTTTCCCTGTCCCTGCTGAAGAAAAGCCCAAACCATGATGCTGCCACCACCATGTGTGACAGTGGGGATGGTGTTTTGAGGGTGATGAGCCGTGTTGCTTTTACACCAAACATATGGTTTTACATTGTGGCCAAAAAGTTTGATTTTGGCTTCATCTGAGCAGAGCCCTTATTCCACATGTTTGGGGTCTCCCAGGCGGCTTGTGGCAAACTTCAAACCAGACTTTTTATGGATATCTTTGAGAAATGGCTTCTTCTTGTCACTCTTTCATAAAGGCCAGATTTGTGCAGTGTACGACTGATTGTTGTCCTATGGACAGACTCTCCCACCTAGCTGTAGATCTCTGCAGTTCATCCAGAGTGATCATGGGCCTTTTGGCGTCATCTTGTATCAGTCGTCTCCTTGTTCGAGATGAAAGTGTAGAGGGACGGCCGGGTCTTGTATGATTTGCAGTGGTCTGATCCTCCTTCCATTACAATATGATCGCTTGCACAGTGGCTCCTTGAGATGTTTAAAACTTGGGAAATCTTTTTGTATCCAAATTCGGCTTTAATCTTCGGCACAACAGTATCTCGGACCTGCCTGGTGTGTTTCTTGGTCTTCATGATGCTCTCTGCACTGGATACAGACCCCTGAGCCTATCACAGAGCAGGTGCATTTATACGGAGACTTGATTACATACAGGTGGATTTATCATTACCAGTCATTTAGGACGACATTGGATCATTCAGAGATCCTCACTGAACTTTTGGAGTGACTTTGCTGCACTGAAAGTAAAGGGGCCAAATAATATTGCACGCCCCACGCCTCAGTTTTTTATTTGTTAAAAAAGTAAAAATATCCAATAAATTTTGTTCCACTTCACGATTGTGTCCCACTTGTTGATTCTTCACAAAAAAAACAAGAATTTATATCTTTGTTTGAAGCCTGAAATGTGGCAAAAGGTTGAAAAGTTCAAGGGGGCCCGAATACTTTCACAAGGCACCATAGATTCATGGACTAAGGCCGGTTTCACACTTGCGCTCCCTGCCGCAATACACAGCGTTCAGGGTACGGACGAGAATGTATAATTTGTATGCAAGCATTCACATGCGTGCAAATCACACTCGGAAGTGAATGGGTGCACACGCCCATCCGCAGCTGAGCGCATCACCATGCGTCCCCATAAGAAACGTAGGAACGCGCGGTGTCTGCGCTCGGCTTGCGCTTCCCCACTGCAATACACAGCGGTGGGGAGCGCAAGTGTGAAACTGGCCTAAGTAATGGCAAACCCATTTCCTCATCCTCCTCACCCATATACCATTGATGGGCAGATAGTGATGTCACTTTGTATTATTCTGCTGTCATCCACACATTTTCCAGATCCCGCTTTTAACTTGTTAGTCTCCTGAGCGCAGTAATATCAACTTTTCCAGCCATAGTTAATGGTCCCTCCGGTCCTATATAAAGCCGTCTGGCTCTGTCTCGGCTCCAGGGGTCTAAACTTTATCTTGGTCCTAATAATTACATCAGATAGTCTTGGTTCATCCCTGCTGAGGCTGCATTTATATATTACATGACTGCACAAATTGCAGTTACCTAGCCAGCCTTTCCCCACAAGGATCGGCCGTGCTGCTGTATGACTGCTATAGCCCTCTGAATCTGCTGGTTTAGTATATTGGGTGGAGGAACTGCATACACTTCACCTGCTCATGGAATATAGATGAATACACCTTCAGTTTGGGAAATAGGATGGCTGAAGTCTCTGAGTTTGGATAGAGCCATGTGTCATCTGCTGATAAGATATCAGTACACCTGTAACATCCGGACGGCACACTCAGAGGTGAAGCAGTGGAGTACGCCTCCGTTTGTATTTTAATGAGCTTCGGTCAATATATCTGCACGTGTGACACCTCACCAGCGATCAGTAAGGTACCATCACACTTGGCGACGCTCCAGCGATCCTGACAACGATGCGACCTGTAAGGATAGCTGCAGCGTCAGTACGTGGTCACTGGTGAGATTGTCACACTGAGGGGAAATCGCTAACGCCGCTTGTGGTACTTCCACTGCGAGCAGGCGGGAGATGATCGGCTGCGTCGCTGCTGACCTCTGTGTGGCAGGAGATGACCCTCGGCTACCGTCGGGAGATCAGCGGCTAGAGCTGCTGATCTCCTGACGGTAGCCGTGGTTCAAATTCAGCACCAATTCGTGGCCGGACTGCGCCTGTCGCTGGTCGCAGCTGAGCGCAGTGACCAATCAATCAGTGATGGGAGATTTCCATTACAGAGAGACAGACAGACACGATAAGGCGATTATATAGTAGGATGTATATATTTTTTTTATAACCCTTTTAAGAGAAAGTAGGAATATTGCTAGGTTATGCCATCCAATTGTCTACGGTGGGCCCCCACCATTGATCGTGACACTTTTTTAGCGTTGTGTCCTACAACTAAGATTTTGCTTAGCAGCAGCCCGGAGGAGTGGGGGAACTTTAGTCGCTCCTGTTCACTTCAATGCAGTGGTTTAAGGAAGGCTTAGAAGGGTGCGGGGTCTACTAGCCCCTTGTACAAACGGATACATTAGTAGGAATGCTCCATCCTGATCACTGCCTGGTACAAA
Source organism: Allobates femoralis (assembly GCA_033576535.1). Taxonomy (NCBI): domain Eukaryota; kingdom Metazoa; phylum Chordata; class Amphibia; order Anura; family Aromobatidae; genus Allobates; species Allobates femoralis. The sequence goes on from JARQOC010000007.1 coordinate 99,609,817, forward strand.
CACATCCACAGGTGAATAAACGAAACACTGGCTCATGGGGAAATTGCATTGTATATTTTCAACTATAAAAATCCTTCGTATCGGCAGCCCTTTGCTGATTGTAAACGGGGACTGGACTGACGACAACATGATGCAGTGCAAGGACTGAGCGATTGTATTACTAATCATTCTCCTTGTATCGATCTGTACAAACATTCATTTTAAAGAGAATCTATCAGCAGAGTTTTGCTAACTCCTCTAAGACCAACACATTGTAGGCAAAGAGATTCTGAAACTAATTTGGATTACTGCGTGCATCTGTTCTGTCACAATTAAAGCATTTAGTTGTAGGCATCTAGTAGAGCTGGGAGAGCTGCCCCTGCCCACACATCATCTCTATAGAGATTGTCCATTGATAGTGAGGTGTCATGCACAGTAGGGGGTGTGTCAGACTGGTGTGCGCGTGACAAAGTAGTTATGTAATGGTAATCACCAGGTGATAAAGCCTTTAGTTTACATAAAAAATATCAGACCCTTTTGTTTATTAACCCCTGCAGCATGCTGACTTCTGTTTTACATAGCAAAAATCTGCTGAAAGATTCTCTTTAATGAGCCCCGATCTTCTTGCACAGAGTCCATTGGTGCTCAATATGGTCAGAAATCAGTCCTTGCAAATCGAGCATATTCTATCAGATTATTGGAGGTCCTGCATTGACCACCGCATTCATTAGCTCTAGAAGCTACCGAATGTAAAATTACAGGTCATTGCTGGGTACAGCAGATCGGCTCCTGTGAATGTGAACATAGACTGGCCTGCAGAACCCGGCAGTGCCCATTGCACACTGTAGCTCTGTCCAGTGTCTGATGGATCATGTGACAGCGGATCCGGGTGTTGGATACTAGGAATGGGTCATCATTCACAAATGCTTGGAGAAACCCTTCATAAGCAGCACCTTAGCCCTGTAATACTCAGGAGTGATGGTGAAGGTTATGAAAGAGTGTGCTGTTGATGCATTTCTAAAGGGGGTGTCACACGTGTCAATGTCGTCAGCGATATGATCGCTGACGACATTGACGGCTGATTGCTGGTGAGCTGTCACACAGACAGACTCACCAGCGATCAATTGACCAGTGACATCATGGAAACGATTTAAATATCGTTTCCACGATGTCCTGCTCCCGCTGCCAGGCTGCTGGAAGCAGGAGCAGCCTGGTCTCCAAGGTACACTGCGGGTAACTAGGCAGCGCGCGCTGCCTAGATACCCGACGTGTACCTTAGTTACCAGCCTCCTCCGCTCACCCGGTGAGCGGAGGAGGCTGGTAACTAAGGTACACGTCGGGTGACTAGGCAGCGCGCGCTGCCTAGATACCCGACGTGTACCTTAGTTACCAGCCTCCTCCGCTCACCGGGTGAGCGGAGGAGGCTGGTAACTAAGGTACACGTCGGGTATCTAGGCAGCGCGCGCTGCCTAGTTACCCGCAGTGTACCTTGGAGACCAGCTCCCAGCGCTTGTGACAGGCGCTGGGAGCTGGAATATCGCTAGTCCCGGTGTCACACGCAGCGATGCTGCGTGTCCACCGGGCGACAATCGCCAGGTTTCAGAGCTGATTCTGAAACCTGGCGATCATCAACCAGCGATTTATCGCTGGTTGATGCAGTATGTCACACGCGTCAATATCGCTGCAACGTCACGTGCAGACGATATCGTGCAGGCGATATTGACGCGTGTGACACCCCCTTAAAGCGAACCTGTCACCCCCTCCAGGCATCTAAAGATAACATAGCCACCTTCTGCAGCACTAAGGCTGCATTCTGACAAGGTGTCTATAGCATTTATGCTCCCTTGATTCATTGAAATAAAGACTTTTATAAGATCTGTTTCAAACCTGAACGAAGACCGGGAGGCGGTTTTCAAGCGTCTGTCTCCCTCCTCTGTGGTGTCAGTCATCCCTCTCTGCTCTCTGTGCACCTCCTCCAGGGCCACCTCCCTGCATTACAGAGCTGAGCTTTGTCAGCTCTGCTACAACATAGAGCTGCTATTATAGGAGACCCCACAGTAGTAATCTAGTAGGAGGATCCTGAGCAGACAAAGCACTGCCTGCTACATAACAGCCCTTGAGCTGAGCTGTCAGCAGTGCAGCAGAGTTGAGTTTGTGCTTTAGATCAGAGGCTGAGGAGCAATGCTGCTGGGTACAAGAAACTGAAAGTGAAACCTGCTTAACCTAAGGGCTGCTATGTATCAGGCAGTGCTTTGACTGCTCAGGGTCCTCCTGCTAGATTTACTACTGTGTGGTCTCGTATAACAGCAGCTCTATGTTGTAGCAGAGCTGACAAAGCTCAGCTCTGTAATGCAGGGAGATGGCCCTGGAGGCGGCACACAGAGAGCAGAGAGGGATGACTGACACCACAGAGGAGGGAGACAGACGCTTGAAAACCCGCCTCCCGGTCTTCGTTCAGGTTTGAAACAGATCTTATAAAAGTCTTTATTTCAATGAATCAAGGGAGCATAAATGCTATAGACACCTTCTCAGAATGCAGCCTTAGTGCTGCAGAAGGTGGCTATGTTATCTTTAGATGCCTGGAGGGGTTGACAGGTTCGCTTTAAGGCTTACAGACATGGCAGCACCATTACTTGCAACAGCGCCACATTGCTGCTGCCCTGTAAATCACACATTGTCACTTTAGGCCAAATAATGTTGGCACGTCTGCCCATCACAGCCCGGCCCCCAGTGGAGTAGACGTTACAGCACAGTCTTTACTAATTGTATTTTCCAGAACGTCTGCACGAACCTCTTCCCTATCCATTATGATGAGACGGAGGAATCCGAGCTTCAGACCATTCTGCTTCTCATCATACAAACTTTTTTTATTGTCTTTTAATTTTGGTTCTACTTTCTGTTTGGAAATCTTCCCGGTATCATACGAGTCAGTCTGTATGGCCGTCGTCTCGGCTTCGGGTGCAGATAAACCATTTATTTTGATTGCATTTTGTTTGGAGGTTAAGCATCTGTACATTTACACAGCGAATTATGCAGATTGCCATATAATCCAATTTGTTTCCTCTCTCCAAACAAATGAAATCTTCCTGCTGGACCTGGGATTGAGCCTGTGGCTCAGATTGATGAGGTATAACGAGGCGGGAAGCTCTGCCAGTCTCTGAGCTCCAGACACCACAGGGTGTACGTTTCTTTTCTCTTCTGCCGCTTCAGTCGCCTCTGTTTTGCCTCAGATGCCTGAAAGAAAGTATTTGCTAATGTGTCTCAGTGGAAAATGTCATTTCTATTGGTATAATAGATGCTAATTCTCTCCTGTAATTCTCTGTACTGCTGACTGATCCTTCCTCATCTACTTTGTAGCTTTCAGTTTAACCTTCGCACGCTGATCTAAAATGCTATGTGCTGTTGGGCAATGTTGCTCCATACACTGTGTAATTTTTCCCATGGTTAACAAGCCAACCTGAAATACTCTGTGCTGCTAGGCAATGGTGCTCCATCCACTGTGTAACTTAATCTGTAACCTTTGTAAGATGGTGACTGGCTACATTGCGAATGGCCGACATGTATCTGGGCTTTAAATGAAAAAGGATTCCTCCTCTGTCTTCCTCCTGAAGCTAGCAAAGTGAGTGAAATACTTCACCTTTTATATGGCTAACAGGCTTGCCTGAAATACTCTGTGCTGCTGTATGATCCTTTTCTATCCACAATGAAAATCTCAATCCGTAACCATCTTCAAAACCTGCTGCACACTCCTCTTCTGAAATACTCTGTGCTGCTACGCCACCCTGCTGTAATGGCTTTGTAGTTTTAACTTTCTAACCTCCAACACGATTAGCACACTGATCTGAAATACTTAGTGCTTCTGAGTGATCCTGCTCGATCTACTGTGTTACTTAATCTGTAAGCTTCTACATGACTCCTTAATTACTCTGTGCTGCTGTGGTTATCACCCCTTCCTCAGTCAGCGGCAGTGTTATTTGTACATAGATGTATGACTCTGCACACATGAAGGACCTCACGGACCTCCCGTACGTGATCATATGCACAGAATCGCACTTCGCTTTTGGAACCTGATTATTCCCATTGCTACGGCTCTTTATAGATGGAGAATAAAGGCATAAGAAGACAGTCAGTGAGCGTTACCGGTCCATCCATTAGATGATACAGTCGATATCAGGATGTAACTGTTATTCCGAGCACCAAAAAGGAAGTCCTCGCTGTCTGTTCTGGTAAAGGGAATATACCCGAGAGCGTGCCTTAAAGGCAGGGCTGTGGAGGGCTCTGACTTCGACTCTGACTCCTCAATTTCCCTGAATTTGACTGGCTTCGACTTACGACTCCAACATCCGACTCTTCCATTACTCCGACTCCACCAAAATGGACTCCAACTCCACAGCCCTGCTTAAAGCAACAGTGCCAGCGTTACCGCTTTTATGGCATATATGGCACTTAGTCCTCATATCGCCAACATCCGGGGCACCAAAGTCATGGTTTCCAATAGAAAGTTCAAAATAAACCTCAAAATCCTGTAAGAAATACTTGAGTTTCCAATCAAATTTCTGATAAATCTTTGGACGGACAATTCTGCACAAAGGATACAATGTATCAGATTTGATGTGATTGTCTTCACTTCTCCCCATCCTGTATGTCATAATGCAGTTTCGGCAGAGTTCTCCAGCAGATCTTAACTTCTTTGACGAGGACTTTAGAGATAAAACAAGGAATGAGATGGAAAAGAGAAGAAATGTTTGCGTCATTGAGTATGCAGGAGATGGGAATCCCTTCTCGTAGATCTCGTCTACACCCCGGTTCTCCGTGCTGAGGATCTGAGGAGTAGTAGTTATACCGGACTGCAGGTTTTTCTTATGAAGACCCCTATAATCAACAGGTGGATATTAGTCAATGTGATTGATTATACGTGGCCTTCATTATGGCGCTTTTGGTCAGGGGTATCTCTGCTCCATTCACTTTTTATTGGCCACCCTACCCCAGAGATACAGATCCCAGATCCCATATTCAAGGGTAGCCTGTCAGTACAGGTACTTGGTGTACCCTGAGCAGTTCTGGCCACCTTTTTCCATCCTCTGGTTTTGCACCATTTCCATCTCCCTTAATTGACAGCACTTAGGAGGGTGGAAATATTTTAGATGGCAAACAAGAAAGTGCATCATGACAGTGCTTGGTTTGGACAGTCAGGTGGGCTGACACTTTCATATCCAAAAAAATCACAGATGTAACAGAGTGTACTTATCAATATTAGGTTATAGCACTAGTGACCTGCAAGTGCAAAATATTGCTGACCAACCAACCATGGGCTGTGAGTGCTTGGTGTTATAGATGCACACAGATCCGTGTAGTGCACCATGCTGGTTTAAGTGACTCCTTGCTATTAGATCTTACTATTAATACATCTAAACAACAAAGCCCAACACATCTCTTCCAAATGTTATCTGGGACTTCGTGGTCTTCAGCCGGTTATACCCCTGCAGGTTTTCCACCTATTGGTTACTAATATTTTTGTTTTTGTTTTTGAAGCTTTACAAGACCCCTCTTTCTATCACTCATTTGAAGTCATTGTGGTTTATCATGGTATTAATGATGATGCTGTAAACTGCTATTACCTTGCACTTGAGGCGACAGATGATGGATTTTATGGCTCATCATAAACCTGAGATTAAATTAATGCTGTAATAATTATGAAACCTTTAGGCTATGTCCCAACACGTTATAGCAAAAAATGCAGCAAAACCTTAGGGGTTTGCACTAACTCTTGATTTCTTGGCAGATTTGCTGCGTTTTTGCTGTGTTTTTGCTGTAGAACACTGCAAAAACGCCAAAACAATTGACAGCTCATTCTATAAAAACGCAGCGAAACCTGTGCTGCCGCAAGGAAATGAAGCCAATGTGTGTGAAACGTTTCCCTAAATTACAAGTTTTGCTTGAAGTCCAAAATGTAGGTTTAGATTAGCACAAAACAAGGTAAACACAGCTCTAAAACACAGTAAAAAAAACCCTGTGTGAACATGGCCTAACTATATCTATCCTTTCTGCACATTGCAGGTTTGAACTAGTGCTTTACTTTTGCAGCTGCCGCTTGTCTTTTCACGGTTGCTCAACCTTCTCCCGGCCATATCTCATAAGATTGTGGGACGTTGTATTATAATCCGCTCTAATGGCTTCCTACTGCAGTAAAGTATATCACTATGACTATTAGGATTTATGGTCATTGTGGGATTCATACATTGTCTATTATGCATAAGATGCGGCACAGTGGAAGGTAATGTTTGGCCTTAGATCTTATGGCCCATAATAGATTCGATTAACGGGTGCGTGCAGCTCGGAGCTTAGTGCATATAAATGGCCATTGGAGCAGAGAGAAGCTGCTTTTTTATGGACAAGTCCAATATGATTGACTGTCTTCAGTTTCTTCTGTGATCAGTGACTGCAGCTTTGCAACATTGCTTATTGAAGTGTTAGGCTGTCTGAAATGATCTACCGTATTTAGTTATTAGAGGCTAAACGCAATGCATTGTCAATACATTGTGCTTTTCACTGCAGCTCCTCTTCCTCATTTGGAAGCTGTGACACATCCCCACCACATCCTGCCCCATCGACATCTGCTTCTGTCACCAGGCACTGCTGTATTCACTCTATCGGTGGTTCTGATGATAGAATAGAAGTCAGTTTTGGAATCTCTGGAGAGCACAGGCTCCTCTCATCCACTAAGGTTAGACTGGCTGGGACCTGCAGTACTTCACTGTGTGGTGTCCAGCTAAAGTCATTAATTCCTAAGCTTCAGCCTATTGGAAAGCACCACACCCTACTAATAACTTCAGCTTCCTCCTGCAAGCTGCCAGAAATAACTTTGAGTTTTCCTGTGTTCGGCCTGTATTTTGGACACTTCTCCAGCCTCATGATTTTGTACCTTTCTGCCATCTTGGTTTTGACCCTGATTCCTGACTGCACTACTAGATCCTGAATTTGTCCTTTGTGACCAACTGGCTTTGACCATGCTTGGCGACTTTCTTGTCTCTCATCTACAGCCCTTCCATAGGCAGCAACCCCCTGGACCTTGTTGTAAATCCAGATCCCTGTATAGGGGTTAAAGGCTTTCTGAGTTTCTTGTGGTTCTGACTAATGGAGCGGCTGGTGCCTAGTCTGTCCGGGACAGCCTTTTTGTGCCTGTAGCCTCGGACAGACGTCACACTGTTTACATGTGCATACTCAGCCGGTCATCAGTGCACACAGAGGAAATGTAGAGTATTATAAAGACTTAATTATTGTGGACTAGGTGCCACCATTGGAGAAAGAACATATTAAGGTAGAGTAGGGGCTTCTAAACATTTGCTTACCCCCGGAATTTTTGTCAATGTAAAATTGTTACCAGGTGGCATTTGCGTGTCTGTCAGTCCATGGAAAGAATCTCTGGATGGATTATACGCAGAGGTGGTGCCGTAACAATGTGTCAGAACTCTTTCCATATGCATTAGAGGATTCCCTAAGTAATAAATGGACCGCTCTGTCTAAATGGGATCTTGACATTTTCCATTTTCCCAGTCGGGATGTTTCTGTTCTGACATCTCTCTGCATCTCGTGAAATCAATTTGGAAATCTTCTTCTCATTAATCGAAATTCGGCTGTGTTGTGGGCAAATAAACACAGTGATACAAACCGCACGGATGGCGGCCGGGTCACAGGAGAGGTGTCTACACCTCAGAAAATAGACTCCCTCCATCGCTGACTGTCACGGGAGAAGTGTCTACAGTGCAGAAAACAGACTCCTCCAATGCTGACAAGTCAGTTATTAGAATTGGCGTAATCCTCTGGCTGCAAAAATATACGCTCCGCAGACGGGAGACTCATCCGTGCAAACTGTGTGCGGCAGACATGATCTGTGTGATATAAAGTTACAGATGTGGTCCCTGAATGGGCCCTGAACGTGAAAAGTGTCTCGAGAATTTCAAAACATTATAGGAAACTGCATTTATTTTGTCTGGTCCATCATGACGATCAGTCATAAGGATACAGCAATACCTGTTGCACTCCTTTATGTGGAGATCTCCCTGTCTGGGGAAGATATGGACATTGCAGAAACCTTGTAATAGTTCACAGCCCCCAACCATGGCTATGGTGCCTGGTAAATGACATCTGACCTCTCCTATGTCCTGCCCAAGGCCGGCGTCAGCACACGGGCAAGTGCCAGGGCCCTTGACTGCCGGGGGGGGGGCCCTGTGCTTTTACTGCTTAATGCTCCTCTCTCCGCTTCCCCCTGATAGCTGTGGGGCCCCTGGGCACTGTGTATTTGCCCCTGACATGGGCCCCCTGAGACTTTCGCCTGGGACCTACAAAAACCTGGAGCCGGCCCTATCACTGCCCAATAACTTCTGCAGCCTGGAATATCTTGCAAATTGCTTTTCTGGCAGTAAATGCCATTACCACCTTACCACATGTGCCCAGCGCTGCAAGGTTAATTCTAGCCGATCTTAATAGAGATCCCTGAACTACTTCAAGCAAACGCCGACATTGGGATTACATTTCCAATTGCATTTATGATGGTCACAGCTGCTGTGAAGTAGGAGCTGGTCCTAGGAGATATTTCAGATCTTGCTGAATCCTTAAATAACAATTGGATAAACTGACGGCACTTCCTAACCTGAATGTCTGAACTCGTGCACACTGAACATAACAACATATAGTATCACAGTAACTGATGCACTCAAGAAAGGGGGGGGAAAGACTGATGGATGCAAAGTGTGAACGCAGGAAGTGAACATGCATTACTGCTTAGAAAAGACATGGACGCTTTAAAAAAAAATGAGACCTGTATTTTTTGGCCAATAAAATGCACTTTCCCCAAAAATTTGGGGGGAAAGTGGGGATGCATCTTATGGTCTGGATGTACTATGGCCGAGGAGGGTGACTGGCAGCGGTGAAGCAGGTCATCAGAGGCAGTGGGACCCCCTGCCTGTGACCATGTGGGCCCGCTGTTTAAGCTTCTTTAATATTCACCTCTCTCCCCGCCCATCACCTCTCAGCACGGAAACCAGGCTGAGGGGTGGGTGGGACAATGTGCGGGGGGAGAGTTAAAATTAAACAGCGGGCCCACACGACCACCCATTGCACTGCAACCGTGGACGATCAACTGTATGGATATTCACTGCTTCCTACGCAATCTCATTGGCATGGGGGCAGTGAATATCCCTGCCCTGGACAGATGATTATACTGGCTGTATCTTGCAGCATCACAACATCTTTCTGTCTTCATTTGCCGGCAGCTGTGTGTGTTATGCGGTGCATGACATCGATGTCGTCACTTCGTGCCGCCCATATGCTGGTCAGCTACTGGCATGAGAAGAGGATGATGTGACACAGCGAGGGACGACGAGTATAATCGCTTATTATTTCTAAGTGTGCACTGTGATTGGGGACATATACCTGGATGGGGGGCCATGTGTCAGAATGGGGGATCACGTACCAGGATGGGGCATATATGCCAGGATATGGGCCATGTACCAGGATAGGGGACATATATACCTTGAAAGGGCCCAGGTTGTGGACATTAGTGCAGAACATGGGGACATTACCCCATAAATGTGTCAGCAGCAGATCCCCCTACCCCACCCCATAACAGTGCATCATGACCACATTTTTTCCTTTCATTTTTTTCCTGTGCTTCTTATAGTCTGAAAAATACGGTACTTAGATAAAAATGGGCAGTTTTATGTGATCCCAGTGACCACGTCACAGTGTATCTCTCAACTGGATCCCAACCTAGTGACTGTAAAGTAACTGGGAGGATTGTACAGACTGAGGGCACAAATCCCTAATACAGAAATGGATAACCTACTGGCTCTTCCTAAGGTGGCATGGTAAGTGGGCTCAAATAAATCTGGCCATATTTATCTGCTAAGTACGGTATCTCATCGTGTTCCCAAAAATATGTTTGTTTCTTTCTAAGCAGTAATGCATGTTCACATTCCTGTGTTCACACTTTGCGTCCTCTAGCGGTTTTCCCTCTGGCTTGAGTCCAAATGTTATTATGATAGTGTATGTCATGTTCAGTACGCCCCAGTTCAGACCTTCAGGTTAGGAAGTGTCGGCAGGTTTTTTTTTTTTGTTTTTTTTTTTAAAGAAGGATAAAGCAAGAACTGAATATCTCCTAGGACCAGCTCCTACTTCACCGCAGCCGTCCCAGTCATAAATGCAACTGGAAATGTAATCCCAATGGTCGAGTCTGATTCCAGTAGCGCAGGGATCTCTATTAAGATAGGCTACAATTAACCTTGCAGCGCTGGGCACATGTGGTAAGGTGGCAATGACATTTACTGCCAGAAAAGCAATTTGCAAGATATTCCAGACTGCAGAAGTTATTGGCTAGTGACATAGGAGAGGTTGGATGTCATTTACCGGGCTGCTTCGTTATGGTTGGGGGCTGTGAGTTATTACTGTTACTTATTAGATTTCTGCTATCTCCACATAAAGGAGCAAACTATCACTGGCCAGATGTGTGGTCTTTAGTAGCCACTTGGTAGCTGTAATTGATATTTATCTTGCTGGAATATGTTTGAGCATTGCTTCAATGGACGATATCACCTCCTCTGGCCTAATGCTTCAGATGAAGTCGTGAAACCTACATCTATAATGAGGCAATATAGAATCCTGAGGGTTCGGCTGAATTTCACTTTCCTCTAATTATAAAAATAAGGATTAAAACCCAAAGCACGTCCCCTGAATGCATCACTTTCTATCAAAGCAGAGAGACTTTGATTGTACGTCTGGAGCCATCAGTCACTGTCTGGCCCTCGCCACATTCGCTGAGCTTCACGAAGGACACCTTATAACAAATTTACTCTAATCTAATGCTCCTTTTTTGGAGGATTATCACATATCTTTGAAATGAATGGTAAATGCTGCCAGTGAGGACCCGTATGACCTCCTGCTAAAAATCTGCAGTGAAACATTTGCCTGGAACTGACAATTCCCGGCTCCTTCTGGACGCATTGATTGCTGCACTGCGCGGACCGCTGAGAGAATAAAGGCTCGTATGATACAGCTGCATCTCAATGAATTAGAATTATGTTTAATGTTAAATGGAGTCCATCTTTATAATGCCAGTGTCCGTCTTACAAGCAGCATATTTGTCCCCCATTCTGGTATATACCAGTGCATCTCCATGAATGAGAATATCATCAAAAAGTTACTTTATTTCAGTAATTCAATACATAAAGTGACACACATCTATTATATAGAGTCAGCACACACAGAGGGGTCTATTTCATGTGTTTATTTCTGTTAATGTTGATGATTATGGAAACCCAAAGGTCATTAGCTCAGAAAATTAAAGTAGGGAGGGCGAAGAGCTGCGAGATAAAATATTCCCTACATAGGTATCAGACTGTTCACATTGTGTGGTTGTGTGAGTCACAACCACTATAAAAGCAGATCACGGCTGCTGCAGTCCCCAGCGTGGTGCATATAGAGGAGGGAGGATGAAGGGTTAAACATCGTGCTGCAGTATTCCACCAGATATCAAAAGGTGTTTATTAGCAAACACCAACTCCCTGAAACATGGCAATATATTAATTTGACCTGAAGAAGAGGCCAGGGAGCCCTGAAACACGTTGACTAATAAATCAATATTATATAATAATAATAATAATAATTATTATTATTATTATTATTATTATTATATAATATTGATTTATTAGTCAACGTGTTTCAGGGCTCCCTGGCCTCTTCTTCAGGTCAAATTAATATATTGCCATGTTTCAGGGAGTTGGTGTTTGCTAATAAATCAATATTATATTCACCCTTTGATGTCTCGTGGAATACTTTAATTTTCTGAGAAACCTTTGGGTTTCCATAATCATCAACATTAATAGAAATAAACACATGACATAGATCCCTCTGTGTGTAATGACTCTCTATAATATATGTGGTCACTTTATGTATTGAATTACCGAAATAAGTAATTCTTTGATATTCTTATTCATTCAGATGCAGCTGTAAGTGAGGGATTGGAGCCACACCCCAATGATAGAAACATATCTAGTTTATTGAGAAAAGCGGTGTATAAGTTTTCTGGTAATTGTCCTATTGGTGAAAGAAATGCACAACTGAAATGTGATTTGGTGCAGAAATAAATCTGCAGCATGTACATTTTTTCAACGTTTTTCCAACTCTAGAATGCCGGACAGAACGCAAGGAAAAAAACACACCAAAACTCGTCAAAAATTGCAAATAGATGCACATTTGGTGCAGAAATTTCTGCAACCAGATCCTTAACATGCGCATGTGGCCTTTACAGGGAATCTGTCAGGTTGTTTATGCCCCCCAACCTATCACTACCTTCCTACTACATCCCTAATCATCCCTGTCTGAGCTAAATGTGTCCTGTAATTACTGACCTGTCCCTATGTTAATAAGCAGGGTGTCGTCAAGAGTGTGGGCGTTTTCTCCGACTCCATGTTCCCCCTCGCTTCCTGGTTAACACTCCCCGATGCGTGTAATTGCCTCATTCAAATGCACGATCCCAGTGTCTGAAAATAATCTCCTTCCTGGTATGATGCTGCGGTACGTCATTTCCAGTCTGGAGCATTCATGGTAAGTATCGAGTGTACTGGTACGGCTCCAGGGCCCGTGCAATGCACATTCTGAAGCCAGCAAGTACACCCAATTACTCACCCACAATGCACACAGCCGGAAATGACACACCCATGTCATTGTCACATTAAGCCACACGTTTTTTAGGCCTGGCCACCCCCTTTATCAGATAAGTGTCTAAAACACATTCTACACTGTGTGCAGAATTATTAGGCAAATTAGTATTTTGATCACATGATACTTTTTATCGATGTTATCCTACTCCAAGCTGTATAGGCTGAGAGCCAACTACCAATGAAGTAAATCAGGTGATGTGCGTCTCTGTAATGAGGAGGGGTGTGGTGTAATGACATCAACACCCTATATAAGGTGTGCAAATGCCTTTCCTTTGGAAAAATGGGTCAGAAGAGAGATTTGACGGGCTCTGAAAAGTCCAAAATTGTGAGATGTCTTGTAGAGGGAGGCAGCAGTCTGGAAACTGCCAAACGTTTGAAGCGTGATCACCGGACAATCAAGCTTTTCTTGGCAAATAGCCAACAGGGTCGCAAGAAGCGTGATGGGCAAAAACGACGCAAAATAACTGCCCATGAATTGAGGGAAATCAAGCGTGAAGCTGCCAAGATGCCATTTGCCATCAGTTTTGCCATATTTCAGAGCTGCAACATTACTGGAGTTGGAGTATCAAAAAGCACAAGGTGTGCTATAGACAGGGACATGGCCAAGGTAAGGAAGGCTGAAAAACCACCACCTCTGAACAAGAAACATAAGATAAAACGTCAAGACTGGGCCAAGAAATATCTTAAGACTGATTTTTCAAAGGTTTTCTGGACTGATGAAATGAGAGTGACTCCTGATGGGCCAGATGGATGGGCCAGAGGCTGGATCAGTAAAGGGCAAAGAGCTCCACTCCGACTCAGACGCCAGCAAGGTGGAGGTGGGGTACTGGTATGGGCTGGGATCATCAAAGATCAACTTGTGGGACCTTTTCGGGTTGAGGATGGAGTGAAGCTCAACTCCCGGACCTACTGCCAGTTTCTGGAAGACAACTTCTTCAAGCAGTGGTACAGGAAGATGTCAGTATCGTTCAAGAAAAACATGATTGTCATGCAGGACAATGCTCCATCACATGCATCCAACTACTCCACAGCGTAGCTGGCCAGTAAACGTCTAAAAGAAGAAAAAATGACATGGCCGCCTTGTTCACTGATCTGAACCCCATAGAGAACCTGTGGTCCCTCCTAAAATGTGAGATCTACAGGGAGGGAAAACAGCACACCTCTGGGAACAGTGTCTGGGAGGGAAAACAGTACACCTCTGGGAACAGTGTCTGGAGGCTGTGGTGGCTGCTGCACACAATGTGGATCATAAACATGATCAAGCAACTGACACAATCTATGGATGGAGGCTGCTGAGTGTCAACATAAAGAAAGGGGGCGATATTGGGCACTCATTTTTTTGGGGTTTTGTTTTTACATGTCAGAAATGTTTATTTCTACATTTTGTGCAGTTATATTGGTTTACCTGGTGAAAATAAACAAGTGAGATGGGAATATATTTGGTTTTTATTAAGTTGCCTAATAATTCTGCACAGTAATAGTTACCTGCACACACAGATTCCTCTTAAGAGCCAAATCTAAAAAACCCTCCAACTTCCAAAAATATTAAGCTTTGATATTTGAGTCTTTTGGGTGATTGAGAACATAATAAAAATAATCCTCTACAACACAACTTGCCTAATAATTCTGCACACAGTGTATAGTGCAAGTCATGAAAGACTTTTTTTTTTTTTTTTTCTTTGACAAATTATGGTACATCTAAAGTTTGGTGCATTAATTGGTAGCTGTGCCCCAACGTCCGCAGCGGAGGGCGGACAAAAGAGGAAATGGCCCATAGGATCATTCCCCTAACAAAATATGAACAGACATAAAATACATAAAGCAAAGTTTTATCAATACTGCATAAGAAACTGGTGTGCCCTTTTTAATGGGATACAATGGAATTATTTTTCTGGAATGGTATTGTGCAGTCCCTCCAATGTGCGTGTGTTTTTAATGAAGTCTAATAATGTAATGGATCTCTGAAGGAAGTGCTGGATGACCGCAGACCTTTATGAGCTGTAATCTGAGTGATCCCTCTGCTAGTCCAGAGGACTGCACTGAATTAACCAGGCTGAGAGTGAATGCACACGTGTTGATCTCCGCTCGCGCTCGGCTGCGGTTACTAGTGTGCAGTATATACTGCTGTGCTCTGACAGTCAAACTGTTGTTTACAAGTGTGAATCGTCATACCCTGCAGGGTTCATTAAAAGCTTCCTGCCCTGCTTCATTGGGGCCTGTCTTTATTTTCTTACCCATATACCTTGCCCCCCTACAACTTTGTAGGACCTAGTCTCAGCTCAGTGACAGCTTCATGCTGCGTTACTGTCTGCAAACGTCTGATCTCATTTTTCTGCAAATTAGTGATTTGTGTGCCCTGAATGTTGAAGCAGAAACGCCACCAATATCTTTCCTGTGTCCCTGTATGACGAGCCTGTTCTGCCCCCATTACCTGCTATCTGATGTCTGCCCCATTATTACATGGATGCAATTAGAACGGATCCAGCTGTAATTTTTTTGCAAAAAAGGTGTACATAAACAACTTTTTTTTTTATCCATTTTTTTGCAAGATCCGTTTTTTTTAAATGGGAGTCTATGGAAAACGGATCCTGTAACTGATTGATATTTAATAAGACTCTGTTAATATCCTGTATGCTTATTATTAAATTTGAGGGGCGTTTTTGGTCTCTGATGGGATTTCTCAAAGTAATTTTGTTTTTTGTATGTTTTTAAAAAATATATTTTTATATATATTTCAATAAAGTGATATCTATACCCAAACTTTAGCTATCAAACTCATTCCATATATAGGTTGTGTTCAAAAGGTTGAGTTTAGCACTACGAAATTTGTGGCCATAATATAGGTTAATAATGATTGATAATTAGCCTCTGTTTTTCTTTCATTTGTAAAGGATTTGTTTCTTTGCTTATAGGATCAGATTCACATAGATGAAAATACCGTAGATGGCAATTTAACAGATCCATTTTTCAATCACTTAAGGGTTAAAAAAAATGGAGCTGAAATCCGCAATATTAAAAAACACAGTGTGTCTACAACTTTTTTTGCCAATAGATTGCTGCTGGATCCCTCTCCCCCCAATAATTGACCCCATGTTACAAACTACACCTTTGGATGAATTTATCTTTGGGTACGGGGGGCATATTGACACCATAGGTGCTTCATGGGATTTTAGACCATTGGCCGTTAAAGGAAGCATAAATACATTTATACCACTAAAATTTTGTTTTAGCCCGGCACCAAAATTAGTCATACAATACCTTATATGTGGCTCTACAGTACCGTTTGCCCTCAAGGCAGGGTTCAGGAGGGAAGGATGGCTATTTGACTTGTTGATTTCAGATTTCCCAAAAATACGGTAGTTTGTAGTCTCCCTATACAGAGCCTGTAAGTACCAAAAGAGCAGAAACCCTTTCTCAAGTGACCCACATTTTGGAAGTCACACCCCTGCGGGAGTTCATCTACAGGTGTAGTGATTATTTTGACTCGTGGATGTTTTCCAGTAATGAACAGGAGATGTTGCAAAATGAAAATCGCAAATCTGCCATTGTAGTGAATGTACATTGTAGTGCAAGTACAAAACAAAAACCAGCAAATTACTTTTTGGGTCTTTTTTGTACGCTAGGCAATGTGTGATAAATTTGACAGGACAGGTTTATTTTTCGGGTCAGTACTATTACAGGAGTGCTGGAGGGGGAAGAGAAAACTTCAAAATGCAGCGATCGTTATTGATCATCTAGAAGATAGCAAAGGGTTAATTTAACATCATCAGAACCTGAACTAATCAAGTCCTGAGGATGTCGTTGGTCATACCTGGCATTCTGCACCGGAATCTCTGCGCTTGCAGGACTCTGGGGCTCCTGGTCCCAGAAAGACCACCAACCGTAAAGAAACATTGGCGCTGCGTAAAGCCTAGCAAGCATCAATGTTGTACCGTCGGCTGTTGCGAACAGGTTAGGCACGTGAAATGCAGGTCAATGGTGTTCAGATCTGGTGATTGTTTCAGCCATTGCAGAATATTCCAATTTTTTTTTTTACTTTTGCAGGTTGTTTTAGCTCATTGTCCATCTGTCTGGGAAGCGCAGTCTACTCAATTTTGTTGAATCTGAGCAGAAAGTCTCGCCCTGTACACTTTGGAATTTATCCGGCTACTTGTGTTTTCAGTCACATCATCCATAACCATCAGTGTCCCAGGGCTATTGGGAGCCCTGCATGCCCGGCCAACACACACAGTCTCCACCATGTATTATAAAGGATGTGCTGTGCTCTGAATAAGGAGACATTCCAAGCCTTCTCCAGACTTTCTTCTTCCTGTCATTCTGGTACAGGTTGATATTAAGGCCCCGTTACACAACACAACATCGTTAACGATATCGCTTAAACGTCACGGGTTTGGAGTCGTTCAAGCGACATCGTAAGGAAGACGTTGCATGTAACACCGTGATTCAACTACAATAAGTCGTTGGATCGCTCATCGCAGGTTTGAGAACATGTTCCAAATCACACAATCAACGATCAGCCAACGTGGTATATCGTGTGTGACACCGCGTTAACAATGTCGTTTATGACTTCGCCCATTCATATCAATGAGCAGTTATCGTTCGCTGGGTTGTGCGAACGATACTTGCTCACAACATCGTTGGTGCGTCGTCCACAATATCTTTTCTCTCAAATGTTTTTATTGAAAATTTGTTTGGGAAAAGGGAAGGGGGATAATATACAAGGTGGTATATAAGGGATAGATACATAATACAGACATACATAAACATTGGGAGAGTCATACAATGGGTGACAATGTATAGGTATGCAAATACAAAGCAAATACAAATAGCAATATACAATATCCACAATAGCCACAATATCCACAATATACAATATCCACAATATCTAGACGTGTGACATCTCACCAACGGTGTCAAAACGGTGTTGGAAACGACCGCGCTCCCTTGAGATCATTGCCGACATCGTTCCAATGTCGTGCCTCTGTATTTGCACTTTGTGGTGACCCCTCTGTATTTGCTCCTTGTGGTTACCCTTATGTATTTGCACCTTGTGGTGACTCCTCTGTATTTGCACCTTGTGATGACTCCTCTGTATTTATTTCTTGAGGTGGCCTCTCTGTATTTGCACTTTGTGGTGACCCCTCTGTATTTGCACCTTGTGCTGACACCTCTGTATTTGCACCTTGTGGTGACACCTCTGTATTTGCACCTTGTGTTGACACCTCTGTATTTGCTCCTTGTGGTGACTCCTCTGTATTTGCACCTTGTGGTGACTCCTCCTGTATTTGCACCTTGTGGTGACCCCTCTGTATTTGTACCTTGTGGTGACCCCTCTGTATTTGCACCTTGTGGTGACCCCTCTGTATTTGCACCTTGTGGTGACCCCTCTGTATTTACTCCTTGTGGTGACCCCTCTGTATTTGCACCTTGTGGTGACCCCTCTGTATTTGCACCTTGTGGTGACTCCTCTGTATTTGCTCCTTGTGGTGACTCCTGTATTTGCACCTTGTGGTGACCCCTCTGTATTTGCACCTTGTGGTGACCCCTCTGTATTTGCACCTTGTAGTGGCTCCTCTGTATTTGCTCCTTGTGCTTGCTCCTCTGTATTTGCTCCTTGTGCTTGCTCCTCTGTATTTGCACCTTGTGGTGACTCCTCTGTATTTGCTCCTTGTGGTGACTCCTGTATTTGCACCTTGTGGTGACTCCTCTGTATTTGCTCCTTGTGCTTGCTCCTCTGTATTTGCACCTTGTGGTGACCCCTCTGTTTTTGCTCTCTTGAAGGCTTCTCTTTATGGTAGACTTAGATCCTGAAACCCTGACTTCCAGGAGATTTTTCATCACAATGTTGTGAAGGGTTTTCTTAACCATGTAAAGGATTTTGTGACCATCCATCACTATTCTCTTCTGTCTCTTCTGGGGACATCTAGCCCTTTTTGAGTCCCCAGCTCATCTCTGTGCTTTTTTTGATGCACAATGTACCAAACTGTTGATTTGGCCACTACTAACATTTCTGTTACCTCTGATGGGTTTCTTATTTTTTTTATCCTAATGATGGTCAGTTTCTCTTCCATTGAGAGCTCCTTTGACCTCATGTTGTAGGTTCACAGCAACAGCTTTCAAATGCAAATGCCACACCTGTAATCGGCTCCAGACCTTTTACCTACTTAATTGATGATGAGGGAATTGCCAATTCAGCCCATTAAAGCTTATGAGATAAATGTCCAATTGCGTTTGGTTTTTTGAAAAAGAGGCAGCTACATATTAAGAGCTATAATTCCTAAAACCGTCCTTTAATTAGGATGTGAATACTCTTAAAGCTGACTGTCGGCACTTTAAGCCCAGATTGATTATATAAGTGGATCTTGAATATGTTTTGGTAAACGGCTTCAACGCCAGATCTTGTGCCATTGACCATATATTTCTTAACTTAACTGTAAGTGCAGGGTCTTATAAGACCCTCTCCAATATAGAACTTTTTATGTTTTGCTATGAGCATCATATGTCCTGTAGTCATCTAACCTTGTAGTCCCATCCGATTTACACAGGGAGCATATTTCCCAGTCCGTGTTGCCACGGTCTCCCCAAGATCCTTCCACCGTGAAGCGGACTGCGAGAAGGGCACAGGGCAAAGAAATAAAGCAAGAAAACACATCTATGGCTGCGTTCCTGGTGAAATCAAATACCAAAAGACCCAGAAGATCGTCCAGTGCTGGTAATGAGGACGCAGCGGATGACGGTCTGTCCCCTCCGTCATGCTCCACAACATCCGTCAAACAGGAACCTGGTGTCATGGACTCATCTGAGGAAGTGTTTGTCCCAAGTACACCATCTACATCCATGGCAAAGGTGAAGGGTAAGTCCCCCATGACCTCCAGGAGGAATTGGCCTCCATGTATCTGACATTGATATCTCTGATAAACATTTCCTCCTTGGTTGTAGACTTCTAGAACAGTCAGAGCTGTAGTGTAAAGCATGGGGAAGTCACAAGCTTGTATATAACTCTGTTTGTTCCTTTGGATTGAAGTTGGCACTTTCGGCTGAGTCTTTGTTGAACAACTACTTTGTTAGCGAGAACCTGGCAATTCCTCCTCAAACCGCCTTATACCATTTAAAACACTAATCCTGCATCTTAGTCAACTGAAGAACCCCTGCGATTTCCTTTCTTTATGGGTATTGAAGCCTGTTGAACGCTCCCTGGCTCAGCCGTACTGCGCAAGCCTGGGGAGGGAGAACATGGCATGGAGATGCTTAAGGGATGACAGCCATGCCCGGGATCCAAGGGCAGACTGCTCCGGGTGGAAAGATGCCCCTCCAGACTAGTCAGGGTAATCTGCATAAGAATGAGGATGGTAGTAAAAGTTTTGTTTGCACAAATACCAAGAATGGCCCAGGCTATAGTTGGGATGCAGAAAGAATCAGCTGTGATCCCATGCTGTAATGTTTACATACTCTTATATTCTGTGAACCTCGGCTGTAATGTCTATATATTCATGAATTGTGTGAACCCCAGCTGTAATGTCTGCATACTCCTATATTCTGTGATCCCCAGCTGTAATGTCTGTATACGCTTATATTCTGTGATCCCCGGCTGTATACTCTTATATTCTGTGATCCTTGGCTATAATGTCTGTATACTCTTATATTCTATGATCCCCAGCTGTAATGTCTGTATACTCATATTCTGTGATCCCCGGCTATAATGTCTGTATACTCTTATATTCTCTCGTACTTCCACACTTGCCCAGGAGCTGTGGTATATCAAGCCTGTTTCTGCGTGATCGGACACATACATTACAAAGGGGCACATTTATAATTATATCTTGGGACCTTAATTTGTGGGCCCCAATGGGGGACAGTGTTGCAAATGTATGTAAAGTGCTATGGAACTAATAGTGCTATCTAAGTGAATAAATGTAATATTATTCTGGCTTTGTTTCCTTTTTCTGATGTTTCTCATGTGTCTTATCTTCCAGTGGAGTGCCCGGTGTGTGGGGTCGGTATTTTGGAGCAATACATCAACAGTCACTTGGACAGCTGCCTCACCAGGGATGAGAAAAAAGAAAGTCTGCGCAGGTAAGGAGGACGACAGCACAACTAGGAGACCCGGACGGCAGAGCTCCTGTAACACCCCAGACATACCATCACGTACAGCACATTCACTACCTGGCAACACTGACATTTTTTCCTTGTATTCTGTACCTGTCTAGGTTAATTTATGAGGCCTCTGATATTTTCTTTTGCTCTTCTGACTTGATTAATGTGCAATCTTTATAACAATCACAAAACTTTCATCTAAACTCTCTGCAACCAATCATTATGTATCTGTACTATACATAGTCTGCATCCTCCTCTATCTCAGATGGGGGATCACACTGATTGTACACAGTACAGATAGGATACAGCACTAATCATGTTCAGTATATATGGGTATGGCACTGATTGTGTATTTTTCAGATGGGGGATGATACTGATTGTACAGTTAGATAAGAGATGACAATTATTGTGTATGGTACAGATGGGGATGGCACTGATTGTGTACGGTACAGATGGACGGCACTGATTGTGTACAGTACAGATGGACGGCACTGATTGTGTACAGTACAGATGGGGACAGCACTGATTGTGTACAGTACAGATGGACGGCACTGATTGTGTACAGTACAGATGGACAGCACTGATTGTATATGGTACAGATGGGGACAGCACTGATTGTGTACGGTACAGATGGCGGATGGCACTGATTGTGTATGGTACAGATGGGGACTGCACTGATTGTGTATGGTACAGATGGGGGACGGCACTGATTGTGTGTGATACAGATGGATGACTGTATTGGTAGGTGGTGACGCTGCTTTCATACGGTATAGGATACTCTTGTAGCATCAGTGTTGCCATCTGTGGTCAGTTTGCGTTTTCCATCCTTCCTGCAGAACAGCTGCTGCCTCCGGCCCTAGTCTCTGGCACAGTTTTTAATGTGTCTTTGTCACTGATGAGTTTTCATCTTTTTCTCACGGGCGTAGGATCTGGCAAGACACATATCTGTGGTTTCCATACTGTAACCTTGCAGTTTGATAGCGGTTTGTGTTTTCCACCTTCGGCAAGATGAAATATTTTTTGCTGCTAAATAAAGCTTCAGCTTATATTTCCTGTTTATTGTTCTATACAACTCGCTCGTTTTCAGAGTTATGTGCTGGGACAGTTTATTTTTCCTTTTCTTATATTGTGGGACATAAAGAAAACTAAAACAACCAGGCAGCATATACATAAAAAGCCACGTATTGTGGGCAGTTCCCGATAAGATCCTAAAACCTCCAAGAAAGATCTTCTGTCATCTTGATAACAGCGGTGGAGTATGAGTTGTCAAGTGGAAAGAAGTGTACCATGCTCCAAATCTTCAGACTACTAATATCCTATATAAATTATGTTCTTATTATATTTATACATAATATGTTCTTTGTCTTTGGAGATTCGACTGCGATATTTATTATAAACCAATCACTCCCACTTACTTCCCTTTGGGATCTCGATGGGTCTGGCCACGGGATGTGGCTAGGTCTTTTAGGATTTCATGAGATCCCCAACTTTCCAAATATCTTCGCCCATTGTGAAAGATATCATAGTCATTATTATTATTATTATTATTATTTATTTATATAGCGCCATTGGGTTCCATGGCGCTTTACATGAGGATGAGGGAGACAAGAACAAGTACACTAAATCTAGGCGATCAGGACGTACAGGTACAGGAGGGGCAGGGACCCTGTCCACGAGGGCTCACAGTCTATGAGGGGTGGGTAAGGATACAGTAGGATGGGGGAATGTCATGTATGGGGCGTTCGCCTGGGTCTCATGGCAGGTTGTAGGCTTGACGGAACAGGTGAGTCTTCAGGTGACACTTGAAGTTACTCAGGGTAGGAGAGTGTCTGACGTGTTCGGGTAGGGAGTTCCAGAGTAAGGCAGATGCCCGGGAGAAGTCCTGGACTCGGTTGTGTGAAGAGGTGATGAGGGGGGAGCAGAGGAGGAGTTCTTGGGAGGAGCGGAGGTTGCGTGAGGGTAGGTATCGGGAGACCAGGTCGGAGATGTATGGTGGGGCCAGGTTGTGTATGGCTTTGTAGGTCATGGTTAGTGTTTTGAATTGGGATCTCTTGGAGACGGGGAGCCAGTGAAGGGCTTGGCAGAGGGGGGAGACAGGGGAGTAGCGGGAGGACATATAGATGAGTCGGGCAGCGGAGTTGAGGATAGACTGGAGAGGTGTGAGGGAGTTAGCCGGGAGGCCATTGAGAAGGAGGTTGCAGTAGTCAAGGCGGGAGATGATAAGAGCATGGATGAGTGTTTTAGCGGTGTCGTGGGTGAGGAAGGAGCGGATCCGTGAGATGTTCTTGAGCTGGAGCCGGAGGGATGTGGTGAGGGCCTCGATGTGGGGTTTGAAGGATAGGGAGGAGTCAAGGATTACCCCGAGGCACTTGGCTTGGGGGACTGGGGAGAGGGCGCAGTCGTTGATGCAGATGGATAGGTTGGGAGGTGGGGTGGAATTTCTTGGGGGGAAGACTATGAATTCAGTTTTGTCCATGTTGAGTTTAAGGAAGCGAGCAGAGAAGAAGGATGAGATGGCGGAAAGGCATTGAGGGATTTTCGAGAGTAGGGAGGTGATGTCAGGGCCGGACAGGTAGATTTGGGTGTCATCGGCGTAGAGGTGGTACTGGAGGCCATGGGACTCGATGAGTTGCCCTAGGCCGAGAGTGTAAATGGAGAAAAGTAGGGGTCCCAGGACGGAACCTTGGGGGACTCCGACAGAAAGGGGGTAGGGTGAGGAGGAGGTGTGGGAGTGGGAGACGCTGAAGGTCCGATCTGCTAGGTATGAGGAGATCCAGGAGAGGGCAAGGTGGGTGATGCCAAGGGATTCCAGGATCCGGAGAAGAAGGGAGTGGTCAACCGTGTCGAAGGCGGCAGACAGGTCAAGGAGTAGCAGGATGGAGTAGTGGTGTTTGTTCTTGGCGGTCAGTAGGTCGTTGGTGACTTTGGTCAGGGCTGTTTCGGTGGAATGGAGGGGTCGAAAGCCGGACTGTAGGCGGTCGAAGTGGGAGCACGAGGAGAGGTGAGAGGACAGTTCGGAGTGGACGTGTTGTTCAAGTAGCTTAGAGGCGAATGGGAGAAGAGATATGGGGCGATAGTTAGAGACAGAGGTAGGGTCAAGTGAGGGTTTTTTTAGGATGGGCGTGATTAGGGCGTGTTTGAAGGCCGAGGGGAAGGTACCAGTGCGAAGTGAAAGGTTAAAGAGGTGGGTGAGGGCTGGGATGAAAATGGAGGTGTGGTTGGGAATGAGGTGGGATGGGAGTGGGTCGTGGGCGCTGGTGGTGAGGTGTGATTTTGACAGGAGGGAGGAAAGTTGGTCTTCAGTTATGGGGGGGAAGTGGCTGATGGAGGAGGAGGGCAGTGTAGGTGGGAAGGGGAGGTGTGGGGATAGTGGACCGAAGCTGCTTCTGATCTTGTCGATCTTCTCCTTGAAGAAGGTCGCAAAGTCTTCAGCAGAGATGAGGGGAGAAGGGGGAGGAGCAGGTGGGCGAAGTAAGGAGTTGAAAGTTTTGAAGAGCTGTTTGGGGTTGCGGGACAGAGAGGTTATAAGGGATGAGAAGAACACTTGCTTGGCTGTAGCGAGTGCCGTCTTGAAGTCAGTGATGGATTGCTTGAACAGAGCAAAGTGCTCGGGGGTGTGAGACTTTTTCCATCTCCTCTCGGCGACTCTGGACGCCCGTCTCAGGTTTTTAGTGAGGGTGGTGTGCCAGGGTTGCCTGTTAATGCGTGGAGCATGGAGAGTGAGGGGGGCGGCTAGGTCGAGAGCGTTCATTATGGTGGTGTTGTATAGGGTGGTGGCAATGTCAATGTCGTCAGCGCAGAGTAGGTCGGTGAGAGGGAGGAGTGATTCAGAGAATAAAGGAAGATCAAGATCTTTTAGGTTTCGGCGAGGGTGATCAAGTTTGCGGAGAGGGGGTAGTGTGGCAGGGGAGGAGAGGGCGGAGAAGGTCAAGAGATGGTGGTCGGACAGTGTGAGTACTGAGGTTGTGAGGTTAGAGAGGGAGCAAAGGCGGGTAAAGATGAGGTCAAGCGTGTGGCCTTGTTCGTGGGTGGGAGAGGAGGACCATTGGGAGAGCCCTAGGGTAGTGGTCAAGGAAAGAAGGTTGGAGGCGGCTGGGCGGGGAGTGTCAATGGGGATATTGAAGTCGCCCATGATGATGGAGGGGATGTCAGTGGAGAGGAAGTGAAGTAGCCAGGTGGTGAAGTGGTCAAGGAAGGAGGCGGTGGGTCCGGGGGGGCGGTAGATGATGGCTATTTGGAGGTTGCAGGGGGAGAAGATTCGGACTGAGTGGGCTTCGAAGGAGGGGACAGTGACGGATGGGGGCTGGGTGATGGGGCTGAAGGTGCAGGAGTTGGACAGCAGTATGCCGACTCCACCGCCGTGCTTGCCAGAGGGACGGGGGTGTGGGACAGGCTGAGGCCGCCGTAGGATAGTGCGGCAGGGGAGGCCGTGTCGGAGGGGGTGAGCCAGGTCTCGGTGAGGCCAAGGAATGACAGTTTCCTGGAGATAAAGAGATCATGGATGTCGGGGAGTTTGTTGCACACTGAGCGGGCATTCCAGAGTGCGCCGGGTAGAGCGGTAGGTGGGGCCTGGGTTGGGGGAATGGGTCTGATGTTGGTGGGGTTGCGAGAGCTAGTGGTCATGAGGTTGCGAGGGTTGGTGGTGGGTCGCGGGATGAAGGTTGTTGTGGGGATGTTGCGGGGGGGGCCAGGATTGGGGGAGATGTCACCGGCAAGGAGGAGGAGTAGGCCGAGGGTTAGCAGGTGGGAGCATGAGAGCTTGCGAGGCGGGCGTGCTTGTTTGGTGATTGAGGATTGAAAGTGAATGAAAAGGTCGGTAAAGTGGGTGAGGTGGTTCGGCAGGATGGAGGGTGAGAGCAGTATTTTGTTGCTGGGAGGGGGATAAGTGGGGGTAGTAGGAAGTGGAGAAGGATGGGAGTGAGAGTGAGGAGTAGCGGGAACATTGCATACGGAGAACAGGGAGTGAGTGTGGCAGCAGGGGTCAGTCCGGGGTGGGATGCCACCAAGGTATGAGCTATAGTCCAGGGGAGATGTGGATGGGGATGAGATCTAGCAGTCCTGGACAGGATGGTGGAGCCGAGGACAAGGTGGTGCAGCCAGTATGGGGAGAAATAGTAGTCAAGAGGAGGTCAGATGGCTGGGGAGGGAGGGTGGACTGATGACTAGTTCCTTACTTGTGGAAGGGATTGCAGGAGTTAATATGAAGTGAAGTAGTAAGGGTGGTAGAGATTAGAAGGGAAACATTGTGGGGGATTTATATTTCTTTACCTGCCAGTCTTTTCCAGTCCATTTCTAGTCTATTTCTAAGTATTGTACTTAGAAAATGTACTTTGAAAGATGTAGTTTGGAAGATGCATAGATCAGACTAAGTCTGGATCAGACTTATGCATCATCATATATCTGTAGCTGAATAGGATTCAGGTGTTGATTGCTGCCTGGGTGTGGATGGAGTGACTGGATGATGGGGGTTACACAGAGGTAAAGTCCTGATTTTACCTTTCTATAGATATGAAGAATGGCATGGATAGCATCATCCATCTGGCTGATGTTCATTTGGAGGCCTTCGGCTGGTGTTTGATGATGTGAGTGAATGTTATGTTTGTCCCGTCATTATGATGCTGAAAGTCTATCTCCTATAAATATTGGATTGTTACAAACCCCAATATTCATAACTATATGCTGGATCCGAAACATTGCAAACCACAATATTCATAACTGTATGCTGTCTCCTCAAAACCTATGATCAGAGGAAGCTTTAACATAGTAACATAGTTTTTAAGGTTGATGAAGACTTTAAGTCCATCTAGTTCAACCCATAGCCTAACATGTTGATCCAGAGAAGGCAAAAAAAAAACCATGTGTCAACACTAAGCTCCACATTGGGGGAAAAAAATTCCTTCCTGACTCCACATACGGCAATCAGACTAGATCCCTGGATCAACGCCCTATCAAAGAATCTAGTATATAACCGGTAATATTATAGTTTTCAAGAACGGCATCTAGTTCCTTCTTAAATATTAGTAGTGACTCGCTCATTACAACATCATGTGGCAGAGAGCTCCATAGTCTCACTGCTCTTACAGTAAAGAATCGGCGTCGGTGATTATGATTAAACCTTCTTTCCTCCAGACGTAGAGGATGACCTCTTGTCCCAGTGTTTGACCTTTGAAGTATAATTGCCCGCCTCCGCGGATCTCCGCTTTGCTGGCTTTCCCCCCAATCATCTCTCTGCTGTAATTACCTGTCCACACCAGATGGTCTTGGGCTGCACAGGGGCCAGATGTAGTGTTATCTCTCACTTTCTTCCTCCAGTTATAAAACCCGTATGTTTAATGTGGGGGTGGATGGATATGTCCCCTATCCCTAGACCAGAGAGCTGTCTTATGAATTTTACAATTTCTCTGACATTCGGCATACTTGCAGAATAAACGTCCGGTTGTCGGCGGGTGGACTGATGGGTGTGTTTGGTGCAGATGGGCGTGGCTTTGGGGCTGGTGGGTGTGGCTTAGCAGTTTATTTCTTGTACCAAATAAGTGTTAATTTGTAAGCCCACTCAGTTGTGGAGCTGATTAGAATACAAGGGAGACTTTGGGGGAAAGACCCCGAGGTGAAGGGGTGTGGGGGGCAAGCCCTCCTTGCATACTTAAAGCTTACTTGTGAGCGTGACCAATTTAGTAGGTGGGTGTGGCAGCTGTCCATGAGCTCTAATGGTGGGGCATGGTTCCCCCCCAAACCCCTCTGCCGCTTCTATCATAATCGGCTCCATGACGACATAGACTTGAAAATTATCATTTGTTCCCTCGGTGAAACGCTGAGCCATACCCACCGATGCCACACCACGTCTACCACCTAAGCCATGCATGCCTCACAACTTCCGATTGTTTAAACTGCAAGTTTGCCAGACCTTTTTGTTACAATCTCACCTGGTGACCTAGACTCTGTCAGCCTTAGGTCTGGGTGGGCAGCAAGAAACGGAAGCGATGGTGTAGCAGAGGAGGCCTTGAATGAGCAAGGACCAGGACAGCAGACCATGTAGGATGGCAGAATACATAGCACAGATGTAGTAGACAGGTTGCTGGCACACTTGAGACCATTAGCTGTATAGAAAACTGGTACCTTAGTAGGGAAAAGGTTAATGACAACGATGAATGCAAACTGTGATTTGTGGTGAATAAACAGTGACTGGTTAGCGAGTCATTTGAAGATGTTACCTTGATTGCAGAGGCCAGGTGTGAACAACTCCGACAACAATTGTGAGAAGTTGGTAACTTGCTGAGAGGTTGGTGTGGACAGTACCATTAAAGGCTGCATTCATTCAGTGCACCAGTGCACCATTATTGCTGCGTTTTCTGCGAATCCGCTACTTACAGTGAAATACAGTGACTTTGGCTGTCTCAGCCAAGTCAATGCATTTCACAATTTTGCGTTCAGATGGTACACTTTGTGAGGATCCGTTCTTGTGCTCGAGATCCTCACAAAGAATGAGCATGGCAATTTCTCTGATGTTATCTGCTGTGCTAATTACTCACCTCCCCGCGATCCCAAGGCGATCTCCAGCGATGTTCTCATCCCAAGAGGCTGAAGGACCTGTGAGTTGTGTTCGGTGCTTTAGGACCTGGCACTGCACCATGTGACTGAGTGACATCGCTCCATCACATGTGTAGGTCCTAGAGGAGCCAAACACTGCAGCTTCCGGGAATATGAACATTGCTGGAGATCACCGTGGGATCGCGTGGAGGTGAGTAATTAGCGCAGCAGATAACGCCACACATGTTCACACACAACAAGGCCGCATTTTGTGAGGATCTGTTCTTGGTGCAGTTTCTGCACCAAAAATGGATCCTCACAAAACGCTGTGTGTGAATGTAACCTAAGCTGGGACTGAACCTGGAAGTCTGGTTGGAGTATGAAAATCAGGAGCATTGGCGGAGGTGAGACACCGGTCAGGAGCTGAGCCAAGAGAAGTAGTAGCACTTGAGGATCATTCTACTTCATATTAAAGTACCTGACCTTTGCCTGAGCCGTCCTGAGAAATGTGAGGATGTCTGAGGTGTTTATCAGGTTATGTAAGAAGCCTGGGTGGAGGATAAAGGAGAAGGGAGCAAGGACCGGTGCTGGAGCTAGGACTGGAGAATAACCATTCAATCAAAACCCATTACTTATCACTGAAGTACAGGAAATCTGTTCCTTCCATAACATCTGCCCTGAAGAGCAAGTTTCTCCCTCCTGATATTCTGTGCAGGTCCACACTTAAAATGTAAAAAAACACAAAGACGAGTTTTGTATCCTCGTATCTGATGCCGGCCCCTAATGTGCACTGGCAGCGGACCGATCCCTTACGTTACTCAATTTGTAATGATTACTACACAATAAGTAATTCACATGTTTATACTCGTCAACGGTAATTGGCTCTTGATTTTTAATGGATGTTTGAAGAAAAAAAATTTACTGGGAAATCTAATAACTTAATTCCCTTAATCCGCAGGAGCACCGAGGAGCTGAGCCATCCCCCCCCTCCTCCCGTCCATCTTCGTGCAACCGTGCTATTTAATTTCACAGTGTCCTGGCCGCAGAAGAATTTTTATCATGGGATTGGGTTATTGCTACTTTCTGCTGCTCTCTAAGCCGGACACAATCGTCTAATGACGGTTTATATGGCTCCTAAGATGACAAACAGCACAGAAAGAGAGCGTCCCCGCGGTACGGCCGCCATCTGCCTCCTTGGCACAGACATCGATTGCTCCGCCACCGGCTCCTTTCATCCCTCATTTCTCATCCTCATAAAATGTCATTGTCTATCGCTGCATTCGCTCAACTCCGCTGGGGGGTCTGCTGTGGGAAATCCATTGTTTATAATTGTTTTGTGCATTATATTTACTTTAGTAAAACCAGTGATACATTTTTATAGCCTCTAAATTAAGAACATTGTGTTTTTGTTGATTTTAGAATCATTTTACATTCCTTAAGGAGTTTCCCTGGCAGTACACAAATACTTGAGGAGTATCGCTCCAAATAATATTTGTTGTCTCATCTGGTATTCAGACAGCAATGTCCCCCCCCATGCTTTATACTGCAGTTCTGCTCAATTCTGGGCTCATTTTTAATCAGCAACACTAACTTAGTTTTTGGTAATCTGGAGTTCACCAGTTGCCCCATCAGAGGTTCATAGCTGCTATCTATGTTCCTCCCACATTCTTTACACTACACTTCTGCTCCTTTGATTAGTGGCTCTAGCTTAGATGCATTGTTCATTAAAGTGTTTGGTTGTCCCACATTCTCCCTTTTGACTCTTGCCTCTCCACCATGCTTTGCACTGCAGTTCTGCTCCTTTGATCAAGGACTCTAGCTTACCTGCATTGCATTAAAGTCTTTGACTGCCCGACATTCTCCCTTCTGATTCTTGCGCCTCTGCCATGCTTTACATGGTAGCTCTGCTCCTTTAGGACTCGGCTTTGATCAGTGGTTTTAGCTTTGCCTCATTGCTCATTGAAGTTTCTGATTGTCTAACATTCTCCCCTCTGACTCTTTCCTTTCCACCATTCTTTACACTGCAGCTATACTTCTTTTGGGTTCAGCCTTGACTCTAATTTAGCTGCGGTGTCTATTGGCATTTTCAGTAGTCTGATCCTCTGATGAAACAACAGATGGATTTCAAACAGCTGCTTTGCTCCTTTCCCATACTTTACACTGCAGCTCTGGTCCATCAGGGCTCAATAAGTGACGAGCAACTAAACGTTGGTGGTGGTCCGACTCCTGGTTCCTCCTCTTGTCAGCTGATTAAAGGTACTCAGCCCCCCAGGAATGGCCCAACTCCATGCCATTAATATGACCGACCATAATGATAGGTCTTGGAAAAGCCCTTCACTGTGCACTCTTGGGGTATCTAATTTTTTGACTTTTTTCCTTGTTGTTGATTTTTCTAACCCAAAGTGAAGAACTCTGAAAATGGAGCAAAAAGGCAGCACTAACAGGTGATACATT
This sequence comes from Allobates femoralis, assembly GCA_033576535.1. Taxonomy (NCBI): domain Eukaryota; kingdom Metazoa; phylum Chordata; class Amphibia; order Anura; family Aromobatidae; genus Allobates; species Allobates femoralis. Next base: position 99,640,587 of record JARQOC010000007.1, read on the forward strand.
CTCTTTTTTTGGCAAAAAAAAGCATCACAAATGGTTTTGGTGCAGAAACTGCACCAAAAATGGGGCACAAACGTTCTGTGTGAATGCGGCCTTACGTTAAAATGCTTGTTTTCTTTCCACAACAAAATGCACGGGGAATATAAAGCAATGTGTGAACAGGCCCTTGGGCAGCTCGTCCCTCTGTTTTTCTGCTCTGCCTCTAGGTGGCAGCATTTACTATTTTTATGGCATTAAATTGATAGCCAGGATTTACTGCGCTATCATGTTTCTTCCCTGAAATGTTAGCACCTGAATCTGTGCTGCATTAATTTGTGAGAGGACATGATAATTATCCAATAATTATTATGTAACTTGAGTTATATTCTACATAAAGCGCATAATTATCCTTGATAACTGCAATGTATGGAGCCTCGCCGGAATAAACATGGTGCAGGTAATGGCCTCGTTTCACTGTCACAGCAGAATATTAATTAAAACTGAATGTATACGTCGTTTACAATAATTTGTAGCCTGTGGATCATTTAACCAGGAGCAGATTAGCATTAATAGCCATCTCCAGATCTTGTTAGTCTGCGGTCATATTGTCACCATCAGGAACACATCGCAGTTGTTTCCCATTGTAATTTGCCGTTCTTGATTATGTAGATAGATACTGCAATCAGATACAACACTAACAAAAGGCTCCCCCCTGTGCCTTGTATGACCACATGGATGAAGAGTGAGAAAAATGACAATGAATCTGTTATATCTGTTATACTAGAAAGCAGCATCAGGAGTCCTGAGAGTCTCACTCCACTCTTCCCTCCTTCTCTTCCCTCTGTAAACTTCAGTAACAGCTGTAACCTGACACCTCAGTGGGCGTGAAATCTGTCTCCTAATAAAACATTTACTAGACTTCAGCTGTTGGGATGGAGGTCATTATACAGCAATAGTGAGCAGTGTAGCAGTGAATCCAGCTTTAGCATAAGAAATAAACACTGTAAAACCTCATCATGGAGGTTATTATGCATTAAAGCTGAGTAGTGTAGCTGTGAATCCAGAATCGTAGAAAGATAAACACTTACTAGAAAGCATCCTCATTGAGGTTATTAGACAGTAAACTGAGCAGTGTAGCTATCGATCTAGCTCTAGCATGAGAAATCAACACTTACAGTGTAGCTGTGTATCCAGAACCATAGAGAGATCAATAACACTTGCTAGAAAGCATCATCATGGAGGTCATTACACGGTGGAGCTGAGCAATGTAGCTGTGAATCTAGAACGGTAGAGAAATAAACACTTAGTAGTATGCATCTTCATGGAGGTCATTTATATAGTAGAGCTGAGCAGAGTAGATGTGAATCCTGAACAGTGGGGAGATGAACACTAGAAAGCAGCTGCATTGGTCTGCGTGCCTGTTCCTATCAGCTTCTCCCTTCTCCATAGATTTTAGTAGGCAGCATTAATCTGATCCCTCAATGATCACGATAGATTGAAAGAGGAGGAGAAAAGTGGCTCGTAACTGGAGAAATGAGCAGATTTCTCTGATGAGATATGTTCCAAAGTTTCTTCTATTCACATGTTCTATTGATTTAAACAAAATTTGATGACAAAGCTTTTCTTAATTTCTCCTGTAATGTATTTATATGCGGGTTAACACTTCTTGGAGACCGTGGGACTATACGTATAAGGATAATTCCCTACAGGATACAATGTAGCATGACAAGAGCCATTGTGGTCGCTTTTCTGGATTTTTGGCGACTTATTTGTTGTGGCAATTTATGACCACATTCATTTTCCTGATGTAATAATGTAGCACAGGGATGCTGCGATCTCTGGCTATACAACACTTTGCCAACTAGACACAGCATTCATCTAAAACCGGATACTCCAGAGCTTTGCTCCATTGTATCCACAGACCAACACAGACAAAGCCAGACCAGTCGGAAGGAGAGGCAAGACCATCAGACAGGACTGAGAGAACACGGACCCGGCAGCCTGTGCTACAATGGGGCTTTCCCGGGTCCAAGGCTGTGAACCGTGGTGACAGACAGAAGGAGTTCAGGTGTGCCCGAGTTAGCGGGGACACTGATGGACTGGGCCAGATCCAGAGTGCCAGCCCTGCTGAAGTGACAGGGAAGCTTCATGCCCCAACCACGAACCCCGGCGGAGTGCGGGTCTTTATGTCCCGATACCCATACTAGGGCTAGGGGACCCAGAAAGTCACCCCATGAAAGCCCGTAACCGCTGGACCGTAGCTAGCATGCGGAACAAACCGAACAGGCCCGAAAGAGACCCCGAAAGGGAGAGTCACAGATAAGCCATCCCGACTGCTGAAACCACACTGGAGCCGCTGCTGAACAGTGTAAGCTGTACCAAGTGTCGAGTAAGGAAAGTAGAGCCCGGTTAAAGCTTGACACTGTTTGTGAATGAGTTTCTTGTGCCTGAGATGAGACAGACTTGGCTGCTTTCACACTGGCGTTTTTGAAAAAATGCTGCAGATGCGGCAGATTTACCGCATCTGCCGCCTAATGGCCCCGGTGGGGGATCATTGGGATTTACTGTAAAGGCACTGTATTATAGATGCATTGGGGCTGATGTCTGGTAGCCTGTCTGCATTGCATGCCCATAGTAAGAAGCTGTCAGTTCCCTGATTCCTCACTGTCTTATAATTGTCTTCATGCCTCCTTACATCCTCTCCTCCGTGACAATTACCGGTAGTTTTTTCTTCCAGCACGATGTGTGATTGTGTCATCCAGATCTAAATAGTAAGAGCAGATCAAACTTCAGTAAGTGCTGGAAATCACTGTGAGAGCCGCTATTATAACCTGGAACAGGATCGCTGTTTGTCTCTCTTACAGCTCCTGGAAATGTTTATAGTTCTGGATAATATAATGTTTCCTGGGAGCCGCTCTATACAGAGGCATCACTGGAAATAGAGAGCGAGTCATTCTGTTATTGAGGTCTGCTGCTAATCCCAGCATCCTACGATGGATGCAGGGATGTTAAGAGTTGTTAGTTCACAATGGCCGGTAAGCGCCAGGTTGTCGGTTACCGGAAAGGATGATAATCTTGACAAAACAAGTGCTGCAGGCACAGTGATGCACATGGGCCCTGAATGCATGTATTTAAGTTTGTATTAAAAATAATTGTTTATATAATTAATCATTTTTAATACTGAAAAATTGCAGTTTCCCTTCAAAGCAGGAATCTCAAACTCCAGGCCTCGAGGCTCGCACACAGTGCAAGATTTCTAGATCTCCTTAGGATTACACAGGTTGAATCACCTGCACAGTGCACAGGTGATGATTCCAACCCCTGCGCAATCCTCGAGGCCTGGAGTTTGAGATCCCTGCTTTAATGCTTACCTGTTGTTTCTAGTAGCTTTTTAGAATCAGATGTCCTGTGTGCACATGAGTAGTAACATTATTTCTGCTCTTTACTGACTTGTAACCTATATTTTTCAATAGTTTTTCCATCTGCAGGCTTCATCTCTATTTTTCAATTCTCTCTGAGCTAGTTGATGAAAACCAGCTGCCATAAGTTCTCCCACTCGGCACACACAGAGACGAGGATTTCTCCTCTCCTGTCTGTTGTAGATATTTAGAAGCAGCTGCAGCATGTATGACAATATACAGAAGTACTGAGCAATGTAGCTGTGAACCCAGGACTAGGCAGAGATAAAACACTAGAAAGCAGCAGCTTGGGTCCATGTGTGTCTGGGTCGTTTTCACTCCACTCTAATGGTACCGTTACATATCGCAATATCGTTCTGATATCGCCTGCAACTTCACGGGAGCGCGCACGTTTTTGACACTTGTCCAAGATCTCATAGGAGATGTTACTCGTATCAATCGCACCTGCACCCTCCGGCGTCCCGGAAGTCGGCTGCCAAATTGCCCAGGGGATGTTGCAGATCGCAGTTGCACCGTCACACAGCACAACCACATAAGCAATGTGGGCCTACTTTTGACCCAGCTTAGGACGTAGGCGTACCTGAGTTAGCCTAACCGCGCCCAGAACACTCCGATTGGATGGCGAAAGAGCGTTACCATTGGTCAGCCATCTCAGACAACATGGTGGCGATATGGATGCAATTGCCCATTCTACCATTTCGAAACTGATGTCATATGTGATGTGTAGGAGCTCCAGCAACACACTGCGGCGGCGCCAACCTGGCAGACAGGAACGCCTAGACGTACTCCTCAGTATTAAAGCAGGTGTTTAAAAATGATTCACCTTGTATACATACATTTTCACCAAATTAACGAGATGCAGAAGTCAATGAATGTAGTGGTGAACGGACACATAATCAAAGATGGCTCCTTTACCAGGGCCATCCAATCGGCATACAATACTAGCTACCAATCGCCGTAGATGGGGCGCGGAAAACACAACCCACAGACACGCCTACGGCCTTGGTTGTGCAACCTGTGAAATCGCAAACAAGAGCGTAGTTGCGCCGTCACACTGCATGATCATGCCAGATCGCATATGCAACATTGTGTGGTTGAAGAGCATGCGCAATCTCATTGTGATTTCGTTCCTGCGATTTATTGCAGCCGCATCGCCCTGTTACACAACATAACGCATGAACGGTATCAACTGGAACTGACCACATCACGTGACTTTTGGTCAATGTTGCATGCAATGTTGCAACGTTTAACGGTACCCTTAAGGGCCTGTCACACGCGTCAATGTCGTCAGTGAGATGATCGCTGACGACATTGACGGCTGATTGCTGGTGAGCTGTCACACAGACAGACTCACCAGCGATCAATTGACCAAAGACATCATGGAAACGATTTAAATATCGTTTCCACGATGTCCTGCTCCCGCTGCCAGCCTGCTGGAAGCGGGAGCAGCCTGGTCTCCAAGGTACACTGCGGGTCTCTAGGCAGCGCGCGCTGCCTAGACACCCGACGTGTACCTTAGTTACCAGCCTCCTCCGCTCACCCGGTGAACGGAGGAGGCTGGCAACTAAGGTACACGTCGGGTATCTAGGCAGCGCGCGCTGCCTAGAGACCCGCAGTGTACCTTGGATACCAGCTCCCAGCGCTTGTGAGAGGCGCTGGGAGCTGGAGTATCGCTGCTCCCGGTGTCACACGCAGCGATGCTGCGTGTCCACCGGGCGACAATCGCCAGGTTTTAGGACAGATTCTAAAACCTGGCGATCATCAACCAGCGATTTATCGCTGGTTGATGCAGTATGTCACACGCGTCAATATCGCTGCAACGTCACGTGCAGCCGATATCGTGCAGGCGATATTGACGCGTGTGACAGGCCCTTTACTCCACTTTCCAATCACTTATTAGATGGCAGCAGCACCAATTGAATAGGGTACCTTTCTCAAAGTTGATTATTTCTAGATCTACCTCTATTCCTTACAACTTTTTTTTCAATTCTGAAATTATGCATAGCAAAATCAGCAGCGCAAACGCAATATAAAAGACACATTAACGCATCCATAAGATTCCATTCAACTAATGCATACTAACCCATGCCGTGTTTAATCACACAGGCAGATGCGGACTGCAGCGTTTTCAGTCCATTCGAAAACAAACGCAGTATACCGCAATGCTACAGATTTGTAAAAATCTGCAGTATTGAGTTTGCGATAGATGGATGCAAGAATAGCATTACCAGTCTCCCCGCTCTCTGCTGCTTCTGGTGCTGCTCATGAATATTCACCTAGCGACCTGGAAGAGAGCTGGAAGACGGGTAATGCTATTTTTGCATCTAACTATCTATCCTATCCTATATCTGTCTATCCTATCCTATAGCTGTCTATCCTATCCTATATCTGTCTATCCTGTCATCTGTCTCTCTCTCCTGTCATCTGTCTGTCTCTCCTGTCATCTGTCTGTCTGTCGGTCCTATCATCTATCTTTCAATCTCCATGTAGCGCATACGTTTTGAGGTAACGTATGCGCTCAAAAATGCCTAAAAATGCACCTTTGCTGACCATTGCAATGGATACTGTCAACATTTCCATTGTAACGGAAAGCACAACGCTATGTGAGCCTAGGCTTACAAAATGCTACAAATTATTGTATTATGTTTTGGTTCAGCTGCATTTTACTGTTTTTTTTAACTTTTCCTTTAAAAGTCTCTAGAAGGCGGTATCTTTTAAGAAATATAAGCTGTGATGGATGAAAGAGAGGTAGGAATTCCTCCTCAGAAATGCTTTCATCTGCTTGTTTTTAGCATTGAAGCGAGTGATGCTGATGAATTCCATGAAGCCAGGAGCAGGAGGCCGCCCGTCCTGTGTAATGTGCACCCGCAGCCTCCGAGGAAACTGATCTGTATGGACAGAACATGGCAGACAGTGCCTCAATTAGGCTGGCTTCACATTAGCGTTTGTGTCTGCATGCTGATGGCATGCAGACACAAACGCTGTCAAAAGCAGGGTCCAAATGATGTGTCCGCAGCGGATAATGTCCGCCTGCGGACACATCACTATGGAGCCCGGCAGCCAATCGGCGCTGTCCGGGGGCGGGCTGGGGGTGGAGATCAGCGCCGGAGATCTCCGCCCCCCGGCCGCCGGTAAGCTCCGGGACTGTCGGCGGGGAGAAAAGCTGATCTTTTACAGCTGTTTGAATCTTCCCGCGCCGACACTGAGAGGAGATGTCGGCGCGGGAAGATTCAAACAGCTTTCAGATCAGCTGTTCTCCCCGCCGACATCGCTAGGAGATTACAGGCGGCGGGGAGGAGGAGGACAGCAGAGGGTCAGCTGATCTCCCGGTGGCCGTCGGTGAGCTCCTGTGACATCACCGGCGGCCACCGGGAGATTTTTCAATGGGTCCGCAGCGTTCTCCTGCGGTGTCATGCAGAGGACACTGCGGACCCATTGAAGCCAATGCATTTTTTGTGCGCTTGGGGACGCTTGCTGATTGTCCAAGCTCCCCAAACGCACAAAAAAACCCAACATGCTGCGTCCCGGGTGCGGATGCTGGACACCGGAAGCAGCAGATATCGTCCGCATCCGCACCCGAACGTAGCAAACGCAGGCACCATGCGTTCCTATGTTAAACATAGGAACGCAGTGCGCATGCGTTTGACTGCGTATGGGAACGCAGCAATACGCTGCCTTCCCATACGCAAATGTGAAGGCAGCCTTACTGCTAAATAAATCCAGCTCCGGACTGAGACTTTATTCATCCCTGCGACTCCTCTGCTGCACTTCATATAAGAAGCGTTCAGCTTTAGTTTGGAATCACAAATCTTATTTCTTTAAGCCGAAAAGTGGATTGGGCGGCGAGAAAAGTTTTATTTCTTATTACTTCTGGTTCAAAAATTGGATTAAAAATTGCCCCTGCTGTGATATCAGACTTGTCCATGTGAATGGGAGGTAATGTGCGGCCTGGCGCTGCTGTGCTCTCCCTGTAGAATTTCATAGTTCTGACTGGAGTGGATTTTGGTTAATTGTGGGGTGTCAGACAATCGGACCCCCACCTGTCTCGTATTGTTAACCTATCCTGCAGATAAGTCATCAATAGCTCAGTCCTGGACAAGCCCCTTTACAAAGGATTGTGATGGTATCCCATAGGGATGCTATTTGATTACTGGGACCCCACCAATCCCAAGAACAAGAGCCCCATCCAAAAGGAGCAGAGATCTAGCTCACACGGTTTATGACCCTACTTGCCTCTTCTCGACAGTCGTGTGCACAAGGCTGGACACCGCTGCAGTCTGATTAGTCCTGTTATTGGGTTATCCCGATCTCTGAACTAAAAAACCCCAGTGTACACATGTAATCCTAGGTTTTTAATTTCAGAATGGCTATATTGTATGCATGAATCGCTGTATAGCACTCATGTCAAACCTTGGCCTGTAGGCCAAACCTGAACCAGAGGGGGATTTTATTTGACCCACGATGCTGGTGCCCACTGCGCCCCTCTCCTCCCACCTTATTGTACTTTCAACTGTGTTTGAATCCTGGATGCCAATACAGTTTGAAACAATGATGGAAGAGGGAAGTCATCTGCTCCCTCCCCCATCATTGTGCATCTAACGTGTCAGCACAATGGCGTCAGTATTTTGTGTCGCTGTGCTGAGCAGTGAAGAGCTTTAGAGCGCCCGCAACCGGGAACGGAGCAGCGGGGAAAAGATGAGAGGAATGTTAGAGGCCTATGAATCTGTATTGAGCACTATCTGGGGCCCATAATTCTGTATGGAGCACTATATGTTGCACATTATTCTATATGGAGACCTATGTGGGGGCGCATCATTCCCTAATGAAGACTTTGTGGGGCCCATAATTCTGTATGGAGCACTATATGGGGGCACTTTATTCTTTGTGGAAGACTTTGTAGGGCCCATTATTCCATATGGAAGACTTTGTGGGGCCTATTATTCTGAATGGAGGACTATGTGAGGCCCATTATTTTGTATGGAGGACTATATGTGGCATGTTATTTTGTATGGAGGGCCATGTGGGGCCCATTATACTGTATGGAGCACAATTTGGGGCCCATTATTCTGTATGGAGGACTATATGGGAACGTATTCTGTATGAAAGGACCATGTGGGGCCCATTATTCTGTATGGAGGTCCATGTGGAGCACATTATTCTGCATGGAGGACCATGTGGGGCCCATTATTCTGTACTAGATGGTGGCCCGATTCTAACGCATCTGGTATTCTAGAATATGTATGTAGTTTATTTATGAAGATTTAAGAATAATGCAATGAGCGATCAGTAAGGTACCGTCACACTTGGCAATGCTCCAGAGATCCTGACAATGATACGACCTATTAGGGATTGCTGGTGCGTCGCTACATGATCGCTGGTGAGATGTCAAACAGTCAGATCTCACCAGCGACGCAGCAATGATACAGCGGTTGTTGGGACCCTGTCACTCTCGGGCGTAGTGTTGAGATCGTTGGTCGTTGTCCCTGTCAAACACAGGGATGCACGCTGCCCAGCGGGAGCGCGATGACCAAAAAATGGTCAAGAACGGTTTCTAACAATCAGCGTTCTCACAGTGGGGGCCTGGTCGCTGCTACGTGTCAAATGTAGCAAGATCAATGTTGAGGTCGCTATTGCGTCACAAAACTTGTGACTCAGCAGCGATTTCGCTTAGTGTGACGCCACGATCAGCAATCTCACAGCGGGGGCCTGGTCGCTGCTGCGTGTCACACTGAGCAACATCGCTAGCAACGGTCAGGGTACTTCCGTTGTGAGTGGCCAGGAGTTGACCAGCTAGCACCGGTCATCTCCAGGCTACGTCAACGCTGACCTCCGTTGTGCAGGAGATGACCCCTGGCTACCGTCGGGAGATCAGCGGCTAGCGCCACTGATTTACCGATGGTGGTGTGTGTGGTTCAAATCCAGAGCCAATTTGCGGCTGGACTGGGAGGTGAGATAACGATGTGGGGGTAGTGGGATGTGAGCGGGGGCACTGGGGATGAGTGGAGCATTGAGGGGTGAGCGGGAGCAGTTGGGGGTGAACAGTGGGATGGAGTGGCTCCAGTCCCCTCCTGCTCCTGCCATGAAGGTCCATGTGGGGCCTGTGACTTTGACCAAGTTTTTAAATTTGTCCCTCTGTGTATTTGAGTTTGACATCCCTGCTGTATAGCAATCCTGTATATTGGTGCCCCCATGTAAAGTGAACGGGGCTTCTGCTTTGAGGCTAGGAATTGGTAGAATAAATAAAGAAATAATTAAAAATGTAACATACAGAATCTCTTTATTCTGCTACAGTAGAAAAAATATCGGGATGTCAGCCTGACACTAATGACAATTGTACTAATGATGACAAGAACATTATTAGTAAAAATGATAACAGTAATAACTGCAAGACTAATTGCCTGGTATTGCTACTAATAAAAAAAAAAAGATTGCACAAACGACAATGGCAATAATAATATTATAATACGATCTAGAAGACATAATAAAAATAATGAAGCATTTCCACCTAACATCAGTAACTCGTGTTCTCGTCTCGTCGTCCTGAAGCTTTTATCCTGCAGATTCCTCGTTGTTCTGGTTTCCAGCAGCGATGACGGACCCCGGAGATCGCACGTTTCTGCTTGCATATTGGATGCCATACGGCTTTTTATAAGTCCAGGAAGTCAAATTGGTGATATGGGGGAGGGATATTCCTACCGGGGCTGATGACCAACGTGGGGACAGTGACAGAGGACACAACGGTTATCGGCCAACTTCGTAACTAAATGACTATTCAAAGTATCTATATGTTTGTTTACCCGCAGGATACAAGATAGAGATGCTGCTGATGAACCATCGAGTTTATACGACTGCTGGCCCCATTGTAGGGGGGTGCATAATGGGGTCTAGCATTTTAGCATGGTGAGTTTTAGGTTGTATATAAGGAGGAGACCTATCCTGACATTTCAGTTATCACATCCTTCCATCTCCCATCATATGTGACTTACTCCCACCATAGGCTTCACCCATGGGAAAGGTTCCCAGATGTCATTACAACTTCTCTTATCTTTTACCATAATTTCTCTCCAAAGTACCCATCCTGAGACTTATTTGCTGAGGAAGATTGTTCATGCCCGTCCCTCCCCTCCCCTTGCTCGACTCCTATATAGTAAAATAAATACAGAATGAAAAGTGATATAATGATGATTAAAAGGGAAAATCAGGCAGAAAAGTCCTGGGACATAAGAATAATAATGTGCACAAGAATAATTGGGTGACATGGGAACAAGGGGCTTGGAACATTTTCAGCATGTCGAAATGTCACTCTTCTCCCAGGAACAAAACATTGGGGCAGATTTCTCAATACTGGTGTGTGTACGACAGTGCAGACCAAAAGTTTGGACACACTTTCTCATTCAAAGAGTTCTCTTTATTTTCATGACTATGAAGATTGTAAATTCACACTGAAGGCATCAAAACTATGAATTAACACATGTGGAATTATATACTGAACAAAATGTGAAACAACTGAAAATATGTCTTATATTCTAGGTTCTTCAAAGTAGCCACCTTTTGCTTTGATCACTGCTTTGCACACTCTTGACATTCTCTTGATGAGCTTCAAGAGGTAGTCACCGGAAATGGTCTTCCAACAGTCTTGAAGGAGTTCCCAGAGATGCTTAGCACTTGCTGGCCCTTTTGCCTTCACTATGCCTTTTTCTTGGTCAAATAGCCCTTACACAGCCTGGAGGTGTGTTTGGGGTCATTGTCCTGTTGATAAATAAATGATGGTCCAACTAAACGCAAACCAGATGGAATAGCATGCCGCTGCAAGATGCTGTGGTAGCCATGCTGGTTCAGTATGCCTTCAATTTTGAATAAATTCCCAACAGTGTCACCAGCAAAGCGCCCCCACACCATCACACCTCCTCCTCCATGCTTCACGGTGGGAACCAGGCATGTAGAGTCCATCCGTTCACCTTTTCTGCGTCGCACAAACACACGGTGGTTGGAACCAAAGATCTCAAATTTGGACTCATCAGACCAAAGCACAGATTTCCACTGGTCTAATGTCCATTCCTTGTGTTCTTTAGCCCACACAAGTCTCTTCTGCTTGTTGCCTGTCCTTAGCAGTGGTTTCCTAGCCGTTATTTTACCATGAAGGCCTGCTGGACAAAGTCTCCTCTTAACAGTTGTTGTAGAGATGTGTCTGCTGCTAGAACTCTGTGTGGCATTGACCTGGTCTCTAATCTGAGCTGCTGTTAACCTGTGATTTCTGAGGCTGGTGACTCGGATGAACTTATCCTCCGCAGCAGAGGTGACTCTTGGTCTTCCTTTCCTGGGGCGGTCCTCATGTGAGCCAGTTTCTTTGTAGCACTTGATGGTTTTTGCACCTGCACTTGGGGGCACTTTCAAAGTTTTCCCAATTTTTCGGACTGACTGACCTTCATTTCCTAAAGTAATGATGGCCACTCGTTTTTCTTAGCTGCTTTTTTCTTGCCATAATACAAATTCTAACAGTCTATTCAGTAGGACGATCAGCTGTGTATCCACCAGACTTCTGCACAACACAACTGATGGTCCCAGCCCCATTTATAAGGCAAGAAATCCCACTTATTAAACCTGACAGGGCACCTGTGAAGTGAAGACCATTTCCGGTGACTACCTCTTGAAGCTCATCAAGAGAATGCCAAGAGTGTGCAAAGCCGTAATCAAAGCAAAAGGAAGAACCTAGAATATAAGACATATTTTCAGTTGTTTCACCCTTTTTTGTTTAGTCTATAATTCCACATGTGATAATTCATAGTTTTGATGCCTTCAGTGTGAATCTACAATTTTCATAGTCATTAAAATAAAGAAAACTCTTTGAATGAGAAGGTGTTTCCAAAGGTTTGGTCTGTACTGTATGTGTGTGTATATATAATACATTTTATATTCTAGCAAAAACGCGGCAAACAAAACCCAGCCGTGTGTTTTTTCTTTTTTACTCTTCATTGCTTTCAATGGTGAAAAAAGCTGCGAAAACGCTGAAAGAAATGCCATGCTACTTTTTCTTAAAAATGCAGCAAGAGCCAAGCTATTATCCATTTCATTCAGGGAAAAAAAAGACTGTGTGCAGGAGATTTCTGGAATCTCATAGGTTTGTTGAAACTGTAAAAAAACAGCTTTCTATTAGCATAGATTTGCCTAAAAGCAATGAAAAATGACATGCAAAAATGTTCTGTTTAAATATAATCTAATTTTTTCCTAATGCAAAGGTAAACAGCTGTCAAAATGGTCTTCAATATATATTTTTTTAACGTTACTGTTATACTGCTGTAGAAATATTTAAATCGATCCTGGTTCTGATGGCTCTCTGCTGCACCCTTTCTTCCCTCTGTATTAGTAGCAGACTGTTGAGAGGGGGAAAAGCATGTACATTCTTAGAGGGTGGGCAGAAAAAACGGGCTATAGAAAGAGAGAAAAGTACATGAAGAGGAAGCAAGTGCTGGATAGAAGCTGTGCTGAAGAATGAGCTCATGAAGACACCTGTACCCTTGATACACAGCAATTTCATCCAGCCTATATTACAGTGAGGGTCACTCCCATAACAGAAACATGGATCAGGCAGAGAACCAAGAATCCTGCGCTACTAGTCGTCTTAAAAGCATGCAACCTTTATTTCCAAGGTTAAAATAGCACTCCCACTCGAGGCATTAGCAGTGCAAGGAAGAGGGAGCTCAGGTGCGCCGGGTACAGAGGTGAACCGCTCAGAGGACGGCCGTTTCGCAAATGCATGCGTGCATGGATAAGCATGTAATCTGCACATCAGTGGATCTGAAAATGAAGGAAGAGTGCAGACTGAAACTTAAGCTTTTCCCAAAATAATAATATTTATTTTAATTCATTTATATAGTGCTAAGAATTCCATAGCTCTTCACGTCCATCGGCAACACTGTCCCCATTGGGGCTCACAATCTAAACATCCTATTGATCTTTAGAGTGTGGAAGTAACCCGGAGAACCCAGAGGAAACCCACGCACACATGGGGAGAACATACGAACTCCTTGCAGATATTGTCCCTGGTGGGATTTGTACCCAGAACCCCAGTGCTGCAAGGCTGCAGTGCTAACCAAAATCTCAATCCTTCCCTTTCCTGGGGGTCCAACCGCTGCGGGTAGCCCCAATTATCCCAGGAACTGGCTCCATCTTGAGTAGAGCAGAGGTGTGCTTGCTTGGTCTGCGTTTTTGCTATTACAGCTGCCCGAATTAGGGGAACGCAGTTAGCCGCTTACCTCGACATTCCCATAGAACATGATCTACGAGTCTTGCACTTGCTTAACCCTTGCTTCGTTCCCACCCTCATTCTGGCGATAGGTGGGGGGTCTCCACAGTGGGACTTTAACCAATCTAACACTTGTAATCACCCTGTAGGAAGATGAGGAGTTCTTAGTGGCACAACCCTTTATACAATAAGCAGTAGCGGAGAGCAATGAAGCAAAAAAATAAATAAATATATATATATATATAAAATATATATATATAATAAGAGAGAGTGCTGCAGGGGGTGCCTCTCCATCTCTTGTCATTCAGTGTCCTCTGATCCATTAGTAGATGTTGAACATCTTTTTAAAATTTCGGCTGAACAGGGAATAAATGTTCTTGAAATGTAATTGTAAATCCTGTTCCACCTTCTCCCTTCACTGCTTTTAGTGCCATTATTGTCTGCGGTTACCTTGGAGTAATGCGTTGATTAAATATCCAAAATGAATTGTCGCATCATCTAGGGTACTTGGCATGCTTGTATTGTTCTGCTGTTATCTGTTCCTTTTCCATAGTACTGGGCAGGCTAAGCTGTCATATATATGCAGATATTCAATTTTCTCCAAGTCTAGCCGAACCAATATTTACATTGTAGAAGTGTCCGCCTTGGTATTTCATCAGACAATTGCCATTTTCCAGCTTCGCATTTACATAAATCTCAGGATGGCACATTTCTGCAGAACAAACCTCACACAGTGCAGTTATGTATTGCTGACATATTGCCTATTCCTAAATGAGGCAAATAAAGCAGGGGTGTCTGCATCATCGGGGGCATCTGCATGATCAGAGGGCTGGAGGGGGGTTATCTGCACCATCAGTGTTTCATCAGGGCCTGTACCTATTATACTACACGTATTGCCCCATGTAGCCTCCAAGTTCTACTTTGCATCTGGACTTTGAAGTTCATAGATGTTTGGGCTGTGTGGCAGAGCCTCTGGACTTTGGGTCTGTGCGGCAAAGCCTGTAGACTTTTGGTCCATATTGCAGAGCCCATGGACCTGGGGTCTACACGGTGGACACAGTTGACTTTGGGTTTGTGTCGTGGAGCCAGTGGACTTTGGGTTTGTAGGGTGGAGCCAGTGGTCCTTGTGTCTGTATGGCAGAGCCTGTGGACTTTGGTGTTGTGTGGCGAAGCCCATGGACTTTAGGTCCTCTGGGTGGAACCCGTGACTTTGGTCCCGTGTGGTGAGCCAGTGACTTGGGTCTGTGTGGTGGAGCCAGTGGACCTTAGGTCTGTGTGGTGGAGCAGTGGACCTTAGGTCTGTGTAGTGGAGACAATGGAACTTAGGTCTGTGCGGCAGAATCCGTAGGCTTGGGGTGTGCGCGTCGGATCCCATGGACTTTAGGTCTGCGTGTTGGAGCCCGTGGACCCTGAGTCTGCATGGTGGGGCCGCAGACTTTGGGTCTGGGCGGCAGAGCCTTTGGACTTTGGGTCTGTGCAGTGGAGCTGTTGGAGCTTAGGCTGTGTCCCAGAGACCGTTGGCCTTAGGTCTACACGGCGGAGGTTGTAGACTTTGGGTCTGTGTACCAGAGCCCTCAGACTTTGCTGTCCTGATCACCATTTTTAGTTTGCATCTGTTTATTTTTTTGTGGTCTCCATCCTCCTGATCTGTAGGCATGTGTTCCTCTCTGCTACTCCCTGCTAGTCCAGGTTCTGCATAGTAAACTGGTGCACATCACGCGACATGTCTCTGAGTGTGTTTTCTCAGAGATTGCCGCCTGTCATCTAGACTGGCGGGTTGGCAGGCCTCTTGCTTTGCGATCACTAGTCAAAGATTACAGCTCTTACTGTTTCCTTCTCATGTCAGCTGGAAATTACATTTCATCCATCATGGAGTGCAAACGCAAGCTGTGTGCCAACGTGCCAGCCTGCAGAGAGTGAGGGCAGACACAAAACTGTGTCATGTTACCCGCACAGCCGGGACTGCACACAAGCTTCAGTTTTAAGCTGCATTCTAGTCATTTTGTCTTCATCTTTTTTTTTGCTTTCATTTTCCAAGAGGTGAAACTTTTCTTGTTGCAAAATATAAAAAGTTATGCACGATTCATTGTATTTCTATAGTACAAGGTTTTTCTGCTCATGTCCTGGGCGTTCACATCTTGGCATATGATGCGGCCGGGGATAGGGGTCCGCTGACATCGGGGCTGATGGCTTCTTGGGGAGACACGAGTGGACGGGAACCCGGTTCCGTGCCCTGGTTATCATTTGAGTAGATGGTGGGGGAGAAGGGAGTATTTACAGGGGATCGTGACGCCACTTGTAGTTCCCAGTAATATAGGTACCAGCGCTGCAAGCTGGCCGCTGAGGTGATGGTGGGTGCAGCAGAGAGTAGTCCAGCTCCCTTCAGGTGGAGCTATTACCTCAGGGCAGCGGTGATGGTTGTGGATGAGGGGAGTAGTAGTGATGGTTGGTGTTGCAGTTCTTACCCCTCTGCTGAGCTGCTGGTGATGCTGGGCCCTCCGGGCACCGATGGGAGGAACAACGGAGACCAGTTCAAGTTTCACTCCACTTTACTAAGTACCGGCAGATGATAAAACGAAACACGTACAGCTTGGTTTACCAGGTGGATGTTGCCGGATCAGGGTCCCCCTTACAGAGTCTCTAGATGGTTACTCTCTTTGTCTTCCAGGGTTAACTTTTCTCTTCCTAGTTTCTACCACCCTCGCAGAGCTCTTCCGCCAGCTCCCTGATCTCCCACAGTGGGGCACGGGTTTCCTTCACCGGTTCGGGCGGGAGCGGTTACTCCTCCCGCCACCGGAGTTCGGGCCGTTGTCCCTGTCATCTTGGATCTGTTTTTGGTACTGAGGGGCGAGGTACCTTGTGGCGCTGTCAGCAACCCGGTTACTATGGGCCTGCAGCTCGTCGATCTGCGGTCAGAGTTGAGCTTCTGGCCGCCTCGGCTTCCTGCATTGCCGGTGTTTCTCTCAACGTGACCAGCTGGCTCCAACCAGTCCTGGCTCATTGCCTGCTGTCCTGGGCCCCCACTTAAAGATGTGGCTCCCTCCTGTCGGCTGTGCTGTCAGGCCTGTCCTTCCTGACTGCCTTCCCAGCACCGTCTGACTGATCTAAACTGTCACTCACTTCATCTACCCTAGGCTCCACCCCTTTTGGGACCTACTAAATTACCGGTCCCCCTTACTCTAGTGGCCTAGGCTTAGCTGTGTGCAAGAACAGACTCTATAGGTTAAACCCTAATCCCACAACTTACAGGGATAACACATTTGTTGTCACAGTCTAGTACTTCCCTGTGGCGCCTAGCCATAGGGGCGCCACAAATATGCTGTGAGAAAGCTCCTGTCCGATGCCCTAAACCTACTCGTAGTGCTCTCGTTATGTCATGGAGGCTGAGAACGAGGCCAAAAGGGTTAACCCTAATGTATAGTATTTGCAACATGCTTGTGTGTGCCGCCTGCCTTTACTATCTTTGTTTTCAGGAGTGTTTGGTGTGTGCCATTGACCTTTGCTATCTCTGTGTTTTCAGGAGTCTTTGGTGTGTGCCACTGACTTTTGCTATCTCTCTGTTTCAGGAGTATTTGGTGTGTGCCACTGACCTTTGCTATCTCTGTGTTTTCAGGAGTGTTGGGGTGTACACTGACCTTTGCTATCTCTGTGTTTCAGGAGTGTTTGGGTGTACCACTGACCTTTGCTATCTCTGTGTTTGTCAGGAGTGTTTGGTGTCGCCGCCGGCCTTTGCGATCTGTGTTTTCAGGAGTGTTTGGTGTGTATCGCTGGACTCCTCTGGGCCTCCCTTAGTGTTTTCTCCCTATGGTATCTGTACTATAAAGTATCCTGCTCTCCATGGCCAGCATGTTCCCTGCATTATAATGCTATTTCTGGTGAATCGGCGGCTCAGGGCAGCGGATGTCACCTTTATTTTTCTGCACCATTAATCTTGGAACGATTTCTCGGTCGGATCATTTTGCGGCCGGTGAATGCATTTTGAGGAAAATGTATTTGTGTTCCAGAATCTCTTCTCTCACTTTGTACAATTATTATGCGCCGCAGCCAAGTAAATATTCCTTTCCTCTTTCCCGGCCAACTCTCCTGCTTGTTTTTAGAAAACTTTACTTAACTTTTTTTTTTTTTTTGTTATCTTTAATGAATTCTATTTACTCATTACATAAAATAAATCATCTTGTTCTTAAAAACCTAATTTAGCCTGCCGAGTAAAGAATGGATCTTTTTTTTAATTATTGACGTTGAAATCAACTAAAGCTCGTAGATATAAAAAATGATGTGTTATATTTACAGACTTATTTCTAATATGGGACATAGTCGTAAAAACCTGAATGAAATCCTCCATACTTTACACTGCTTGGCTGCATCTAAAATGTTAGAAAAGTAGGTAAATTATTTATCTTCCAGAAGAAAGAAAATGCACCGACTATAGGTAGCCATTAAGTACAGCACGTAAACGTTTGATCCTTAAAGGGAACTTGTCATGTCCTTTTTTTGTTATTAAACCGCCCCCATTGTTATTTAGATCATGTAGTGTTCATTAATAACTTTTGTTTATTACCGTAAATCGTTGTATATATGTTCAAAAAAACATTATCGATACTTACTTATTTTCCTTCGCTAGCTGGTGCAAACGGTCATCTGGCTGGTCAGTACTTAAGATAGTATAAAGGACCTGTGTGATGTCACGACCATGTGGCCATAATGGGAGGAGCTAAGCAAGCTAAATCGTTAAGGTCTATGTAGACTTGGCTCTGCCTATTCTAGTCACATGGTCGTGACATCTCACAGGTCCTTTCAGCATTTTCTGAATTTCGGCTGAACTGTTAACGAGCCGATGACTGTATGACTGTTTGGCCAGCTAGCTAATGAAAATATGTAAGTATCTAAAATGCTTTTTTGGGATGAATACAATGAAGTTAAAAAAAAAAAAAAGTTTTAGTGAAGACTATATGGTCTAATTAACATTGGGGTGGTTTAATAACAACGGAGTTCTTTTAAAAGAGGCACGATCCATGACTATAGGACCTGCCGTTCACTTACAGGGAGTCATTGCCTGTTTGATTCCTTTCAATGGTGACATCTCCTTTAAGAGAACCGATACATTCCCATAATAATTTGACTTTGAAACATTATTTTATTGCAAAGGGATTTACGGTACTTTTTAGTTTGTCTAAGTCTCTTTATTTGGAAACAAAATGGGATTTAGAACCCTAAAATGTCTAATTTCCAGCATTTCCTGACTATTGTAGAAATAGGTTAAATTAAAGTGATTATTTCATTAAATTCTGCTATTTTTTTTTTCCAATTTCACTTGTTCACTTAGTTTTCGCAGCATCTGTTATTAGTTAGGACACTTGCCAGCTCTCCTGAAATGTTCAGGAGGCTCCTTGAAAAAGGGGAGACCTGCTTCTCATGTGCACAGGCAAAGCTATCTGGGATTTATTGTTTTTAGAGGGGGCGAAGAAGGGGTGAGGATGGGTGTTCATGGCGGGGTGAGTTATACTTGACTTTTGTGTGTTGATTTATTCCTATGTTCTTCTTCGTACATCTCTGTTTCCAATAAGGCAAGCAAAACTTGAACGGTTCTTTCAACGTAAACCTTATGGGCACGGTAATGGCTTCGGTATCTTTTTTCCTGTGTTGGAAGCATGAGAAGGGCTCCAGTCATTTTCATTTAATTTCAATTTTTGCAGTCAGTCGATCTCAACTTATAAAGTGAACACACAGACTGGAAAATGATGTCTGACTGGCAGCGAAATAGCTAAACGCAGCATGCACCATATGAAATGTGTCGTCTCCAGGAACTTGTACTTTCTGCCTGCATTCACTCCCTTATTACGGAGAAATATAAAAAATGTGTTTTATTTCACTTATGCACGTTTGTCTGCGGGGTTTTAATGGTGACAGAGCTCTGACTGGATGATGTTGAGGTTGGATTGTGGCTGCAAATTTAGCTGATGTATGTGGAATTAGAGCAGGGCATCTCTACACCATCAACTACCGTAGGGTCGGACATAAAAAGGGGTGTACGTGTGAAACAGGGAAGCGTACGTTCAGGACACTGCTGAACATGAGGTCGATCATGAAGTCTGTAACGTAGGGTCGGACGGTTGAAGTCTAGGTAGGTTTGGACAGTGGAAGTCTGTAAAAGGTGGGTGGATAGTAGAAGTCTGTAACATAGGGGTGGGCGGTAGAATTCTGTAGCGTAGGGCCGGAAGTGGAACTCTGTAACGTAGGGTCGACAGTGGAGGTCTGTAAAATAGGGTCGCTGGTGGAGGTCTGTAACATAGGGTCAGATGGTGGCGGTCTGTAACGTAGGGTCTGACGGCGGTGGTCTGTAACGTAGGGTCTGACGGCGGTGGTCTGTAACGTAGGGTCGGACGGTGGCGGTCTGTAACCCTAGGGTCGGACGGTGGCGGTCTGTAACCCTAGGGTCGGACGGTGGCAGTCGGTAATGTAGGGTCGGTCTATAACGTAGGTTGACGATGGCATCTGTATGGTAGGGCTGACGGTGGCCATCATTCTGTCTTTGGAACCACACAGGACAATTTTATTAGAACAGACAGATGGAATATGAAAATAATGGGAACACCCTGTAATTGTATGATGTAGAGTCCAGAAGACTTGTACACGGCTGTAGAGCAATGTCTTTACAGGATGTCACTGAGGATGTGAAATGTCAGTCCTTTTCTTCTATTTAATCCTCTTCCTCCTGTTTTGTTTCAGTTCGATCCAGAAGCGAAAGCCTATGGCCAAAGTGGTGTACAATCTTCTGCCAGATCGGGAGCTGAGGAAGAGGTTAAAGGAGGTCGGACTGTCTACGCAGGGGTCCAAGCAGCAGATGATCCGGCGGCATCAGGAGTTCCTTCACATGTACAACGCTCAGTGCGACTCACTGCATCCTAAATCAGGTGCAGGCTTCTTACATTGCATGTGATCTATTAGATTAATAAACACAACCATGTCCTTTATAAATCCCTGTGCTCCGGCGCCTGGCCACGAAAATGATAGCAGTTGGGCTTTCCTCCTCGACTCTCCTTACATAGTTAAGATGGAAAGAAGAGAGCGGTTGCCGTTCTCCTCTGTCAGCGTGTTCTCTCCCTTAAATGCCAAAGGATTGGGTGTTAAAACTTCAATTGTTTTCATGCTTTCCGGCGTCACTGTGATCCTATCTTCTGACTGTAAATTCTGATTGACTGAAGTCAGAGGTTACATCACAAATGCACAATGCACCAGAATGAGGATCTCGATGGGATGCATTGAGTTGTGACTTCTGGTGCGCTCCACGAAACTGATCTCATAAGCTGAGATGTGTGGCTTACAGCACTGATCACATCTGCAATCCGATTGGTGCTGTTAACCTTTTGGATCGCGCTGTTATTCACTGACAGCGCACTCCAATAGTGCAGCAGCGATCACGCCATTCCCTGCCGTGATTGGAGATCCCGTGATAAGATTGCAGGATCTTCAGCCATCTCCTGATAGTCCGGGGTCCTGCAGCAACCCCAGATGCCATTAGGGATCACTTCCTGTGGATGGTTGGCAAGCACTGCCATCCACAGAAAGCGATCGTTTGTCCTATGTCCTGATGTGCTGCAGCATGTTTTTAAAAATACAACAAGAAGCAACAAATGAGCAAATACCCTAAAAATGAAAAAAGCAAAAATGCTGTAGTGCAAAAAAACATAATCAGGGTATTTATTGACATAGATATGATCATATAAGTGCGTAAGCTGTCCTACCACGACACGGCGACCCCATTGGGACAGTCCCTGCCTACAGTAGTACTAATACCTTGTCACCTGTCTGCGACATGGAATTACAAGTGCAGAATGATCACAAAGTTTTGGGAAGCAAGGTGTGTAACAGTCCGCGCTGCTGAGTCCACAGGAAACACAAGGAATGCAAGATATTCTTAGAACACTGCTACAAGATATATCTTGCATTCCTTGTGTTTCCTGTGGACTCAGCAGCGCGGACTGTTACACACCTTGCTTCCCAAAACTTTGTGACGGTTTTTCCACGTGCGAGTGGTCGGTGGAGGTCCTGCAGCAGCTGATTTTACTTTCATGCCTTCAAACCGGTTGTGGGTTGCACAACTGGAATAGGTGAGTGGAATCTATATACACCACCCATACTGTCAGTGTCACTTTTAATAGGGCACTATTGCGCCTCTTGTTCCCCCACCATTTTTATATTGAAGGGCAGAATGAAGCAGGAACCGGGCTCCAACAGAGCACACCATGCCATGAGACGTCACACATTATATCATGTCCAGCTCATAGGTAGGCCACACCTATGATTGCAGGACTTCACACTGGCCTCATAATGAAAAACACAACAAAAAGCACGTCACACAGCTCCACATCCCGAAAAATGAGAACACTACGGGTCACGAAACATGGCGCAAAAGTTCAATTCTTTTTTTTTTTTTTCAAACTTCAGAATTTTTTTTCACCACTTAGTTACCAGTAAAAGTAACATGTTTGGTATCTACGAACTCGTGCTGAACTGAGCCATCATACCGACATGTCAGTTTTACCATATAGTGAACATGGTGCAAAAAAAAAACCAAAAAACAAATGTGCAAATGCACTTTTTTGCTATTTCACCGCATTTGGAACTTTCTTTACCGTTTTCCTGTTCACTATATGGTAAAATGAATGATTTTATCTGAAAGTTCAACTTGTCCCGCAAAAAAACAAGCCCTCATATGTCTATATTGATAGAAAAATAAAAAAGTTATGGCTCTTGGAAGAAGGGAGGGGAAAACGGAAAATTGCCAGGTGGTGAAGGTGTTAAAATATTCCCAAACTGCTGGATCATTTCTCCTCGTTTATGGCATCCATCCTATAACTAGTGCGTGGTCCAGGCAACATCGGAACCAGCAAGCTGCTCCTCACTTAGCATTGTTAACGCCCCGTTCACCTTTTCATTTTTTGTTAATGATTAAAATTGAATTCTGGAAGCAATATTGTAACTAATAAGATAGAAAAATCTCGATCTGTTTGGTGTATACAGCTCCTGTGCAGACTGTGTGTTTTTATGGTTACAGACTACTCAACACTCCCTCTGCTTCTGCTAATTAAATGGAACTGGTCATGTCCTTTTTTTGTTATTGGACCACCCCGAATGTTGTTTAGATCATCCTGTGTCCATTAATACTTCTTTTTTTCCTTATTAAATAAAATCAATGTATTCATCCCTAAAAAGCATTTAACTTAAAATTTCCATTAGCCAGCTGCCCAAAAAGTCATACAGTCATTCGGCTACTTAATAGTTCAGTTAACTAAACTTGTAGCAATGCCGAAATTCAGAAAATGCTGAACCTGTGTGATTAGATCATGTAATGTTCATTAGTAATTTTTTTTTTTTTTTTTTTTTAAATCATTGTATTTATCTTAAAAAAGCATTTTAGATATTTAAATATTTTCATTAGCTAGCTGCCGAAACAGTCATACAGTCATCCGGCTGGTTAACAGATAGGTCACTGAACTTGTAGCAATGCAGAGTGCTCTGTATAAAGGACCTGTTGGATGTCACAACCATGTGACTATAATAGACCTTAACAAGTTAGCTCGCTTAGCTCCACCCATTACTGTCACATGGTCATGACATCACACAGGTCCTTTATACAGAGCACTCTGCATTGCTGCAAGTTCAGTGACCTATCTGTTAACCGGATGTCTGTATGACTGTTTGGGCAGCTAGCTAATGAAAATGTGTAAGTACCTAAAATGCTTTTTTAGGGATAAATAGAATGATTTATAAGAAAAAATAAATCACTAATGAACACTACATGATCTAAATAACATTGGGGGCGGTTTAATAACAAACAAAGACATGATAGGTTCCCTTTAAAAATACAGACTTGTAGAAGAGAAGGAAGAAAGTGTGGCGTAGTCTCTGACTTATGTACTACACCAGCTTTGTTCAGAGACACATACGTCCACATAGGAGCTGCATGCACAAAACAGTACCAGATGTTCGATCAACACTATTTACCATTATGTGGCTGGACACGATGTTGCAAAACTTTACATACCCTTTAGCAATGATTTTTGCAATTCCTTTCATCCCTGAATCACAACACATTTCATCAGTAACAATAAATGTGACAATTCTTACATACAGTAAAGATGTTTTTTGGGTTGCCACATCTATGATCCCACAGTCCCATGTCCTCTGCTAACACCAGGTCCTGCCGGTGACGTGTGACTCATTCGGTGGTCCGGAGCCCCCATTGCTCATCTCACTCGGGTCACTTCCTTGCTATTGCACCCCTCCTCCACTCTTCATTAGCAATCACTGAGTTCATTCACTAATAAAGATGTCTTTTTCTGTTTCCCATGTGAAAGTTTTCTTTTTGGAAGCACGTTTTCTTTCAGGGCTCCGGTCTCAAAGGCAATGAAATAATAATAATAATTCCATTTCAGTAAATTTTAATATTCCTCGTTATTTTCTTTTCCTGCTATTTCGGTTATGTTCCACCAGATCTGCGCGTTCTGTTAGCGACAGCCTAACTTAGAAGAAAGGCGGACGTCACGCTGGAGCCTGAGCGCTCCGTTATTGCTCATCCGTGCGCTCAGCCGCCACTTTTATCTCTGCGTGCCTTTTTCAGGGCGTCTAAAATAGATACAGGTATTGGGGGAAGTGATCACATGCCAGGCAAGGAGCTGAGATGCAACTAAATCGCACTGCATCCAATTCACTGGGGAATAAATGAGAAGAATTTTGGTGTCTCAGGTATTAGGCTTGATTTTAGTTATATTCAGTCCTCTGAATCAGAATATGGCATTCATATTTTGGTAGCAGTTCTACTTTTTGAGATAATGTACAGTTGCCTACACAGGAATTTTTGGGATTTTTTACTCGACAGGGTTATTAATTAAAGACTCAAAGATGACCTGTAAGGTATATGACAAATTCTTGGATACTTATTAAATCCAATGCACATTTAAATAACTTTTAAGGTATTTGTCAATATATAACAGATCACCTGTGATTCTATACTGACTCTGTTGGCAGTGTGTTCCACAGAATTGTATGGCAACGCACTACAGCAATTGGCTTTGACTTCATCTGCATAACGTTTCCAACGCTGACCAAGGAGAAGCTAAAGATGGATATTTTTGACAGTTCTCAAATTAGAAGACCCAATACGGACACATCAAAGATTTATTGAACGATCCTGAGGCAGATGCATGGTATTCTTTCTCTATGGTTGTACATAAGGCAGATGCATGGTCTTCTTTTATTATGGTTGTACATGAAGCAGATGCATGGTCTTCTTTCACTATGGTTGTACATGAAGCAGATGCATGGTCTTCTTTCACTATGGTTTTACATGAGGAAGATGCATGGTCTTCTTCTCTATGGTTTTTCATGAGGCAGATGCATGGTCTTCTCTCCCTATGTGTACATGAGGCAGATGCATGGTCTTTTCACTGTGTTGTACATGGGGCAGATGCATAGTCTTCTTTCACTATGATTGTACATGAGGCAGATGCATGTCTTTTCACTGTGGTTGTACATGGGGCAGATGCATGATCTTGTTTCATTATGGTTGTACATGAGGTAGATCCATGATCATCTTTCACTATGGTTGTACATGGGGCAGATGCATGATCTTTCACTATGGTTGTACATGGGGCAGATGCATGATCTTCTTTCACTATGGTTGTACATGGGGCAGATGCATGATTCTTTCACTATGGTTGTACATGAGGCAGGTGCATGATCTTCTTTCACTATGGCTGTACAATGAGCATCAAGGTGCATTATCTCCACCGCATACGTTGGTGACCCTCTCTAAGAATCTGCTCTAAAGGTGAACTGATGTGAACAGACACCTTCCTTGTTTTGTTCTGTAAGATTCTGTCTTGTTTTTATTTTTCTTGGGATCTGGTGGAATAAATAGCTCTTTGTATATTTCCCTAGAAAATCATTTAGCTGAGCTCAGTGCCAGTAAAAGCAACCAGGGGTCATTAATAATGTGCTGAAAATGTAAAACTAATCCCTGAGCTCTGCCGCTCATCTCTGGGGCTTTTTGCTGGGTGGTTTCACCTCCATGACTATCGGCGTTTGTACAGAACTCTTAATTCCTCACATGGATCTTTTTATGTTTTTATTTTTAGAAGTGTTTAGAAGATCGTTTTATGTAGATGTGCTCCTGCAGGAAGCCAGCGGCTACATATTACTTTATATGATTGCGTTACCGCGTACAAAAAGTATTTATTATGCAAGAACAGTAGTAATGTATTTAAGCTGGAAGAAAACAAAGCATTTGGCCGCATGTTTAGCTTAATCTCTTTAGTCACGTCCAATAAAATTGCAATCACTCCACTCCAAAAGATCAGCACAAGTGAATTAGAGGAGTTTATCAGACTTTCTAATAGATGGATGGAAAAGTATAAAGAGCGCCCGCTGTGGGCTGAACAGCTTGTAGTAATGTACAGCATGGGTCACCAATAACAAGCTGAAGTTTCTGTCTTAAGGCCCTGTCTCACATGACGATATTGTTAGAGAGATCGTTGCAACTGTGACGTTACAACGATCTCTCCAGCGATGTCATTCTGTGTGACACTTTGCAGCGATCAGGCCCCTGCTGTGAGGTCGTTGATCGCTGCAAAGTGCTGCAGGTCATTTTCTGATCATTGGTCTCCCGCTGGTCAGCACGTGTCGCTGCGTGTGACCACGAGAATCCATCGATCAGTGACCTCACTGGCTGGTAACCATGGTTACCAGCGTCCTCCCTGCTTAGCACTGCCTGTAAGCAGGGAGGATGCTGGTAACTATGGTAAACAGCGGGTATCCAGGTAGCGCGCGCTGCCTGGATACCCGCTGTTTATCATAGTTACCAGCGTTCTCCCTGCTTAGCGTTGCCTTCCAGGCAGCGCTAAGCAGGGAGGACGCTGACATCGCCTTCAGCGATGTGGGAGGTGGCTCCCATGGCCCTGATCGCTGGGGAGATCTGTCTGTTTGACAGCTCCCCAGCGATCAGGTAACGACGCTCCAGCGATCCCGGCGGGTCATTATCACTGTCGGGATCGCTGGAGCGGTCGTTATGTGTGACTGGGCCTTTAGTCTGATTTCACGCATCCGTGAAACATGGATTATTCTCCTGTTTGAAAACCCAATCGATTTAAGAGAGAATTGGTTCAAAGGCATGTAAAAATAAACTCTGGTACAGAGACCTGGCCATCAGATGGGGTCATCCCATACAGGAACTGTCCAAGTTTAACAAGTGTGTGTGCAAGCAACATTTTCTGATCATCATAATGGGAGACCCAGACAATGGGGTTTAGGGCACTGCCCTCCGGAGGCCACACTAGGTACTACAAGATTTGTAGACACCGCCCCCTCCGCATATAAACCCCTACCGCAGGGAAGACCCTCAGTTTTAAACTTAGTGTGCTCGGAGGTATCACACGCTTTGCTTGCACATCACAGCATTCTCACATGTCCTCTATAAACGAGACTCTACATCTCGTGGCACCCCCTGAGGAGGTGGACCTGCACCCTAAGGAGGTGTATCAAGCCGGAGGCTCGCCCATGTGGTCCCTTTATGGACCACACTAATTTTGGAAGGGTGGTTAGAGCACCCAGGATTCATCCTGGGCGGTGTTATGTCCGTAAATCTAAGGACACTCGCTTCCCCTTTCCCCAGGAGGTGCTTCAGGAATGGTCGCAGTCCCCGAAGGTGGACGCTTCCATGACCAGGATTGCTGCACGCTCCCTGTTCTCTGCCTCTGATAGCTCCTCATTGAAGGACGCGACGGATAGACAGGTCGAGCAACTCGCCAAGTCTTCCTATGAGGCTGTGGGGTCTTCATTTGCCCCTAATTTTGCCACGGTCTGGACTCTGCAGGCGATCACGTCCTGTTTAGATGGTATCACTGACCTGGCGGGGTCCAATCCAGAGGTCCTGGCGCTTACTGATAGGGCAAGGGCCTATGCAGATTACGCCAGGACTGCGACCCTAGAAACTGCCACTCGCTCTGCTGTGGCTTCGGCCAATGCTATAGCGATTCGCAGGTTGTTGTGGCTGCGTCTATGGGACTCAGATGCCACGTCTAAGAAGATTCTGCAGAATCTTCCATTTTCTGGCGACAGACTTTTTGGCACTGAGCTGGATAAGCTAATAAAGGATTCTGCGGAGTCTAAGATCCCACAGAATAAGCCTAAGCCACGGTATACCGTCAAAAGGAACCCAAAACAGTGGTCCTTTCGGTCCAGCTCGCAGTCCTCAGCCTCGTCCGCTCGCACGGACAGAGGGGGCAAGCCCGCTACTCAGTGGCGCCCCAAGGGTCGTCAGAAGAAGTCAACGGGGGTGGCAGCTGCCACCCCCAAACCCGCTTCCGCATGACTCGCTATCCAGTCCTGCCACCCCACAGGTGGGGGGCCGCCTGTCCCGTTTTCAGGACAGGTGGTTACTCCACGTTCAAGACCAGTGGGTTCGAGACGTGGTCTCACGTGGTTACAGGATAGAGCTGACGTCGCGGCCGGCACACCGATTCCATCGGTCTGTTCCATCTCCAGAAAAGGCTCAGGCTTTTCATCTGGTGTTGGAGGGACTCCGCAGAGACGGAGTAGTGGTCCCAGTTCCTTCCGGGAGAGGTTTCGGGGTTTTTACTCCAACCTCTTTATTGTCCCAAAGAAGGACGGCTCCTTCCGCCCGGTTCTGGACCTGAAGTTGTTCAACCGTCACGTGTTGGTTCGGAAGTTCCGCATGGAATCCCTGCGCTCCGTGATCGCGGCGGTGTCACAGGGGACTTCCTAGCGTCGATAGATATCCGAGACGCTTACCTTCACGTGCCCATTGCACCGGCTCATCAGCGCTGGTTGAGATTTGCAGTGGGGGAAGAACACTTCCAATTTGTGGCGCTGCCGTTTGGGCTGGCCTCGGCACCGCGGGTGTTCACAAAGGTGATGGCCTCTATGATGGCTCTCCTGCACGTGCAGGGGCATGCCGTCATTCCCTATCTGGACGACCTACTGGTCAGGGCGCCGTCGGAACACCTTTGTCGGCAAAGCCTGGAGGTGACCATGAAGTCTCTGGAACAGTTTGGGTGGCTTCTCAATATCCAGAAGTCGACCCTGGTTCCGACCCAGTCATTGACATATCTGGGCATGGACTTCCACACGGACTCAGCCCTGGTGTCTCTGCCGCGAGCCAAGCAGCTGGCCATCCAATCAGGAGTGCAGAATGTCCTCCTGTCACCACAATCATCCCTACGGGTATTGATGAAGCTGGTGGGGCGCATGGTAGCTGCGATAGAGGCGGTGCCTTTCGCACAGTTTCGCCTCCGTCCTCTTCAGCTGGAGATTCTCCGACGATGGGACAAGAGGACGATCTCTCTGAATCGGCTGGTGGCGCTTTCCCAACCGACCAGGGATTCCCTGCAGTGGTGGCTCCAGCCACGTCACTTGTCACGGGGCCGGTCCTTCCTCAAACCGTCATGGTTAGTGGTGACCACAGACGCCAGCCTGAAGGGCTGGGGAGCGGTGTTCTTACACCACAGGGCTCAAGGCCTCTGGACTCAGTCGGAGTCGGCGTTGCAGATCAACGTGCTGGAGATCAAGGCGGTCTATCTGGCGCTCCTGGCGTTTCAGAAATTCCTGTCGGGACAGCCCATTCGGGTGCAGTCAGACAATGCGACGGCCGTCGCCTATATAACTCATCAGGGAGGGACCAGAAGTGCTCAGGCCCTCGCCGAAGTCCACCGCATTCTATCCTGGGTGGAGGACAACGACTGCCTGATCTCCACAGTTCACATCCCAGGGGTCGAGAACTGGGAGGCCGACTACCTGAGCCGGCAGGGGATGGACGCCGGAGAATGGTCTCTTCATCCAGAAGTCTTTCGGTTCATCTGCAGCAGATGGGGCACTCCGGACGTCGATCTGATGGCCTCGCGGCTGAATCATCAGGTGCCGCGATACATGGCAAGATCATGGGATCCTCAGTCCCTGGGGGCAGACGCCCTGATCCTGAGTTGGTCCAGCTTCCATCGACCATATGTGTTCCCACCTCTAGCTCTGATTCCCAAGGTTTTGTGGAAAATCAGGACGGAGTGCAACATAGCCATTCTAGTGGCTCCGGATTGGCCCAGGAGGTCCTGGTATCCGGATCTGTGGCAACTGTCAGGCGGACTACGATGGGCTCTTCCAGAACGCGCAGATCTTCTCGCGCAAGGCCCATTCTTCCACCTCAATTCCAGGGCCCTCAGATTGACTGCATGGCTCTTGAGGCCTGGCTGCTAACATCCAGGGGATTCTCTCCTACGGTGGTTGCTACTATGAATCGGGCCAGGAAGCCCGTATCCAGGAAGATATACCACAGAACGTGGAAAATCTTTTTCACCTGGTGTGCCTCTGCTGGACGGGCACCGTGGCCCTTATCCATCCCGACGTTGTTGGCCTTCCTACAGTCGGGTTTGGAAATGGGCTTATCCCTCAGCTCCCTGAAGGGTCAAGTATCAGCTCTTTCAGTGCTGTTTGACAGGCGTTTGGCGCTCCTTCCTAAGGTCCATCAGTTTCTGCAAGGGGTGTCTCGGGTGGTCCCGCCATATAGGCGACCTCTGGATCCTTGGGACCTTAACATGGTCCTGACAGCCCTGCAGAAACCGCCATTCGAGCCTCTGAGGGACGTCTCCCTCTCACATCTGTCCAAGAAAGTGGTTTTTCTGGTGGCAATTACATCTCTGAGACGGGTTTCAGAATTGGCTGCACTTTCGTGCAAGTCACCCTTTCTGGTGGTCCACCAAGACAAGGTGGTGTTGCGCCCGCGGGCGGAATTTTTGCCGAAAGTGGTTTCCACTTTCCACTTGAACCAAGAGATTGTTCTTCCATCATTTTGTCCCGCTCCTGTTCATCAGGTTGAGCGCGACCTCCACACTCTGGATCTAGTGAGGGCTGTACGCATTTATGTGTCCAGGACTGCCTCCTTCCGGAGTTCTGACTCTTTGTTCATCCTTACGGCGGGTCGCTGTAAGGGGTCCGCGGCATCAAAATCGACCTTGGCCAGATGGATCAAGGCACCCATTCAGGAGGCTTACTGTTCTGCGGGTCAGCCTCTCCCGGTGGGCTTGAAGGCGCACTCGACCAGAGCTGTCGGTGCTTCCTGGGCTTTGCGACATCGCGCTTCAGCTCTGCAGGTGTGTCAGGCGGCCACTTGGTCCAGCCTGCACACTTTCTCTAAGCACTATATGGTGCATGCCCATACCTCTGCGGATGCAAGTTTGGGCAGGCGGGTCCTCCAGGCGGCGGTTGCCCACCTTTGAGGGGGACCGTATCGTTACACGTCTTGAGGAACTCTTCCCGCCCTGGGGTATTGCTTTAGGACATCCCCATTGTCTGGGTCTCCCATTATGATGATCAGAAAAAAGAGAATTTTGTTTACGTACCGTAAATTCTTTTTTCTTGAATCATCAATGGGAGACCCAGCACCCACCCATTTGTTCCGTTGTATGTTTGCATTTGATCTGTTCCCAGTTGGGACAGTTTATTCCGGGTTGTTGGACCGTCTGTTTACGGTTTCTTTCCCGATGTATCGGGTGTGGTTTATTTTGTCTCCTCGCAGCTTATGAACCAAACTGAGGGTCTTCCCTGCGGTAGGGGTTTATATGCGGAGGGGGCGGTGTCTACAAATCTTGTAGTACCTAGTGTGGCCTCCGGAGGGCAGTGCCCTAAACCCCATTGTCTGGGTCTCCCATTGATGATTCAAGAAAAAAGAATTTACGGTACGTAAACAAAATTCTCTTTTTTTGTGTCCGGTGAGAATAATCCGAATATTCCCAGATTCATCCGGAGAGATGGAAACCGGATGGCAGAGAGCTGCCATCCGGCTCCATCGGCTACTATGGGGCCAAAAACCGGTCCGGGGCTGTCTGGTTTACACCGGACAGGCCCGGACCGGACTGTGCCGTGGTGTGAAGCCAGCCTTAATTCTTTCCCCGTACACTTTAGACATCTATGGGTTAACACTCTTTATGATAATTATAGATTTGTCAGAAAATGTATTTTTACTGTAACCCCTCAGTCCCTTAGTTGATGACCCTTATTCTTCCATGGTCCCAGCCTCTTGATCTGAGGCAGATGTTGTAGTGCAAATATTATTAGTCGCATCTTAAAATCAGGGAGACTAATTAAAGCCGTCTCTAATATGGGCAAGTGCGCCTGACAGCGGAAATGAGACCCCTGGTACTGTCAGAGGCGGGCTGGATAGAAGAAATAAGAAATTACTATGCCAGGAAGCGCTGCACGTATGAGACGGCGGGATCCGCAGCATCGCACCCAATTAATTATTACTAAGTGTTAAGTGGAAAATATTTATGTTACCCAGAGATGTTATTAAGATTTCTGGACCTGCAAAAATAGTAACATCTAAAGTAATGAAGCGCAGATTTCTTAAAGGGAAACTCCACTTTAGTTACATAAAATGCTGAGTAAAATTTGCATGTATTAAAGAGAACATATTGATCTGCTGATACAGGGTTAATCTGCAGGTTAATGATTCTCCGAAGCTGCACTGAGAGCCCCAGTACTGGGAGAAAATGAACTTGATTCCTCCCAGCAGCCTCAGGATTTCAGAGAGAGGGGTGCTGAGCCGGCTGCCAGTCACTGCTATAGCCTCTGATCACTGTGTACAGAGCTGTGATTGAAGGCACGCCGGCCGACTCCCATCTCTGAAAGCCTGAGGTGGCCGGGAGGAATAAAGTTAATTTTCTCTCTGCAGTGGGTCTCTCAGTGCAGGCATCGGCAGCTTCAAAACCCTATTAATCTGCAGATTAACCCCCCATATCAGCAGATTAATACAGCATTTCTTTTTTTACTTGATGGTTTCCCATTAAGTCTAGTCACATCTAAAGCAATTTTTACATTTGTTTTAATTGTAATTAAATCAGATCTTAGAAGAAAGTTCCATGGAGTTAAAACTTTTTGAGCAGATTTATTAAACCACTAAATTCAAGCAATACCTTTGGACAAGTTTTTCATGTGAATGGTGGATAAACTTAGTGAAACTATTGTTACTTTTATCAGTGACTCCACCAGCAGAATAGTGAGTGCAGCTCTGGAGTATAATACAGGAGGTAACTCAGGATCAGTAATGTAATGTATGTACACAGTGACTGCACCAGCAGAATAGTGAGTGCAGCTCTGGAGTATAATACAGGAGGTAACTCAGGATCAGTAATGTAATGTATGTACACAGTGACTGCACCAGCAGAATAGTGAGTGCAGCTCTGGAGTATAATACAGGAGGTAACTCAGGATCAGTAATGTAATGTATGTACACAGTGACTGCACCAGCAGAATAGTGAGTGCAGCTCCTGAGTAAAATACAGGAGGTAACTCAGGATCAGTAATGTAATGTATGTACACAGTGACTGCACCAGCAGAATAGTGAGTGCAGCTCTGGAGTATAATACAGGAGGTAACTCAGGATCAGTAATGTAATGTATGTACACAGTGACTGCACCAGCAGAATAGTGAGTGCAGCTCTGGAGTATAATACAGGAGGTAACTCAGGATCAGTAATGTAATGTATGTACACAGTGACTGCACCAGCAGAATAGTGAGTGCAGCTCTGGAGTATAATACAGGAGGTAACTCAGGATCAGTAATGTAATGTATGTACACTGTGACTGCACCAGCAGAATAGTGAGTGCAGCTCTGGAGTATAATACAGGAGGTAACTCAGGATCAGTAATGTAATGTACACAGTGACTGCACCAGCAGAATAGTGAGTGCAGCTCTGGAGGATAATACAGGAGGTAACTCAGGATCAGTAATGTAATGTATGTACACAGTGAGTGCACCAGCACAATAGTGAGTGCAGCTCTGGAGTATAATACAGGAGGTAACTCAGGATCAGTAATGTAATGTATGTACACAGTGACTGCACCAGCAGAATAGTGAGTGCAGCTCTGGAGTATAATACAGGAGGTAACTCAGGATCAGTAATGTAATGTATGTACACAGTGACTGCACCAGCAGAATAGTGAGTGCAGCTCTGGAGGATAATACAGGAGGTAACTCAGGATCAGTAATGTAATGTATGTACACAGTGACTGCACCAGCAGAATAGTGAGTGCAGCTCTGGAGTATAATACAGGAGGTAACTCAGGATCAGTAATGTAATGTATGTACACAGTGACTGCACCAGCAGAATAGTGAGTGCAGCTCTGGGGTATAATACAGGATTTACTCAGGATCAGTACAGGATATTATAATTATGAGGTACAGTAATGTATATTTTATATAAGGTAATTATTATTAGAAACTACAGAACTGTGTTGAGGTGAATATTTATTTAATTTCCTCCTATAGTGGATACATTTCTCCTGTTTCCATTTTAAGGGAATTAATATCTGTGAATTTTATTAATGGTTAAATCTTTACTTTTTTTGTTTATGAATAAATACTAATTAACAGTCTATAATAATGGTAATCATCGTCCCCCGCACCTTACATTCAGCCCCATCAGATCATTAATTATACCGTACATATACAGCTATTTCCAGTTGATTCAATTTAGATTTCGGTAATTGCCGTCGTCTCTTTATTCATCTCTTTGCAAGTATAAATTAATGTTGTCTTCAAGAGTCGGTTTACTTTGTCATCTGCAGACAACGTCTTATTATCCGTTCATTAGAGTTGAGGAAGTTTACCTTACTTTTGTTGCCCTCATTTGACCTTGCATCAGGCCTTCTCCAGCCACATCCAGATCTGCAGTTGTCATAATATTCCTCCTTAGGTACATTACATTTCACCTGTGGTGCTCACAGATTTTTTGTATTTCTTTGTAGAGACTTTTGCTGTTCATTTCACTTTTCTAGGTCAGATAAATATACCCATAACATTGTCATTTTTTGGGAGCGTAGTGATGGCTTATTTTTTTGCGCCCTGATCTGAAGTTTTACTGATACCATTTTGCAGTAGATGCAATGTTTTTATTGCCTATTGTGGCAATTTTGTTGCAACCCCCCAAAAAATTTACCGTATTTTTCTCTTTATAAGACGCATCCCAAATTTAGTGAAGGAAAAGACAAAAAACAAATATTTTTAATGTTATATGGGGTCCGTGTTATAATGCCAGTGTCCATCTTACAAGCAGCATATTTGTCCCCCATTCTGGTATATACTAGTGCATCTCAATGAATTAAAGTAACTTTTCTGATCATCATAATGGGAGACCCAGACAATGGGGTTTAGGGCACTGCCCTCCGGAGGCCACACTAGGTACTACAAGTTTGTAGACACCGCCCCCTCCGCTTATAAACCCCTACCGCAGGGAATATCCTCAGTTTTAAACTTAGTGTGCTCAGAAGAATCACACGCTTTGCTTGCACATCACTGCATTCTCACAGCTTACGTGATGGCGTCTGAAGACAAGGTAGGTCCCGGTCGGGGACCTCCGGCAGTCTCCCTGTTCACCCTTGGGGAACACACAGGTTGAGGTACCGGAGGGCCCAGAGCCTGGACACGTTGTGTCCTCCCGGTACGCTGCCGTGCTCCTTCCCATCCCTCCTTGGGGGGCTCTGGGAAGTGGGAGATAGGAGCCTTGCACAGCTCCGCTCCATCCGAGGCCTCCCTAAATGGTGCTTACAGACCGGACTGGAGCCAGCCCAGTCCGAGGCCTCCCTAAAGGTGCTTACAGACCGGACTGGTGCTGAAACCCCTGTCCGAGGCCTCCCATATATGGTGCTTACAGACCGGACCGGCGCCCTGTGTGTCTCCGGTGTGCCTGGGGGTAGTGTCTGACACTATGTGTTTTGACACTCAGACCGCGCGCAACCCTCGGGTCCGCGGTTCTGGCGGTGTACCCTGTGCTGGGGTCACTATAGCTGACCGCTCTGTGTGTCACAGGGGCTGCGGCTGCGGGCTACAGATTTTGTCTGCAGCCCTGGGTATAGTGTGATGCTATATCTCCCGCGCTGCGGGCTCCAGCACCAGATTATTAAGATGGCTGCTTGGAGAGATGTGGAGCAGCCCAGGGGATGACGTCATCGCTGGGCGTGTGTGTGTGTGCTTCCCGCGTGTTTTTCGGCACCGCCCACGACTTGTCTGGCGGCGGCCATCTTCTCCTCACTTCCCTGTTGGGACTGAATGAGTGCATTACTGCGCTCCCGGGAGAATACGATTACCCTCGCGGAGGCCACACACACACCGCTCCCCTCCACCGCATTGAAGCGGTCGGTAAGCCGCCGGTGTTCCGGTTTCCTACTTGGCTTATTTTTCTCTTCTGCTGTCGGCATGTCCCCAGCAAAGAAGAGCGCTGCTAAGGCAGACAACTCTACCACTACCTGTGCTACATGCAACGGGACGTTGGTTGGGGGGTCCTGCAATAACTGCGGACGCCCAGAGGCCCGGACTGATGCTGCAGAGGCTGCAGCTCCAGTGCTGTACCCTGAGGTTCAGGTGATCCCAGGGCCATGGGAGACACAGAATAAGATAAATGACTCTGTGTTGTCCAAGCTGTCCTCCATGTCGCAATCCCTGGAGGCACTGACTAGGAGACTGGAAAGTCCAGCTGCTCCCTCAAGTTACCCCCGGGTGTCACCCCTTGTTGCCGCGAGATCCCTTAAGCGGGCTCGCCGGGATGAATCACCCGAGATCCAGAACCTCTCTGAGGAGGAGCGTCACTCTGACGGTGACGAGGATGAGTCTATGTCAGAACCACCTGACGGGGTGGAGGATTTGGTATCCTCCATAAACGAGACTCTTCATCTCGTGGCACCCCCGGAGGAGGTGGACCTCCATCCGAAGGAGGCTTATCAATGGCTGCAGCCAGAGGCTCGCTCATGTGGCTCCTTTATGGACCACACTAACTTTGGAAGGGTGGTTAGAGCACCCAGGGTTCACCCTGGGCGGCGTTATGTCCGCAAATCTAGGGACACTCGCTTCCCCTTCCCACAGGAGGTGCTTCAGGAGTGGTCGCAGTCCCCGAAGGTGGACGCTTCCATGACCAGGATTGCTGCACGCTCCCTATTCTCTGCCTCTGATAGCTCCTCATTGAAGGATGCGACGGATAGACAGGTCGAACAACTCGCCAAGTCTTCCTATGAGGCTGTGGGGTCTTCATTTGCCCCTAATTTTGCCACGGTCTGGACCTTGCAGGCGATCACCGCCTGCTTGGATGGTATAACTGACCTGGCGGGGTCCAATTCAGAGGTCCTAGCGCTTACTGATAGGGCAAGGGCCTATGCAGATTACGCCAGGACTGCGACCCTAGAAACTGCCACTCGCTCGGCTGTGGCTTCGGCCAATGCGATAGCGATCCGCAGGTTATTGTGGCTGCGTCTATGGGACTCAGATGCCACGTCAAAGAAGATTCTGCAGAATC
This sequence comes from Allobates femoralis, assembly GCA_033576535.1. Lineage (NCBI taxonomy): Eukaryota > Metazoa > Chordata > Amphibia > Anura > Aromobatidae > Allobates > Allobates femoralis. The sequence continues at coordinate 99,677,572 of JARQOC010000007.1, forward strand.
TTCCGTTTTCTGGTGACAGACTGTTTGGTACTGAGCTGGATAAGCTGATAAAGGATTCTGCGGAGTCTAAGATCCCACAGAATAAACCCAAGCTACGGTATACCGTTAAAAGGAACCCTAAACAGTGGTCCTTTCGCTCCAGCTCACAGTCATCAGCCTCGTCCGCTCGCACGGACAGAGGGGGTAAGCCCTCTACTCAGTGGCGCCCCAAGGGTCGCCAGAAGAAGTCAACGGGGGCGGCGGCTGCCACTCCCAAACCCACTTCCGCATGACTCGCTCTCCAGTCCTGCCGCCCCACAGGTAGGGGGCCGCCTGTCCCGATTTCAGGACAGATGGTTACTCCTCGTTCAAGATCAGTGGGTCCGAGACGTAGTCTCGCGCGGCTACAGGATAGAGCTGACGTCGCGGCCGGCACACCGATTCCATCGGTCTGTTCCATCCCCGGAAAAGGCTCAGGCTTTTCATCTGGTGTTGGAGGGGCTCCGCAGAGACGGAGTAGTGATCCCAGTGCCTTCCGGAGAGAGGTTCAGGGGTTTTTACTCCAACCTCTTTATCGTCCCGAAGAAGGACGGCTCCTTTCGCCCGGTTCTGGACCTCAAGTTGTTCAACCGTCACGTGTTGGTTCGGAAGTTCCGCATGGAATCCCTGCGCTCCGTGATCGCGGCTGTGTCGCAGGGAGACTTCTTAGCGTCCATAGATATCCGAGACGCTTACCTTCACGTGCCCATTGCACCAGCTCATCAGCGCTGGTTGAGATTTGCAGTGGGGGACGAACACTACCAGTTCGTGGCGCTGCCCTTCGGGTTGGCCTCGGCTCCGCGGGTGTTCACAAAAGTGATGGCCTCTATGATGGCTCTCCTACATATGCAGGGACATGCCGTCATACCCTATTTAGACGACCTGCTGGTCAGGGCGCCATCAGAACATCTTTGCCGGAAGAGCCTAGAGGTGACCATGAAGTCTCTGGAACAGTTTGGGTGGCTTCTCAATGTCCAGAAATCAACCCTGGTTCCGACCCAGTCACTGACATATCTGGGCATGGACTTCCACACGGACTCAGCTCTAGTGTCCCTGCCACGAGCCAAACAGCTGGCCATCCAATCGGGAGTCCAAGATATACTCCTGTCCCCACAATCATCCATACGGGGGTTGATGAAGCTGGTGGGACGCATGGTGGCAGCGATAGAGGCGGTGCCTTTTGCACAGTTTCACCTCCGTCCTCTTCAGCTGGAAATTCTCCGCAGATGGTACAAGAGGACGATCTCGCTGAATCGGCTGATGGCCCTTTCACGATCGACCAGGGATTCCCTGCTGTGGTGGCTTCAGCCACATCACTTGTCACGGGGCCGGTCTTTTCTCAAACCGTCATGGTTAGTGGTGACCACCGACGCCAGTCTGAAGGGCTGGGGGGCGGTGTTCTTACACCACAGGGCTCAAGGCCTCTGGACTCAGTCGGAGTCGGCGTTGCAGATCAACGTGCTGGAGATCAAGGCGGTCTATCTGGCGCTCCTGGCGTTTCAGAAGTTCCTGTCGGGACAGCCCATTCGGGTTCAGTCCGACAATGCGACGGCCGTCGCATATATAAATCATCAGGGAGGGACCAGAAGTGCTCAGGCCCTCGCCGAAGTCCACCGCATTCTATCCTGGGTGGAGGACAACAACTGTCTGATCTCCGCAGTTCACATCCCAGGAGTCGAAAACTGGGAGGCCGATTACCTGAGCCGACAGGGAATGGACGCCGGAGAGTGGTCTCTTCATCCGGACGTCTTCCGGGACATCTGCAGCAGATGGGGCACTCCGGACGTGGATCTGATGGCCTCACGGCTCAATCATCGGGTGCCGCAATACATGGCGAGATCATGGGATCCTCAGTCTCTGGGGGCGGACGCCCTGATCCTGAGTTGGTCCGGATTCCATCTACCATATGTGTTCCCTCCGCTGGCACTGATTCCCAAGGTTTTGTGGAAGATCAGGACGGAGTGCAGCGTAGCCATTCTAGTGGCACCGGATTGGCCCAGGAGGTCCTGGTATCCGGACCTGTGGCAACTGTCCGGCGGACTCCGGTGGGCTCTTCCAGACCGCGCAGATCTACTCGCGCAGGGCCCCTCCTTCCACCTCAATTCCAGGGCCCTCAGATTGACTGCATGGCTCTTGAGGCCTGGCTTCTGACATCCAGGGGATTCTCTCCTACTGTGGTTGCCACTATGAATCGGGCTAGGAAGCCTGTATCACGGAGGATTTACCACAGGACGTGGAGAATCTTTTTCTCCTGGTGTGCCTCTGGTGGACGGTCTCCGTGGCCCTTGTCCGTTCCGACTCTGTTGGCTTTCTTGCAATCGGGTTTGGAATTGGGCTTATCCCTCAGCTCCCTGAAGGGTCAAGTATCAGCGCTTTCAGTGCTGTTTGACAGGCGTTTGGCGCTCCTTCCTAAGGTCCGTCAATTTCTGCAGGGGGTGTCTCGGGTGGTTCCGCCATACAGGCGACCGCTGGACCCTTGGGACCTTAACATGGTCCTGGCGGCTCAGCAGAAACCGCCGTTCGAGCCACTGAGGGAAGTCTCCCTCTCTCATCTGTCACAGAAAGTGGTCTTTCTGGTGGCAATTACATCTCTGAGACGGGTTTCAGAATTGGCTGCACTGTCGTGCAAGTCACCCTTCCTGGTAGTCCACCAGGACAAGGTGGTGTTGCGTCCGCGGGCAGAATTTTTGCCAAAGGTGGTGTCCACTTTTCACTTGAACCAAGAGATTGTGCTCCCATCATTTTGTCCCGCTCCTGTTCATCAGGTTGAGCGCGACCTCCACACTCTGGATTTAGTGAGGGCTGTACGCATTTATGTGTCCAGGACGACCTCTTTCCGGAGTTCGGACTCTTTGTTCATCCTTACGGCGGGTCGCTGTAAGGGGTCCGCGGCATCCAAATCAACCTTTGGCCAGATGGATCAAGGCTCCCATTCAAGAGGCTTACCGTTCGGCGGGTCTGCCTCTCCCGGTGGGCTTGAAGGCGCACTCGACCAGAGCCGTTGGTGCTTCCTGGGCTTTGCGACATCGCGCTTCAGCTCTGCAAGTGTGTCAGGCGGCAACCTGGTCCAGCCTGCATACATTCTCTAAGCACTATATGGTGCATGCCCATGCCTCTGCGGATGCAAGTTTGGGCCGGCGGGTCCTCCAGGCGGCGGTTGCCCACCTTTGAGGGGGACCGTGTATATCAACGTCTTTTGAGGAACTCTTCCCGCCCTGGGGTTTGCTTTAGGACATCCCCATTGTCTGGGTCTCCCATTATGATGATCAGAAAAAAGAGAATTTTGTTTACGTACCGTAAATTCTTTTTTCTTGAATCATCAATGGGAGACCCAGCACCCACCCAGTTGTTCCGTTGGATGTTTTTGCATTTGCCTGTTCCCAGTTGGGACAGTTGATCAGGGTTGTTGGACCGTCTGTGCACGGTTTCTTTCCCGATGTTTCGGGTGTGGTTTATGTTGTCTCCTCGCAGCTTATGGACCAAACTGAGGATATTCCCTGCGGTAGGGGTTTATAAGCGGAGGGGGCGGTGTCTACAAACTTGTAGTACCTAGTGTGGCCTCCGGAGGGCAGTGCCCTAAACCCCATTGTCTGGGTCTCCCATTGATGATTCAAGAAAAAAGAATTTACGGTACGTAAACAAAATTCTCTTTTTTTAGTGATATTCTATTTCAGTAATTCAATATATAAAGTGAAACACATATATTATATAGTCATCACACACAGTGATCTATTTAAAATGTTTATTTCTGTTAATGTTGATGATTATGGCTTGCAGGCAATGAAAACCCAGAGGTCATTATTTCAGAAAATTAAAGTAGGGAGGATGAAGGGTTAAACACCGCGCTGCTGTATTCCATCAGACATCAAAGGGTGAATATAATTAGTCAACGTGTTTCAGGGCTCCCAGAAACATGGCAATATTACATTGATTTTTGATGATATTCTAATTTATTGAGATGCATAGGGCCCCCCATCCTGGTGTATGGCCCCCCATCCTAGTACATGACCTCCTATCCTGGTATATATATCCTCCATCTTGATACATAGCCCCCCATCCTGATATTTATGTCCCCAATCCTTTGTATATGGACCTCCCATCCTGGTATATATGTCCCCCACGCTGGTATATATCTGTCTTCCATATTTTGTACATGTCCCCCCCCCCCCCCCCCCCCATCCTGGTGTATGTATCCCATCCTTTGTACATGGACCCCCATCCTGTTATGTATATATATGCCCCCCCATCCTGGTATATATGTCCCCCATACTTTGTACATGGCCCCCCATCTTGGTATTTATACATCCCCATTTATTGTGCATGTTTCCCCGATCCTGATGTATATGTCCTCCATCCTTTGTACTTGGCCCCCCATCCTGGTATATATGTCCCCTGTACTGTGCACGTGGCCCCCTCATCCTGGTGTATATGTCCATCTTTTAACCATGGTCCCCCAATCCTGGTGTATATGTCTCCTATCCTTTGTACATTGCACCCCCATCCTGGTGTGTGTGTGTGTGTGTGTGTGTGTATATGTATATATATATATATATATATATATATATATATATATATATATATATATATATATATTATGTTTCCTCCCCCCTCCCTGGACCCACCATGGCTTACCGGGGTCGGGGGGGGTTGCAGTAGTGGAACAGGGGTGTCGGGGGCAAGTATCACGGGTCCACGGAGGGTGGAGGCAAAGCTCTTGAACCGGAGCTACAGGGGGAAGTTGCGGTGGGGGCTGCTATGTTCTGTGTGTCTATTCATTCACAACCTGTTACTGGTTGCTAGAGGTTAAGACTTCAAGAAAATGGCCACGGATGAAGATCTGCGGCTATTTTCTGTAAGTCGTAGGCTATGTGCACACAGGGAGGTTTAGGGCCGTTTTAGCAGCGGAAACCGCCGGTCGGTTTCCATTAGGTTTATGCAAATTTATGTTAATCCAAAAGCGGCTTTTGGATCAACATAGAAACCTATGGAAACCGACCCCCGGTGTGCACACACCGGCGGTTTCCACATGCTCATCCGTTGCTAACCCGCTGGGTTCCCAGCGGGTTAGCAAAGAATGAGCATGTTCTATAATCCGGCCGGTTCTGCAGCGGCTGCAAGCAGAATCATGTGCTGCTTCCAGCCGCTGCAGAACCGACGCGGCTAACCCGCTGTGCACCCGCCGCAAAGCCGACGCACACCCCCGCACGGACCCGACAGGAAGCCGGTGGACGGCTCCGGAGCTTCCTGTCGGGTCCGCCCAGCCGCCGCCGCCCCTAACCCGCCCCCCGTGTGCACATACCCTTAACCGGTTGTAAATGAAATGAATAGACACGCAGAATATGGCGGCGCCCACTGCAACTTTCCCCTGCAGCTCCGGTCCCACTGCTCTGCTCCCACCCTCTGTGGACCTTGATACCGGCACCCCTGCTCCACCACCGCAAACACCCCTTCCCTGTAAGATTTTTTTTTTTTTTTTAAGGTTTGGATTGTAAGACGCACCCTTGTTTTTCCCCTAATTTCTCCTATGAATAGTGATGTGCTGTGTGCACAGATGGGTCGTCATGACAGACACAGGAGTCATCAGATGATTCTTGGCCATTATGACGACCCATCAGTGTCCCGCGATCATGTTATGGGCACCACTGGCAGCAGAGAATGACATGGCGCCCGCCGTCGTGTGTTGAATCCCATTGTCAGCTCTCCAATTCACCCGTGACTGTTAAAGGCACGTGGTGGCTCATTAAATTGGCAGGGAAAGATTCAGACTGGATGTGTGCGCCCGCATCAAACACAGAGACGCGACTTTTAATGATACGTCAAAAGTTGTGAATGTGATGAAATGTTCTTGCAGATGTGAACACCCTCTCACACTATGTATTAGGTGTAATTAAAAAAATAAATATTAATAAGGTATTGCAGCTTAAGTATCCATGGTTACGACCACTCATATAGTGACAGTAAGTGGTCGTAACCATGGAGACCTACGCTGTATCGCCCTGCACATGAGGCAAGCAACATAGCTAATCAGGAGAACTATACTACATTTTTAGAAGTAATTTGAAGGTGATTGTTAATAATATTATTATTATACTTATTACGTGTTGGGATAGGGCCTAAGATGGGAATACCACTTTAAAACTGTTCCTTCAGTATTGTTTTCTGTTTTTTTTGTTTCGTTCCTGGAAGGAAATGCTTGTAAATAGTTTCAGAGACTTTTGGGCTGCAATTGCCTACATTGGGCCAATAAGTCAGGTTGTATAATTTTGAGATATTAATTTGCAGATGTTTCCCATTTGGGATAATGGGCTTTGGGCTAGGCTTCCCCGCTCTGTGCTTAGTTACTGGAGCACAGGATGCCCGGGACACTGTGGGAAATGATCCGCAGGCTGAGCAGGACTAAGACAAAACCTCGTCTCCTGGATGGAAAGTTATCGTGCAAATCCAAAGAGAAGATCCGTAAATGGAAAAACAAAACCTCGCACTTTATTAGAAAGTTGTGTGACAAACTCTGTGTCCAGCTCTCATCGGCGTTGTCCAGCCCTCGGCTTTCCGGGACTTCCATCGAATAGAGCTACTCTTTTGTGCCCATTATTATTCCCACATTGCCTCATCACTAAGTTAACTTTGCCCTCTGGGTGTCTGGGAAAGTTTATTACTATGAGATGTATTATTACTATATTAAAATTCTCTATATTTTAAGGGGTGAGATCCTCCTGATTAGATAAAGCAGCGGGAGATGTGACACCTCAGGAGATTGGAAATTTGGGGGTCTAGTAAAGTTTGACCATCCTGCAAAAGCTTTAAAGGGTCACATAGCTAACGTCATTCACTATCCACCAAAATCTGCACTTTTTCTTACCGTGGAAGGTGCAATAATTCTCATCGCTTCAAGTTGTTTATGCTCTACTGATCTGATGCTTTAAAGCAGTGGTCCTTAACCTTGTTTGAGGTACCAAACCCACCAGTTTCATATGCACATTCACCAAACTTTTCTTTAGTGATAAATCTACATGCAGCCGTCGGAAGTGTGTTGACCTCCGTGGCAGAGGCTCTTCCAAAACCCTGAGACCGACACACCATACCCCTGGGGTTCGATCGAAGCCCGGTTAAGAACCACTGCTTTAAAGGAAATTTGTCAGCAGGTTTCCACTACCTCATCTGACAGCAACATAATGTAGGAAGAGAAACCCTGAATCCAATGATGTATGACATAGATTACAGGCTGTCGCACATCCAAGGAATTTATTTTCAGGCATGTAGCAGATCTGTAAGAGCTGTCCCTCTGCCAACAGGCTCACAGTAGAGATCGTGCAGTCACTGTGAGGTGTCAATCATAGCAGGGGGTGTGTCAGACTGCCATGCAAATAACTTTCTAGTCCTGCAATGTTAATCACAGTTTACGTAAACAATTGCACAGTGCCTAAAAAGAGAAGCACAGTTGCTTTTTGTTTTTTTATTCCGTCATGTTTTACTCAGCTTAGATGGCAAGAAACTGCTGACAGGTTCCCTTTAAGACTGACATCCTCCACAATTGACACCTCCCACTTTTGTCTCCAAGACTTCTCTGGTGCTGCAGAAGCTCTCTGGATTGCACTACCCCAGGGAATCTGGTCAATTCGCAATTCACCAAACAGATCTCCTCCTAGGCATCGGCTAACACATCCCCTCAGTGATGTACAATCCCCCTGAATATGGCCCTTTCTATCATCTCTTCTCACAGAACTCATGCACTCATTGACACTTCACAGCTGGACATATACAGATAGCGCCGGGTGACCGATTTCATGCAGCCTTACATAAATCCTCATATATTATAAAGATGGCTGCACCGTACGCTACAAGGTCTAATGACCTCTTGTTCCGCCCCTCATTCCTCACCAGCTCGGTATTGGTTGTGTGTGTTACTCTATTGCGGAATATGTTGACACATTACAGATGGAGAGGAATGTTATTTGTAATCAGTTACATTTGTTTCTCAATAGAATAGAGCGACGCTTGTTCTTTATCTTACCTGTAAGTTTTCTTTTGAGATGCTGCAAGAAATTGATTTCCAGTAAAAGCTCTGCACCGGCCCTGCAGGAACGTGCCGCTTTGTTTTGCACTCGGTTAAAATTTCCTGCTAGTTTTCTCTAATTGAATAACAATGTCTTCTTTATACAAAATAGACATTTGCAGCGCAGATATTGAGCGAGCACTCGCTGTGCGGGAATCGAGGACTGGATGTCGTGTGGCTTGGGCACTTGCACCCTAATTTTGCTCTTTCTAATACGGTTTATTTGTTTTTGCAGCTGCTGAAATTGTTAGTGAAATAGAGAAAAATGAGAAGATTCGCTCAGCTCTAGGGGCAAAGCAAGAAAGTGTGAGTATCCGAGACCTCGGACATCCAGGTCTGGTCTTTTACATCCTTGCATTTACTTTCCGATAGAGTAAATTTCCATTAGTTTGGCTTCACTAGGGCCGCTAGATTGGATAATCAGGCAGTCATAAAAGTTCTCATATGTCATTTCAGATATATTGCAATAGTAAGGCCAGGACAAAGAAAAAACAACAACATTTCTTAATCTAATTTCCTAAATTTCTTTTGATCCTTTGTTATCCTTTGTACAGAAGTGCAAGAAAGTCCTTACAGGGGCAACTCCAGTGAGTGAGAAAACTTTTTAGTATAGTTCCTGCTCTGCTACATGATGAAGCAGAGCTGTACACTGCAGTTCTAGGATCTATACATCTCTTATAATTCAATAAAATCATACCTGCTCCTCTCCTCTGACCCCTACCTCAGGGAACCCAGAATCTACAGCCTGAGAGCTTCATGTAAGAGCAAAAAGCAGGAGGTGTGTCAGGGGTGTTGATGCTGGGAGCTGCAGGATCAGCCTGCATTCACGCCCCCTCACAATTCTGTTTAGTGCAGAGATTTAGGTTCCCTCAGGTGGGGGCCAGGGCAGAGGAGCAGGTATGATTATATTGAATTATAAGTGATGTATAGATCCTAGAACTGCAGTGTACAGCTCTGCTTCATCATGTAGCAGGGCAGGAACTGTACTAAAAAGTTTTTTTTCACTGGAGTTCCCCTTTAAAATCCAAATTTTATTAGTAATCCACTGTCTTACTACAGGAATTTCTGTGCCTACTAGATCCTTTCAGTGTACAGTGTAATCTGTTCTTTTTTTCTGTTGCATATTTTATTCTTTATTATAAAAAAAGCTGCAACATGTATAAGGAAATCGTCTGTGTCCTTCATCCTCCTTACTGTCCTGTAGCTAGCTGCAGCAGGAGCCTCTCCCTCTGCCCTGTTTGCAGAAGATTAAAAAGTTTAAGCCCCACCTCTTTGATTGAATCTCGCTTCCTTAAATAAAGGAATCCTGTCACCTCCAGAACGCCTCCTAAGCTACCAAAACATGTCCTTGCAGCATCCTATCACTAATTAGCAGCCTGAATGATCCACCCTCTCTCTGTGCAGATTCTGCTGTGATGTGGAGCTGAAGGCAGGACTAATGATTTGCATTCTGTGAGTGACAGAGAGGGGGGGAGGCTAAAGCCTGCACAAGCAAAGCAGCACAGAGAGAAGGTGGATCATTCAGGCTGCAATACTCGCCCTAAGGGCCAAAGAATATAGCCCCTGCTAGTTATAATCACTAATGAGTAAGTATTAAAACTTTTTTATTCACTTTCACAGGATGCTTTTAGGAGACAAAAGGAGTGTGAGATTAGTGATAATATGCTGCAGGGGCATGTTTTGGTAGCTTAGGAGGCGTTCTGGAGGTGACAGGATCCCTTTAAACAGGTTGAAAGTAAAGGCCGTTTCTATGTACTCACTCCTCTCCAGGAGAATCTGCCCTCCTCACGCTGATCGATCGGACCGCTTTTCATTGAGCATTGTCTCACAGCACATCCATTGTCTCCTCTTGATATCTTTGCTCACATTATGAACCGAAAGTCCTTGCACTCAGAACAATAAAGCTCTGCAAAAGTTAACTTAACCCCTGGCTGTCTGAGCTGCAGAGAATGCGCCCACGCTCTGAAGCCCATCCACGGCTGCACAGACGACTCCTGGCTTTCATTTCTATGATGTGACCTTTACTGGGCTGTCAATTAATAAGAGACCGTGATGGAGCAGATGAGTCCAGATGACATCAGAGAACTGGATCACACAAACGCTGTGACATTTAATGAAAAGTCCCCAGAGATGATGTCCCCACAAATTGTTCATAAGATATTGTGAATTTATCTTTTTATTTTTTTTATATGACCCCAAAGTTGAGCTGAGGTGTTGGACTTAGTGCTACGCTGTGTAAATGTTTTGCATTTTGACCTTTTTCACCGCAGGAGTGACCTAATAATAAAGAGCCATCATTAATGAAGTGGCTCTGAAATCTGGAGTAGTCAGGACACCTGATCCAGAATGTTTATTAATTTGTGAAAAAATCCCCAGAATGTCAGAGGGACAAGTAAATGTATCCAAATGACTTGTGGAGAGGTGCATGGTGGGTAGCAATTATCATTCATAGGTCCAATTTATTAGGAAATTGTATCTTTCATTGGCCTTGTACTCCTCAGTACCCCTTTGTTTCTCCACTGCCAGATAAATGTATAATAAATGTATGATCACCAAGCTCCAGCTCTTGAAAACCTGTCCCAAAATCAAAGCCCCCTGTCACGTCGGAGTGTATGCATGCCTAATGTGCGGCACAGCAAAGCGAGACTATGGGGATGGTATAGAAAGAAGACCCTGGTGAGAGGGAGAGGAGAGACCGGTCACCTCCTGGCACTCACCAGTGTCTGGACCCTGAGCTTCCTAACATCCCTGTACTGGTCCTTCACCCTGTGGCAATCATGTGCCTAAGCCCTCACTCACCCTCAACTAACCCTGGTTAGTGCGTTGGCTGGCAAGGACGCTAGTGACACCTCTACAAATAATACAGCACAGGGGTAAGTTAAATAAACAAAGGGTAACACAGACAGAAATGCACTCCAACGCCTCCAATGCAGCAGGACTCCAAAAGTGAATTAAACCCAACTCCAAAGCTCCCGTCACACACAACGACGCAACTGCGATCCCGACAACGATAACGATCCTGTAGGGATCACTGGTGCGTCGTTACCTGGTCGCTGGGGAGTTGTCCAGGCAGATCTCCTCAGCAACCAGGGAGCCACCTCCACATCGCTGGAAGCGGGAGGACACTGGTAACCATGATAAACAGCATGTATCTAGGCAGCGCGCGCTGCCTAGATACCCACTATTTATCATAGTTACCAGCGTCCTCCCTGCGTACAGGCTGCGCTAAGCAGGGAGGACGCTGGTAACTCTAATAAACAGCGGGTATCTAGGCAGGGCTCACTGCCTAGATACCCGGTGTTTACCATGGTTACCAGCCTGTGAGGTCGCTGATCGTTGGTCTCTCGCTGTCACACTCAGCGATGCGTGCTGACCAGCGGGAGCGCAATGACCAAAAAATTACCCAGAGCACTTTGTAACGATCAGCGATCTCACAGCAGGGGCCTGATCACTGCTAAGTGTCACACATAGCGAGATCGTTAGCGGGACTGCTGTTACGTCACAAAACCTGTGACATTACATCGATCTCGCTAACGATCTCGTAATGTGTGACGGGGGGCTCAAGACTTCTTCAAGAGACAAGTTCCTTGCAAAGTGGACAGCATAAGAATGATTCTATCACCAGCATCAGATAATTATACATGTGACTACTTATAGTGGCAAAACAGCTGCACCTGGGGATTGAGGCTGCCTAGCCTATAGGAGGGATGATCGCACATTCCCAGTACGGTTCCATTTACAATGGGGACTTCAGGACCACGTTTGCATGATTGGGGGGAGTCTCATTAACCACATCCCCAGTTATCATACCCTAATCACCTATCCTATAATTGTGGAGCTTAGTGTTGCCACATGGGTTTTTTTTGCCTTCCTCTGGATCAACATGTTAGGCTATGGGTTGAACTAGATGGACTTAAAGTCTTCCTTCAACTTAAAAACTATGTTACTATGTTACTATGTTACTATGTTTGACATCCTCATTAACAATTCTCTTTCCAAAAAAGTATATGAACTATATCCATAAAGGCTTATTCTGTTTATCTGTAGTCCTCATACTTCACATGACGGGGGCAGCAGATGGCATTTCTTGAGGCACATATGGCGTGTGGCACCGTACAGTAAATGTGGCCATGTAAAAATGAGTTGGGTCCGGCATAGATTTCTATGAGCAAGCTGAGTGACCAGGCTCTAAGAAACATAATGGTCACATATATAATTCTATTGGGGTCTTTATGTGAAGGTTTCTTCTCTTTAGATGTTTTATTTGAGGTTCACGGTCTCTGATTTTCCGCTCCCATCTTGCAGGTTATGACGTTCACCAAAGATCAGAGTGAGGAGCAGATCGACCAGATTCACCAGGATTACAGTGAGTAATATATACGGTTGGTTTGCCTGATGTCCAGCGCACGCTCAGTCCTCCGGTTTTCCAGCGCCGTACACCTTACATAATGTATTAGCCAGTGAGTAAACATCATCCATCAGTCTCTGCCCTCCAGGTCACCAAGATGCGCAAACCAGGGAGAAACTCCAGTTGTGGAATACAGTCGCCTACCAACAACAACAACAACAACAACAAAAATTATAATCCAATTTACCGAGAGTTCCAGCGACTGCGGCTGAAATGCTGTAGCTATGTAAACACAATCGATCTTACAGCTGAGGGTTTGTTACAGAGTTTCCCTTTTAAATGTCACAATTATTAACTTGTTGATCCATTGTGGATGCGATTACTGCAGTATACAAGGAATAGGCTAATGTTTAAAACGAGCTTGAAATTGTTCCAGAAACTGGAGCATTTCTCCCTAATATTATTGCAGTTGCATATGTTTTGTTATACACATGTTTATTTTCTTTGTGTGTATTGGAACAACACAAAAAAAACAGAGAAAAAAAGGCAAATTGGACATAATTTCACACAATCTCCCCAGAATGGGCAGGACAAAATTATTGGCACCTTTCCAGAATTGAGGGTTAACAACTTTTTTTTTTTTTTTCCAGCATGTGATGCTCGTTCACACTCCTATGGCAAGTAATAGATGTGAGCAATATGTCAATCACACCTAAAACCACATAAAAGGGGGAGAAGTTGCCTCAGTCTTTGCATTGTGTGTCTGTGTGTACACACACTAAGCATGGAGATCAGGAGGAGAAGAGAACTCTCTGAGGACTTGAGAGCCGAACTTGTTGAAAAATATAAACAATCTAAAGGTTTCATGTTCATCTCCAGAGATCTTGATGTTATTTTGTGCACGGTGCACAACATAATCAAGAAGTTTACAACATATAGCACTGTAGCTAATCAACCTGGAAATAAGCAGCAGTGAAAAATTGATGAGAGGTTTTAGGCTGCCTTCACACTTGCAGATGGATCTGCAGCGTTTTGCAGATGCACTGCAGTGTGAGCATGCTGACGCGGCCCCTATGTTTATAATAGGGCGCACGCGGTGTGAAAGCTTCATTCACTCCTATATGTGTACTGTCAGCAGGCGTATGCTGCTGACAGATCACACACTCCGTCCGCACTGTGGACGCGAGATGTAGCGTCCATGCTGCGGGGGGAGAGTGTGATCTGTAAGCAGGCATACGCCTGCTGACAGTACAATATAGGAGTGAATGAGAGCTTTCACACCGCGTGCGCCTATTATAAAATAGGGGCCGCGGTCAGCATGCTCACACTTGCAGATGCATCTGCAAAACGCTGCAGATCCATCTGCAAGTGTGAAGCCAGCCTTAATGCAGGATAGACCGGATGGTGGATAAGCCCCAATCAAGTTCCAAAGCAATTTAAGCCGTCCTGCAGTTTCAGGGGGGGCATCAGTGTCAGCGTGTGTGAATGAAATGAAATGCTATGGAGGCGACCCACTGCTCACACAGACAGAAGAAAGCCAAAATGTACGTAAGGAACCAAAAGCCTTCTGGTTAAGCGTCTCCTGGACAGATGAGATAAGATAGAGCTTTTTAGTAAAGCGAATCATTCTACTGTTCACTGAAAATAGAAGGAGGCTACAAAGAAAGAGCACAGGATCTACAGTCACATATGGGGAGGTCAGAGAAAAGAGCACAGGACTACAGTCACATATGGGGAGGTCAGAGAAAAGAGCACAGGACCTACAGTCACATATGGTGGAGGTCAGAGAAAAGAGCACAGGACCTACAGTCACATATGGGGGAGGTCAGAGAAAAGAGCAGAGGACCTACAGTCACATATGGGGGAGGTCAGAGAAAAGAGCACATGAGCCACAGTCACATATGGGGGAGGTCAGACAAAAGAGCACAGACCTACAGTCACATATGGGGGAGGTCAGAGAAAAGAGCACAGGACCTACAGTCACATATGGGGAGGTCAGAGAAAAGAACACAGGACTACAGTCACATATGGGGGAGGTCAGACAAAGAGCACAGGACCTACAGTCACATATGGGGGAGGTCAGAGAAAGAGCACAGGACCTACAGTCACATATGGGGGAGGTCAGAGAAAAGAACACAGGACCTACAGTCACATATGGGGGAGGTCAGACAAAAGAGCACAGGACCTACAGTCACATATGGCGGAGGTCAGAGAGGGTTTGGGTTGTTTTGCGGCCGCTGGCACTGGGAGCTTTGACTGTATACAAAACATCATGAAATCTGAAGATACCAGAAGATTTTGGGTGACAATGTAGAGCCCGGTGTCAGACAGCTGGGGGTCCTAGGTCAGGGGTCTCCAGCAGGACAATGACCCCAAACATCAAGAAGTCCCAGAAATGGAGGAAACAAAGCGCTGGAGAGATCTGAAGTGTCAGCAATGAGACCAGATCTAAATCCCATTGATCCCTGTGGAGAGATCTGAAAACTGGGAGAAGACGAGAGACCGGGAGCAGATTAAAAGAAAGAGGAGAAACTCCAGAAGAAGCTTGTGGAGGATATAGGAGGCGACAGACTGCAGGGATTTATTACAGAGGGGGAAACAAATATTAAGTGGAGGCGGACATCAATTGTGTCCAGTCCTTTTTTGGAGTTTTGTATTAAGTTATGTCATATTTGCCGGGTTTCTTTTGTGTTGTTCAATTACACACAAAGGAAGATAAATACATGTATAACAAAGCATGGGGAATTGTTATAATTTTCTGGGAGAAATACTTTATTGTTTGGAACAATTTTATGGGTAAGGCTGGTTTCACACTACGATTTTAGCATTGCCGATGCTGTCCGATAAAAATCGGACTAGCATCGGAACGATTTTTGCCCCCATGCAGCCCTATGGGCATCGACCGAATCGGATGTGCACTAAATGCCATCCGATTTGGTCCGATCCGATTCTGTACGATTTTTTTTATCGGTGCAAAAATCGGAGCATGCTCCGATATTTGCACCGAAAATAAAATCGGACAAACTCGGAGTGGACCAAATCGGATGCCATTTAGTGCACATCCGATTTGGTCCGATCAATTTAACATGGGGCCCTATGGAGCAGGGTCCGAGGAAGCATGCTCAGTACAGTAAAACTGCTCCAAACTGGGAGAGCAGGGGTTAAAAAAAAAAAAAAGTATATGCTCACCTATCCCCAAGTCCCCCGCCGGCTCCCGGTCGCTTCTGCAGAGGTCTTCTTCTGTACAGGACCTGCCGTGATGTCACAATCACGTGACCGCAGGCTAACATGGTGAACCTGCGGTCACGTGACTGTGACATCACGGCAGGTCCTGTACAGAAGAAGAAGACCTCTGCAGACACCGCGAGGACACCGGGAGCCTGCGGGAGACGTAGGGGGGCCTCGGGGATAGGTGAGCATATGCTTTTTTTTTTTTTACCTCGGAGGCAGCGATTTTATGCCGGAATCGGATGCCTATTTGGCATCCGATTCCAGGCATCAAAAGGGAGCCGATGCTGTCCGATTTTAAAAATCGTAGTCTGAAAGTAGCCTGACAACCCTTTGGCCATGGCTGTATCAGTGGTGACCTCCATAGTGTAGATAGGCGTTCTGTGCTGGTCCGTTCATGTGAGATTGTGAAATGTCATCGAGGTGGCTGCTATTGTAATTACAGATCGATTTTGGAAGCTGTCGTCTGGCCTATATATGTACCTTGACTTAAAGATCTTAAGTTGTATCCATCAAGTGTTACAGCAAGTAGAAGTAAACTCTAGGAAACCTTCCCTTGCTGCGGCGGCTGGTATTGTCATTAGCCAGGCATTGTGCACTGACCTGTTCTGCAGAGCAGCAGGGGCAATCTAGATAAATATCAGCTGCAGGCTGTTGGATGTCGCTGCCAGGGTCGGCTGTCTGGTTACCCGCCGCGTCTTACTTCATCTCCAACAATCCAGCTCCATACTAAACTTTACTGAAGTGTCAGTTAGTTATTTTCCTCCTGACACATTGTAACTCCTGCAAAATTAATGAGGCGACAATGGGATTTCGACAATAAATTTGTGCAGAGCGATAAAATGAGATTTTAGTAAAGACGCGCAGCAATCTATCGGTATAAATGATAATTGCCTGCTAATATTTAATGGTTTGCTATGAAACATTTCCTGACTTTTATCTCTTGAAGTTTTACCCCATGGAGATTCACAGTTAGAGACCTTAATGGTTTATCAAGATAAGAATAAAAACAATCACAAACAGAGTTGTGTTGGAAGTCAGAATATAGCAGGCAGAATCTTCATCAAAACAGACAGAAAAGGAGAATGTTGTACGTAGAGCCCAGCCCCAGCCCACATGGTTTACTGACAGAGCGGAAAATATGATGAGTTACTGACTCATATAAATTGTATTCAGGAAAACAATAATCAAATGTCTTTGTGTATCCATTATATATATAAAACTGAGAAGCTTTATCACAACTGTTAAATTGTATGTGTGTTTACAAAGGAGCAGTATTACAGTAGTTATATTCTTGTATATAGAGGCAGTATTACAGTAGTTATATTCTTGTACATAGGAGCAGTATTATAGTAGTTATATTCTTGTATATAGGGGCAGTATTAAGTAGTTATATTCTTGTATATAGGAGCAGTATTATAGTAGTTATATTCTTGTAATAGGGCAGTATTATAGTAGTTATATTCTTGTATATAGGAGCAGTATTATAGTAGTTATATTCTTTACATAGGGGTAGTATTATAGTAGTTATATTCTTGTATATAGGGGCAGTATTACAGTAGTTATATTCTTGTAATAGGAGCAGTATTATAGTAGTTATATTCTTGTATATAGGGCAGTATTATAGTAGTTATATTCTTGTATATAGAGGCAGTATTACAGTAGTTATATTCTTGTATATAGGAGCAGTATTATAGTAGTTATATTCTTGTACATAGGAGCAGTATTATAGTAGTTATATTCTTGTATATAGTAGCAGTATTATAGTAGTTATATTCTTGTATATAGGGGCAGTACTATAGTAGTTATATTCTTGTATATAGGAGCAGTATTATAGTAGTTATATTCTTGTACATAGGAGCAGTATTATAGTAGTTATATTCTTGTACATAGGAGCAGTATTATAGTAGTTATATTCTTGTATATAGGGGCAGTATTATAGTAGTTATATTCTTGTATATAGGGGCAGTACTATAGTAGTTATATTCTTGTATATAGGAGCAGTATTATAGTAGGTATATTCTTGTACATAGGGGCAGTATTATAGTAGTTATATTCTTGTATATAGGAGCAGTATTATAGTAGTTATATTCTTGTACATAGGAGCAGTATTCTAGTAGTTATATTCTTGTATATAGGGGCAGTATTCTAGTAGTTATATTCTTGTACATATGGAGCAGTATTATAGTAGTTATACTCTTGTACATAGGAGCAGTGTTATAGTAGTTATATTCTTGTATATAGGAGCAGTGTTATAGTAGTTATATTCTTGTACATAGGAGCAGTGTTATAGTAGTTATATTCTTGTATATAGGAGCAGTATTATAGTAGTTATATTCTTGTATATAGGAGCAGTATTATAGTAGTTATATTCTTGTATAATGGGGCAGTATTATAGTAGTTATATTCTTGTACATAGGATCAGTATTGTAGTAGTTATATTCTTATACATAGGGGGCAGTATTATAGTAGTTATATTCTTGTATATAGGAGCAGTATTGTAGTAGTTATATTCTTGTATATAGGGGCAGTATTATAGTAGTTATATTCTTGTACATAGGAGCAGTATTATAGTAGTTATATTCTTGTACATAGAGGCAGTATTATAGTAGTTATATTCTTGTACATAGGGTCAGTATTGTTTAACACAGCACATCCACAGTAAAACCGGATACATGTGAACAGAGACATATACCGACCACCTGTGTGATGCACCCGGCCATGGATCGCATCACCACAGTAGTTCTATTCTTGTATATAGGAGCAATATTATAGTAGTTATATTCTTGTATATAGGAGCAGTATTATAGTAGTTATATTCTTGTATATAGGGGCAGTATTATAGTAGTTATATACTTGTATATAGGAGCAGTATTATAGTAGTTATATTCTTGTATATAGGAGCAATATTATAGTAGTTATATTCTTGTATATAGGAGCAGTATTATAGTAGTTATATTCTTGTATATAGGAGCAATATTATAGTAGTTATATTCTTGTATATAGGAGCAATATTATAGTAGTTATATTCTTGTATATAGGAGCAGTGTTATAGTAGTTATATTCTTGCACATAGAGGCAGTATTATAGTAGTTATATTCTTGTACATAGGAGCAGTATTATAGTAGTTATATTCATTTACATAGAGGCAGTATTATAGTAGTTATATTCTTGTATATAGGAGCAGTATTATAGTAGTTATATTCTTGTACATAGGAGCAGTATTATAGTAGTTATATTCTTGTACATAGAGGCAGTATTATAGTAGTTATATTCTTGTACATAGGACCACGCTCCCTGAGGAAGCAACTAATGCAAAAAGAGCATAGGAAAAGGAGGTTGAAGGGTCCTGGCACTCGTCTAATGGGTAAACAACTGCACCTTGCACTAACTATTGCTAACTTTTACCTGCTATGCGATTCTATCTTGGCACTTATGCATATAACATGTTACAATGTTTTTGTGTACATTGAGTGTAGATAATACAACCACTGCTGTTTATTATTGTTTGCACTAGTGATTGGATATGCAGATCATTGTTTGATTAAATATGGAGATACACTGCTGTGCAACGAAACTTTACCGTAATACTTATTGATGTCGTCATAATGAGACTGCATATGTCCATGTATGGTGTTCCTATGTATACCATGTTGATGAATAGAACTTGATAAAAATCCTTGCAGCACACAGCTACTATCAATGATGTACAAGTGCTATAAGCCATATGTGTTTGAGGAAAAAATTCAAAAACTTACGTTTTTTCAAAAAACTCAAAAATCTTATCTTTTAATTCTGAAGTTCTTAGTACATACAATGGCCAATGTCCATATATGGTGTTCCTATGTATACCATGTTGATGAATAGATATTTATAGCAAAAATGATCAAATGCAAAAAGAAAACTTCTTTATTGGTGCAGATACAAAGGCAACTTAGGCCTTACTCACGTTAGTTGCTAGGAAACAAAAAAACATAACATAAGTATTTACAAATTCACAACATTACAATAGGTATTTGTCCTGTACATGAGAGAGCATGATATGTACAATGTATATACACTAGATAGGAGCATGATGCTATCCAATCGGGTGGGCAGTGACGTCACGATGGGGGTGTCTCTATTGCGCGGGGGGCAGCAGCCGTCACTCCCCCCTGTGCTGTCTCTCCCCTGTCCACTGTTTTTTTTCCCCTAGCTCTCTGCTCCGCCTGTGCTGCCTTGGCTCTTTGCCCCCCTGCCCTGTGCTCCCTCTCGTGTGGCGGCAACAGATGGTGGCATGAGGAACTTGCCTCGTTCAGTGGACTGCCGGTTGAGTGTAGTGAGTAAGAACTTGAGTGGAGTAAGGGCAGAGTGAGCGCGGGGGCGGAGTGTGTGAGCGCCGGGGCGGTGTGTGTGAGGGCAGGGTGAGTGTGGTGTGAACTGCAACTACATTACCTGACTTCACTCTGCTCCTCCATCCGTTCTGCTTTGCAGTGCTGAAGATGCTGTGGTGATGTCAGGATCATGTGACCTGGCTCCGCCCATGATCCTCACGTCACTACAGGTCCTGTAACTCTCATCTTATCGGTGGGGGTGATGACTGGCGGGGAATGAGAAGCACTACAGGGACCGGGCGGGGGTGATCAAGCAGGGGCTCACCGGGTGGACTGCTAGGTGCGGTGTGGGAAGCAGTGGCCGCCATATTTCCATACTCATCACATGGTTGTTCTAATATGGCGGGCAGAAGTGACATTGTCGGACATCGGGACAAAAGTGGATGAGCCACAAGGCAATTATATAGATAGATAACAAAGATGAGACCAGTGGAAGTGTCTTTATGGCACTTGCTCTATATACAAATTTATCTGTGAGTATATGTAATGATGAGCCTGACAGAAAGAAATCCATGGAGGATGGAGGTGAAAAAGTATGATCGTATTTACATGTTATTATAGTAGTTATATTCTGTGTTGGCCACTTAAATGCATGCACCTAAATAAATCTTGTCAATGCAACTCTCATCTCCCACTCTTGACTCCCTGATGGCAACACTGCAGAAGAAATGCAGCACAGGCTTCCAGGATCCGCTGTGTCAGATGCTGCACATCTCGTATCTTCCCTGCATAGACAATTGCCTTCAGATGAGGGATGAGGCAAACTTTTTTGTGAATGGTGAATATACAAGATGTGGAAGCCTGTGCTGCATTTCTTCTGCGGTGTTGCTATCAGTGTGCCAAGAGTGGGAGAAAAGGGCTACATTGACAATCCAACACAATGGGCAGCACTTTGAACACATTTTATAAGTGGTCATAAACTTGTAAAGAACTCGTTTTTCTGATGAAATTCTCATTATGTTTGAAGGGTCACATGACCGTATTTCTATTGAGAAAAAAAAAAAAGTTGGATCCAAAATGGCCAACTTCAAAATGGCCGCCATGGTCACCCCCCATCTGGAAAAGTTTTCCCCCTCCCATATACTAATGTGCCACAAATAGGAAATTGATATCACCAACCATTCCCATTTTATTTAGGTGCATCCATATAAATGACCCGCCTGCACATAGGAACAGTATTATAGTAGTTATATTCTTGTACATAAGGGCAGTATTATAGTAGTTATATTCTTGTATATAGGGGACAGTATTATAGTACTTATATTCTTGTACATAGGAGCAGTATTATAGTAGGTATATTCTTGTACATAGGAGCAGTATTATAGTAGTTATATTCTTGTATATAGGGAGCAGTATTATAGTAGTTATATTCTTGTACATAGGGGCAGTATTATAGTAGTTATATTCTTGTATATGGGAGCAGTATTATAGTAGTTATATTCTTGTACATAGAAGCAGTATTATAGTAGTTATATTCTTGTACATAGGAGCAGTATTATAGTAGTTATATTCTTGTATATAGGAGCAGTA
The DNA here is from genome assembly GCA_033576535.1 of Allobates femoralis. Taxonomy (NCBI): domain Eukaryota; kingdom Metazoa; phylum Chordata; class Amphibia; order Anura; family Aromobatidae; genus Allobates; species Allobates femoralis. Next base: position 99,699,122 of record JARQOC010000007.1, read on the forward strand.
TTATAGTAGTTATATTCTTGTACATAGAAGCAGTATTATAGTTGTTATATTCTTGTATATAGGAGCAGTATTATAGTAGTTATATTCTTGTATATAGGGCAGTATTATAGTAGTTATATTCTTGTATATAGGAGCAGTATTATTATAGTAGTTATATTCTTGTACATAGGGGCAGTATTATAGTAGTTATATTCTTGTACATAGGAGCAGTATTATAGTAGTTATATTCTTGTACATAGGGCAGTATTATAGTAGTTATATTCTTGTACATAGGAGCAGTATTATAGTAGTTATATTCTTGTATATAGGGGCAGTATTATAGTAGTTATATTCTTGTATATAGGGGCAGTATTATAGTAGTTATATTCTTGTATATAGAGGCAGTATTATAGTAGTTATATTCTTGTACATAGGGGCAGTATTATAGTAGTTATATTCTTGTATATAGGAGCAGTATTATAGTAGTTATATTCTTGTATATAGGAGCAGTATTATAGTAGTTATATTCTTGTATATAGGGGCAGTATTATAGTAGTTATATTCTTGTATATAGGGGCAGTATTATAGTAGTTATATTCTTGTATATAGAGGCAGTATTATAGTAGTTATATTCTTGTACATAGGAGCAGTATTATAGTAGTTATATTCTTGTACGTAGGATCAGTATTATAGTAGTTATATTCTTGTACATAGGAGCAGTATTATAGTAGTTATATTCTTGTATATAGGAGCAGTATTATAGTAGTTATATTCTTGTACATAGGAGCAGTATTATAGTAGTTATATTCTTGTACATAGGGCAGTATTATAGTAGTTATATTCTTGTACATAGGGGCAGTATTATAGTAGTTATATTCTTGTACATGGGGCTGTATTATTGTATTGGTTATAGCTCGTTGGCTTTATGGGACTTGTCAGTTATAATAAATTCCTATTAATGTGTAATATATATATATATATATATAATATGTATATATATAATATATATATATATATATATACATTAATAGAAATTTATTATATGAGCAAATGGTCTCATTTAGGATATGAGAAAGTTAAGAAAGACTGCATTACTTCCTGCCAATAATACGTATGTCGTCCGTCCTTCACGTCAGGACTGTGTACTCCCGCAGTCATGAGAACAATACATTCAGACAAACCTCTGCTCCAGTGGAGCCGCTTTCATTGGAGCCCACGTCACCCACATACCTGGTGGTTACTTATTGTGTCCTTTTCTAATGTTAAGTAAAAAAGAATCAAAATATCCGTCCGCACATACTGGCAGCCCGCAAAGGAAATTGTTGTTTGCTTCGTTTCGAGGTCGCAGGTTTAGTTTGCTCAAGTTGCCGATCGTTATTATGCAGCTGAATGACAGTAATAAAAATGAAGAATTTTATAGGTCACATTACAATCCTGCTACTGCACTAGATGCTAAAATTGGTTATGAATCCATTATGGCCTGTGCTGAGGAGGTTAATGCGAGTCCATCATTTTATATGCAGCCGCCTGGTTTTATCAGGAAGGTCAGAAATTAGCCATCGCCTGTAATTGTCTAAGAGAGAAGAGGCTAAAATCTGAGGCCATAAGAGAAGAGGCTCAAGCTCTAAATAACTCACTAAATTGATAACTTTTTGCCATTCTTCGGGTCATTAAACGTCTTTAGTCGCAGTATTTCTGGGTTTTCCGTGTTTAGCAGACGTTCCACATTCAGAAGGGGCAGAACATATATGGAAGCTTCACGCAATGAAATCACAATGCGCCGTGATGTTCTTTGTTGGCGATATTTCGATTCAGTTCAATCTCCCACTGCTGCTTCCAAAGAATTTATAGGGTTTGTATCTGTAATGTCCCAGCACTCGGACCCTCGTTAAGTCCTGTCTATAGCACAGGTAATTTAATAATTTTGGAGATGATGGGAGGCGGGTGGACTCACTCTCGCAGTAGAAATGGCATGTATGACCTCAAGAAAGTCACTCCACTGCCAGACTGAAGGGAGACTCAACAGTGAGAGGGCTTCAATATTTGGAGGGGCCTCAATTGTGAAATTAGCCTCAATAATGGGAAGAGCCCCAATAAGAAATAGGCTTCAATTATGGGAGGGCATCAGTAGTAGGATTGGCCTTAATAGTAGGAGGATTCTGAATAAAAGGGGACTCCATAATGGGAGGAGCCTAAATAGGTTGATATCAATAGAGAAATGAGGCTTGATAGTGGAAGGAGACTCGATAATAGGAGGAGCCTCAATAGTAGGAGGAGCTTAAATAATGAGAGGGGCCTTCATAGTGGAGTGAGCCCCAATAATCAGGGCATCAATAGTGGGAGGAGCCTCAATAGTGGTAAGAGCCGCAATAATCAGAGGACATCAATAGTAGGAGGAGCCTAAATAATGGGAGGGGCTTAAATAGTGGAAGGGCCTCAATAATGGGATGACCTCTGTAGTGGGAGGATCCTTAATAATGAGAGGACCCTCAATAGTGGAAGGAGCCCCAATAATGGGAGGACATCATTAGTAGGAGGAGTCTAATTAATGGGAGGGGCTTCAGTAGTGGAGGGCGTCAAAAATGGGATGACCTCTGTAGTGGGAGGGTCCTCACTGTGAGAAGCCCCAATAATGAGAAGACCCTCAATGGTGGAAGGAGCCCCAATAATGGGAGAATCTTCTGTAATGAGAGGACATCAATAGTAAGAGGAGCCTTAATGGGAGGGGTCTAATATTGGGAGGATCTTCAATAATTGGATGGTTCCATAATCGAGGGAGGAGTTTTCATATCTCCATATAGTAGTAATATTAAAAGGAACGTATCATTTTCTGCTTTCAAAGTGTGTCCTATTTAGCAGCCATTTAAGGAGAACTTTCCAAAAATAAGACGTCTCCATTAAGATGAATTGCGGTTTGCCGCTTTCTCCGGCGTTCCGTATTTCTGCCTGCTATTGTAATTGCTGTCTTCATAATCTCCTTTTTGTTTTCATTCCCTTTAATGCCACGGAATGATTTACGAGGTGTGACTCTGAACGCTCGCCTGGAATGTTCTGTGGAGCGAGACAAAGTCAATTATTAATTCTACCTATAAAAATTATGTTAACTGTTTAATACAGCACTCGCCCCTAATAACAACTCGCTAACAATAGCGCCCCCGTGCAGGAGAGAACACTACTGTGAGACCCAACGTGTAGGGTCTTCTTTTTTTCTTTTTACTGTAGCCAGATTTATGTATACACAATTTAGGAAATATGGCGCCGAGGTAATTCTGCATACTCCTGGACGAGAAAATACGTTGATAATTATCGGTTAAAACTTCATGTTTTTGCAAGATGTGAACTTGGCACTGCTTTGTCTCTTTAGAAATAATGCAAGATTACACCTTCAGAAATGTTTTCTATTTTCTTTTTCCATTTAAAGGGATTTTCTATTACAGGTATTAATGTCAAATCGGTCAGGGTCTTACTGCTGCCGCATCTCCAGTTTGCGCTGGTCCCATTCATTGTTTTCCAGGCTCAGCCCTTTTCATTTTGTAGTAGCAGTACCCACAGTTTTAACAGAGTTGGGTCCCTTTCACTTTAATAGGATTTAGCTGCAATGCCAGATACAACCACTATGTTAATGTGTGGCGCTGTGCCTTGTATACTCTCTGCATCTCTTCAATCACTGATTAGTTGGATCTCAATGACTCTTGAGGTACTGTCACACGTGGCGATGTCGCGGGCGACATCGCCGAAAAGTGACGTACACCGATGTCGCGGGCGACATCGCAGGCCAGCTGTCACACGGCACGACGTTGCCGGTGACGTGGCGGCGATACGGGCAGAGCCGTCGCTCGCTGGGCTGGGCTCAGCCCAGCGAGCGATCCTCAGCAACGCTGCGATATAGGCTGGATCGCGCCGCCAACAGTGTCAGACGGCGCGATCTAGCCTAATCGCTGGTCACAGGTTCACAGGTTTATGAACATGTTCATAAACCTGTCAACCTGCGACCAGCGATAATTTGCAGTTGCGTCGCGCTGTCACACAGCGCGACGCACTTGCAATATCGCCCGCGACATCGCTGTTACGTCACTTTTCGGCGATGTCGCGGGCGACATCGCCACGTGTGACACTACTTTAAGGCTGGCTTCACACTATGTTTTTTACTATCCTGTTCTGTTTGTTTTTGAAACGAACAGAACAGGATTGTTTTTGGCCCCCATATATCCTATTTGGCCATCCAGTTTTGTGAATCCGGTGCAGGATTCGTATCTGTCCTGTTTTTCACCGGTCCCAAAAACGAGGCCTGGAACGTTTTTGGGCTTCGGTGACAAAACAGGACAGAAACGAATCCTGTCCTGTGTGGCACAGACTACATGGGGGCCTATGGCACCGGATCTGGGAAACAACAGAATCGTTGCTAGGGTACAGAGTATGCGCAGAACAAGAGCGCTGCTCTGTACCCATAGTACATGTGTGTAATATCACTTTAGCACTGTATCTATATACACTGCTAAAGTGATATTAAATAAAGGGATGATTAAAAATAAAAAAATAATTCTCACCTCTCCAGCGACAGTGTCCCGCACTGACTACAAAGCTTAAGGACCTTGCATGAGGTCCTGGGGGGCGGGGCAACCCGATCACATGACTGCATCAGATTTGCTGATTTGGTCATGTGATCGGGTTGCCCCACCCCTCCCGGTGACATCATGCAAGGTCCTTGAATGGCCGGGAGAGCTGCAGTCAGCGTGGGACAATCGTGGTCGTCAGAAGGTGAGGATTTATTATTTTTTATTTTTAATCATCCCTTTATTTAATATCACTTTAGCAGTGTATGTAGATACACTGCTAAAGTGATATTACACAGCTCTGACAGCAGGCTCGGCTCCCCGCTGCTCTTTATGTGTCCGGATACCGGACCGGACACAGAAATGGCATCTGAAGGTGCTGATTCGGTGCTGTCAGTTCCTGTTCGTTGGATCCTGCAAAAAACAGGACCCAATGAACAGGAACAAAATCGTGGTGTGAAGCCGGCGTTAAGGTATCGTTACACGCTGCAATGTTGTAACGATCTCACGGGACCGACACCGTTAGGACATCGTTTAGAGACCGTTGGTGAGATGTCACATGTATAGATATCGTGAACAAAGAACCAACGATGTGGCGAGCAGCTATCGTTCACACAACCCAGCGAATGATACTTGTTCACTGTGGTGAATAGGGGAAGTCATTATGCACATCGTTATCGCGGTCTCACACTGAACAATGCAGCAGGTTGGCCGATTGAAGATCGTCTAATTTGAGACTACGATTTACCGTAGTCGTATCTCGGTGTCACACACAACGACGTCCTAACGATGTCTTTTGAACGACTCCAATCCCGTGATGATTCAGCGATATCGTTCACGATATCGTACCGTGTAGCGGGGCCTTTAGCCACATAACTTCAGACATCAATATCAAAGTGCTGGAAGCCCATCAAGATTTGTGGTGAATGAATGACCCACAGATTTGTGTACGTAATGCAGGAGAGGATAAGAAGTGTTGATCTTAAGCGAACGGGGCATGTTGTGCCAAATTTACCTGCAGCAGATAATGATTTTATAACAGAGTATGTTCACTATTAGTGCAGATTCTGCACAGTAAGCTGCTAGTTGTGAAACTAATTAATGTGTGGATGCTTTGAGCCATCCAGGACAGATACCAGAGTCTTATTCCTGAATTTCTTTCATGCTAATGGTGGTGCAGCACCCCGATAGCCTGCAGAGGATAGTGCTGAGAGCATATTCTAATGCTGGTGCAGCACCCTCACAGCCTGCAGAGGGCAGTGCTGAGATCATCGCCTAATGCTGGTGCAGTACCCTGACAACCTGCAGAGGGTAGTGCTGAGAGCATAGTCTAATGCTGGTGCAGCACCCCGACAGCCTGCAGAGGGCAGTGCTGAGAGGATAGTCTAATGCTGGTGTAGCACCCCGACAACCTGCAGAGGATAGTGCTGAGAGCATAGTCTAATGCTGGTGCAGCACCCTGACAACCTGCAGAGGGTAGTGCTGAGAGCATCGCCTAATGCTGGTGCAGCACCCCGACAACCTGCAGAGGGTAGTGCTGAGAGCATAGTTTAATGCTGGTGCAGCACCCAGACAGCCTGCAGAGGGTAGTACTGAGAGCATAGTCTAATGCGGGTGCAGCACCCCGACCGCCTGCAGAGGGTAGTGCTGAGAGCATAGTCTAATGCTGGTGCAGTACCCCGACAACCTGCAGAGGGTAGTGCTGAGAGCATAGTCCAATTCTGGTGCAGCATCCCGGCAGCCTGCAGAGGGTTGTGCTGAGAGCATAGTCTAATGCTGGTGCAGTACCCCGACAACTTGGCGAGTGTAGTACAGAGAGCATCGCCTAATGCTTGTGCAGTACCCCGAAAGTCTGCAGAGGGCAGTGCTGAGAGCATAGTCTAATGCTGGTGCAGTACCCCGACAACCTGGAGAGGGTAGTGCTGAGAGCATAGTCTAATGCTGGTGCAGTACCCCGACAACCTGGAGAGGGTAGTGCTGAGAGCATAGTCTAATGCTGGTGCAGGACCCCGACAGTCTGTAGAGGTCAGTGCTGAGCAGGGACAGAGCCAATTGTCTAGGTGTCGTGTAGGTTCATTGTTATCGCATGCATCTCTCTTCTTTTTGGGAACCCCATCTCGCCAGCATTCCTTGGCCCAGAATTATATAATCCGTACATCTGTTTACCCGTCTCTAATGGGCTCTCTGGCATAAAGGACCTCTCTCGTCTCCATCCAAACAATGTGAAGTAGTTGTAACATTTCTTGTCTTGTAAACAACTGTTTCTTGTAACTTCAGTTCTGTCCAAAAATCCGAAGAAAAGCAGAAGAGTTGTGGATTCCTGGAGGCCACGTACTAGATCCAGCTATGTGAGTCAGTGTTTACAGACGTTAACACACACTAGCTCACACGACTTCAGACACCATGACTTTCTCTCTTGCTGCAACTCTCCTTCAAAGTTGATCAAATACACAATCAATGAGACTTGGAAATTTACTACTCATCCCCCAATACCGATGTCATGTTGCAGGTGCACATAATGTAGACATTCACAATTCACCAGTCGGAGGTTATTCTGACATTTCTGCTTTTGGGCCCTTCCACTGCATGATTGGATAATTGGGCTGAACAGAAAGGGTCTTTAATTTTACAGTGGTATTAAATAACAATAGACCCTGTATCTTAGTATTTTCCTGCCGCTCCCTTGCTGACACTTTCCTGGTCCCATTAGTCATTGTTTGCTGAGCTCCAGGTCGGCGTATCTACTATACTTTACAGCTGTTGCATCGATGTCTGGACACCACTAAATCCCTACTGTGGGCAGAGAATTAAAAAAGAACGCTAAAATGCTTTGAGAAATTGTCATCATTGCAATTATTTCTTATTTTGTTAGAATGATATTGCAAAGAACAGTTACCGAAGCTTTGTTTGCTGGGCTCTCCAGCGATCAACTGTAATCTGGAGAGAGTAAGTCTCCTGTAGCGCCACCACATGGCCACGGTCCATGTAATCATTTTGCATTCTGTGTCCTCTTTGTCACCCTGTCTTTTCTTTTGCTGAATGAGGGACCCCCTATATTTTATAAGAATTCCAACATGAGGACTGTGTTTTCTTTCAAGGAGCTTTTTTTAATCACTGTATGATAAGAAATTCTACAACTTTCTAATGGACATTTATGTCCCTGATTCATATAACATTTTGAAGTTGCAAAACTTTTCAACTTCAAGCATCATCACAGCAGCCCCAGCAACTTTTTTAAATGGAAGGAGTTTAACTGAGTGGAGGCGGCCAAGCACCGATGACAAATGCATCATAATTTGCACTGCAAAAGTGGCCTTAAAGAGGTTTTCCATTAAAAAATGTAATCCCCTTTCTTTTGTCCTAACTATTCCTAACCAAGTGGCATAACTACAATAGGTGCAGGGGTTGCAATCACACCTGGACTATGGAGCCTAGGGGCCCCAAAAGTCCCTTTGGCCTATAGAAAAAGACTTTAGAAAAAGACCTTTGGAGCTTTTGCATCAGGGCTCATGAGCATCAAGTTAAAACACTGTTCCTAACTAACAGTTTCCTAATGTACATCTAGTACGTTCTCTGCTCCTGTAAGCTTATCCCGAAGAGGCTTGTAAACACCTTTATTGTTGTAACTTTGATCCTTCTGGCTGGTGACCGGAATAGGACCAACTGAGCAGGGCACGTCACTGGTGGGGCCTGAGAGGAGAGGGAGATATAATCTGGGCATGCGTGCTCAGACTGCTGTCACTCACAGATAGGCTGCCCCGCCCCCACCAGTGACTTGCCACGCTGAGTTGGTCCGATTCCGGTCTGCAGCCGTAAGGATAAAAGCTACAATAACAAGAAAGGTGTTCACGAGCCTTAGTGAGATGAGCTTTAAAGAGTAGGATAGGTAGTAGAAGTAGATTAGGAAACTGTTAGGAAGGGTTCGGACTAAAGAAAGGAGGATCACACTAGTATTGGAAGACCCTCAGACAAATCTATTATCTCACCCAGCCTCTAACTATAATGTACCAGTTCATAGGAAGGGCACCCTACAGGTGAATTTGGCACTTATTACACCCGTGCACCCTCAGTTGAGACTGTTGTACAATATGTCAGTCATGATAAATTGCTGGCTTTGTGTTACTGTCTGTCATCATTCAAAGTGGCCGATAACAGTGAGCAATAGCATTAATAATGACGAGAATGACCTTTGCGTCAGTTTCCTTTAGACATTTATTTTCCATGGGTTAAATTGTAAAACAGCACATCCCAGGACTTGAGACATCGCTCCTGTGAGAGTTACTTGGGCAATGTGTATTTTGTTTCCGAACATGGAATCACGGTTAGTTCTGTTGAAAACCCACAGATTGGCAGGATAAGCGATGTATCCTGGAAAGAGACTGAACGATGCTCGTAGGGGGGAACAAAGTGCTTGTTTTGAATATTTTTAGAGTCTCTGCACTTTCCTGGGTTATGGAGCACATTCTTCTGTTGATTTGGAAAGCTCGCTGTGTCACAAGGTCATAGACCTTGTTTACATTTTTCTCGATAAATTGAGCAAATGAGAGGAAGCAGGGCTAAGATCACTCGGGAGGAATTCTTGTTTCTGCCATCATTGCCCTATAAAGCAAGACGAAAACCCCTCTAAAAATTCACCAACATGAGCCAGTTTACATACGAAGCCTACGAAGAGGTCTTCAACAGTTCTCTGCTCTTCGTTATACACATGTGGTAATGGTCATTGGAAAATAGGGCCTATCTCAAAACTACTGCACCTAACCCAACCGGTTTCTGTATAAGCTAAAGTCCCTAGCTGCACAGACCATGGTGGCACCTGTGCGGGCTGAAATAACCTTAGCTGCTAAAATATTTGACGACAACTGGGACCTGGCTTCTTAATAGGCCATTGAGTCTTCCTCATACATCCTTAACATTTGGCGGTAGGCGCAGAGCACTATAATCCTGAAACAGGAAAGGCATGGAGATAGGAGAGATCCTACGTGAGAAAATGAAAAACATGGATAAAATGGAAAAAAGAAAGTATTACTTTAAGAAAGGAAAGCCTCCATGAAGGATAGACAGACAAGACAGCAAATAAATTTAACCTAGCTGGACACCATCTAACTGGCATAAATCCATTGCAGTACAACTGGAACTCAAAGCAAATCCACATTGAAATATAGCCAGCAGAAAAGACAGTAAGGGGAAGGTATAAATATCAGTATTCACAATGTGATAAGACAGATTCAAGGATAAATGAAAACACCTGCTGACTGAGAATGAAATAAATGTAAAGGATAATTAACACTCTGAGTCTGAACCTAATGTGGCTCAGTGTAGAAGGAAGCAGATTACACAGCACAAGGTTGCTGGATCGAATCCCAAGGCATGACACTCTTACTTGCAAACTCTTCCCGACATCTACGACTTAATTTTTCATCATTTGTCATTTATCATGCTGCTCCTAGTGTCACTGGTTTCCTGCTTGAGAGTGTGGTCCTCCCAGTAATACATGCTGGACGCTCTGAGGTCTGTGCCACCAGGATGTTGATCTCTTCTAGCTCTTGTGCATAGCACAGCTTCATTCCTGAAGTGATTTTCTCTGTACAATTTTTTTCTTTATAGACTGACACAGGTGCTGAGTCATGTTTGATTTCTCATTTCACTGACGTTCACCATGTCTTCTCTCCGTACATTGGCATGTGATTTGCCTACCCCTTCTGTGTGCACTCTTCATGTACACTGATATGGTTTAGCTTGTGTGGTCTGCCTCTCCTGAAGTCTTTCATGTCCCCCAACTCACTGTGCTCATCTCCTATTAACTTTACCTCTGCTCTTCTTCTGTTTAGAGAGTGTAGGACGAGATGTGCTGTCAGATCAATGTCTTAGCAGCAGGACAACCAGCTAGGTTGGACGTTGCACAGACTTTACAGCTGGAAGAGGAGAGCTATTTAGATACTTAATTTTGCAAAGTGTACAAGTGATTGGCTACAGTGGTCACTTGTGATGAGATTTCGTTGCAGGAGGCCGGGCTTTGGGAAGGGAAGTATTGCTCTTTTTTTTAAGCTGCCATAACATTCATGACTGTTGTATTTTGTTGCATTATTTTTCCTTTCCATTGAACAAATTGGGAAAAATTTGCAGAAGATCTGTGGCTAATCCATTACAAGAAATCACGAGCTACGTATAAAAAAATCAGCATTGCAGATAAGCCTCTGCATGGAAAACTTGCAGCAATTCTGAAATGAGAGCCCTAAAGCCCTCCATAAACTTGACCTTGAGCTTTACAGCTATTATGATTAGAGTTGACCTAGAAGATTGCACATTTCCAATATTTCCTGGTACCATCTGTACTCGAGTGTCAATCCTCCCTGCCGTCGCCAACTCTCCAGTACAGCACTTCCCCGATAGATGAAGGTAATTTCTTGGTGTTCATTATCTTCTCACTAAGGAGCACGCTAATGATCTAGCATAATAGGATTATTACTTTTTGTCCCACCATGGCGCACTGATGAAAACCCCTGGAGCTCGTTAACAGCATAAATCTTAGAGACGTCACTAGTGAAGAAACGACAAACAGCATTCTGTGGTCAGGAATAAGGCTCGTCTCCGGAAATTTGTTTTGATCATTTAATATTCTCATCGGTGACCCCATATAAAGGGATCAGACATGCTTCTTTACTGCATTACCAGGGGATGTACATCACGCAGTGTACTACATCTCCCTCCATTGACGGGAAGGCTGGAGTCGGAATCTTTCTGGATGTGGATTTCTGCCTGGGGTAATGCAAATCTCCCCAGACATGCAAGGAATCGTTCCCAGGACCTTTATTTTAACAGATGTTTATAGTATTTTTTGGGCTTCATTAAATATTTTTTTTTTGGTTAAAAATGGATAATAAGATTGATGCACATAAATGGTGTAAGTTCTGGTCTTAAAGGGAACCTGTCATGTCCTTTTTTATTACTACCCTCAATGTTATTTAGATCATGCACTGTTCATTTTTAACCTTTTTTTTTAACTCGTGTATTCATCCCATAAAAGCACTTTAGATACTTAGATGTTTTCATTTGCTAGCTGCCTAAACAGTCAAGCAGTCATCTGGGCAGTTAGCAGACATGTCAATCACCTGAAAACATGCCGATATTCATCTAATGCTCTCTACAAGGACCTGTATGATGTCACAACCATTTTGACTGTACTGGGGTAGCTAAGTCACATGGTCATGACATCACACAGGTCCTTGTAGAGAGCATTAGATGCTATTTCGGCATTTTTCAGTTTATGTCTGCTAACCGCCCGGATTACTGTTTGCGCAGCTAGCTGAAAATCTAGGGTATCTAAAGTGTTTTTTTGGGGGACAAATATGACGATTAAAAAGAAAAAACTAAATGGGATACTAATGAACAGTGAATGATCTAAATAACATTGAGGGTGGTAATAAAAAAAGGACATGACAGGTTCTCTTTAAGACCAGGACTTACACCACTTATGTGCATCATAATCTTATTCTCCATTTTTACCTACCATATAATCAAGTCCCAAAAAAAACTACAAACATCGTTAAAATAAAGATCTGGGAAGATTCCTTGCAGGTCTGGGAGATTCTGGCAGAGATCACATCCAGAAAGACTCCGACTCCAGCCTTCCCTCAATGGAGGGAGATATAGGACATTACTGTATTACCACGGGACATACATCACACATAGAAGCATGTCTGATCTCTTTATATGGGGTCAACGATGAGAATATTAATGATCAACACAAATTTCTGGAGAGGACCTCATACCTTTTTTTGGGATAAATACAATGATTTAAAAGAAAAAAAAATTACTAATGCACTTAACATGATCTAAATAACATTGGGGTGGTTTAATAACAAAAATGGACATGACGGGTTCCCTTTAAGTGAGAGACAGTATGGATGGGATGTTATGGCGCTCTGAAAAAGTGTCTGCATCCCCTGTAACCGGGGCAAAGTGCTAATAATAATGGCAGCTCTCAGCGGCAGTACTGAAAAGGAGGAGAATGCCAGGCCACAGGTGATGGCCCTTAGGAGTGTTCAGTATCGGACCCTGGAGCACAAGAGCCGATGACAAGGGGGCACCAGCACTGCATGGATATGATTGGGATGGGAAAGCTAGGGCTGCAGCATACTGAGCTTGAACTGTGCACCATGACCACTAAGGAGAAGCAAAGGGGTAATGTATATCTGAGCTGTCAAGCATTGTCTCGCTGGGGGTGCATCGGTAGTCCCCTGGACTCGACTGGTCAGAAAAGACCTGGGAATCGGCTTGAACACGTGTTGCCGGAAAACAGTGAAGAAACACAAAACTGAGTCATCAGATGTACAGTAACAACTGAAGTTTAGAGAGGAAACCTTGAATTTGGGAGAGGGAGGCTTCTTACCTTAAAGGGAACATGTCACCAGGTTTTTGCCATCCCATCTGAGAGTAGCATAATGTAGAAATAGAGACCCTGATTCCAGCGATGTCATTTAGTGAGCTGCTTGCTGTCATTTTGATAAAATTGGTATTTTCTCTCTTTGGTTTGAGCAGTCTGTGAATATGCCAGACTACTTGGCAGCAGGCCAAGGAGACTGCTAATGATAATCTCCAGCTGAGTAAACAGTGATTTTATCAAAACTATACCGAGCAGCCCAGTAAGTGACACATCGCTGGAATCAGGATTTCGGGTCCTATATTATGCTATTCTCAGATTAGGTTGCACCAGATTCCCTTTAAGTTGCCGGAACAGTAGGGGGAGCAAAGAAAGCTGCCAAAATTTGGGATGCAGGTGGGCAGCAAAACCCCTCTTCCTATGCAGCTGCGTTTAAAGTAGGATAAGAAAAAGTATAATCTCCGTGCTACTGTGGAAAGACTAGTGAATCTGGATGAAGGCAAGAAGTGATTTGTTGGTTGACGTGATTCAGAGCTGGAGGCTCCTTCAGGACACATCACATTACAGCACAATGGATAATCATGGTAGTATATTTAGAAAAATGTGCTGAACGGTTCAGGTAACAGATACAGATATGATATGATGAAAATACTAGAAGGACCAGTATAAATTGATACATTGCAGTTATAGCATGCAATAAAGAAATAATTGCTTCTTTTCCAAGTTTAATATGTGGCAAAACCATTGATAATAAAAATAATTAATATAATGACTGTGTCTTTTATTCTGGATTGAATTTGGGAGCATTGTGGTCAAGAGAGTTATTGTGAATTGTAGTGAGCCCGGCTGGATACAGGGAAAGATGATGACAACATTGAGTAGAATGTAGGAGAAGAAATAAACTATAATGAATACAAAATTATTTTAGTTTTATAATAAATTGTATTTTGGGTAAGGCTATATTTGTGCTGATTTGTCTTTTCCAGTACAATTCTCTCAATGCAGTTGAGTTGGAAGAGCCGGGTCTAGAAAAACAAAAATATTGCAGCTGAAGTGTCCAAAGCTGGAAGCCCGGCTGCATTTTCATTCCGTCTCTGCTTTATTCTTCACATCCTATCATCTGGCTCCACCCAACAGACTTCTTTTGATTTCTAATAAATATCTGAAAAAGAAAAAAGATTTGGAGATATCATTTTAGAGTAGTGCCCCGGTAACACAGTAGTACTTCCTCAAGCCATTCAGCTTATCTCTGATCATCGGTGAAGTATCCAGCTAAATTCACCATACGTTGGAGCAATCAGTCTTCGGTATCTTGAGCAAATGAAAAGGATCCAGGCTCCGTTTTCATAAAACTTGCTATTTTTATTTGTAGAAATTATTTAAGAACACTAGATGCACATTAAAATATTGATAGTAAAAAAGTCCAGAGACCCAATATAACCGGAAACGTTTTCAAGCACTCTTACTCTCGGCTTGTATGATACCATTATCTTACATTCTGCTCTTTGGATGTGAAGAAATGTGACTTAAGGCCCTGTTACACACTACAATGTCCCAGCGATCCAACCACATCATTATGTGATCGCTGGTGAGCTGTCACACATGCAGACTCACCAGTGAGAATGCTGGTAACCAGGGTAAACATTGGGTAACTAAGCAGAGTGCTGTGCTTAGTTACCTGCTGTTTACCCTACTTACCAGCTCCCAGCATGAGCTATGCGGCTCTGGGAGGTTGTTGAACGTTGCTCTCCCGCTGTCACACACGCAGATGCTGGCCGCCCAGCGGGAGACCAACAATAAAAAAATGGTCCTGGCCATTCTTCAACGAACTTATCGTTGGTCGTTGATACGTGTCACACGCAACGATGTTGTTTCGACATCACTGCAACGTCACAAAACTGGTGACGTTGCAACTATATTGTTAACAATATCGTAGCGTATAACGGCGCCTTTAGGCTGGTTTGACATTTGCGTTGCATCTAGATCAGGATGAAAGTGGGCGCATCTGCATCCACTGCCGCATGTGAAGACGCATTCAAATGCATTGTTTTTTCCCCCTGACCAGGCATAAAATGCTGTATTTGTATCAGTTTCACATATGTTTTTGTCCAGAGGCAGAGAGCGAGAAAGATAGAGACTTTTTTTTGACCAGACTTGGAAATGCATAAACAGAGAACAAATTCTGGGCATGCACAATGACAAAAGCGCATCAAGATGGACGGATCCATTCTATATCCATTCACATATGGCCGGATCCGCATGCATCAGGATTTTTGTAATGCTGCTATTTTTAAAACACTTGTCCAGGTTTTCATTGCTAAGTTAGATCGTTACCTTTAGAAAATCGGACTCAAAAAATAACTTTCTCTTCCCATTTCCCAGCTCGTTACTGTATCATCCATCTCCTGTGACAACCTGTGTGAGCTGCACTCTGTTAGGATAAGCAATAACTATTGAAATGGTGAAACATGGAAACACAAGACCTAATGAAAATCTGCAGAACTTCATGTTCATAAACCACAAACTCCTTAAATCAGTCACAGAAGCAGCAAATAGCGTTAAGATTTACAATGAGACGTAGATTTGTGAGATTCTGCACTTAGCGAAGACTTCAATTTTAATTTTTAATTAGGATTCTAATCACCAAACCCCTTTGTGAAGCTTATGGTTACAATCTACAATTACACGCCCCTTATCTGCTGATCGACCAAAGTAAAAATATCATCTGGGGAGATCGTCGCTTAGACACAGTTTGCGACCGTAGTTAGTGTTATTCTGATCATGAAAAAACACTTCATCGCATCCATAATCCTTTCATCCCGGTTTTATGAAGAGCAGTGAGAAAAACTATTATAAATCTGCTTATTAAGATCATGAGGTTACTTTCCTTCTAATCGAGAAAGCACTATTTTTTTTCCCTGGGTTTCTGTGCCAGTGGGAAGATAAACACAGACTTTAAATCCTGTCACCCCACCAACAGCAACAATGAGCCTTCAAGAAAAACGTACATGATAATGGGGTATGGAAAGAAAACTACTAGGGGGCAGTATTATAGTAGTTATATTCTTGTATATAGGAGCAGTATTATAGTAGTTATATTCTTGTACATAGGGAGCAGTATTATAGTGGTTATATTCTTGTACATGGGAGCAGTATTATAGTAGTTATATTCTTGTATATAGGGCAGTATTATAGTAGTTATATTCTTGTATATAGGAGCAGTATTATAGTAGTTATATTCTTGTATATAGGAGCAGTATTATAGTAGTTATATTCTTGTATATAGGAGCAGTATTATAGTAGTTATATTCTTGTACATAGGGCAGTATTATAGTAGTTATATTCTTGTAATAGGAGCAGTATTATAGTAGTTATATTCTTGTATATAGGAGCAGTATTATAGTAGTTATATTCTTGTATATAGGAGCAGTATTATAGTAGTTATATTCTTGTACATAGGGGCAGTATTATAGTAGCTATATTCTTGTATATAGGAGCAGTATTGTAAGTAGTTATATTCTTGTACATAGGAGCAGTATTATAGTAGTTATATTCTTGTATATAGGGCAGTATTATAGTAGTTATATTCTGTATCATAGGGGCAGTATTATAGTAGTTATATTCTTGTACATAGGAGCAGTATTATAGTAGTTATATTCTTGTATATAGGAGCAGTATTATAGTAGTTATATTCTTGTATATAGGGCAGTATTATAGTACGGTATTATATTCTTGCACATAGGAGCAGTATTATAGTAGTTATATTCTTGTAATAGGAGCAGTATTATAGTAGTTATATTCTTGTATATAGGGGCAGTATTATAGTAGTTATATTCTTGTCATTAGGAGCAGTATTATAGTAGTTATATTCTTGTATATAGGAGCAGTATTATAGTCGTTATATTCTTGTATATAGGGCAGTATTATAGTAGTATATTCTTGTATATAGGAGCAGTATTATAGTAGTTATATTCTTGTATATAGGAGCAGTATTATAGTAGTTATATTCTTGTACATAGGAGCAGTATTATAGTAGTTATATCTTGTATATAGGAGCAGTATTATAGTCGTTATATTCTTGTATATAGGAGCAGTATTATAGTAGTTATATTCTTGTATATAGGAGCAGTATTATAGTAGTTATATTCTTGTATATAGGAGCAGTATTATAGTATATTCTTGTAATAGGGCAGTATTATAGTAGCTATATTCTGTATATAGGAGCAGTATTGTAGTAGTTATATTCTTGTACATAGGAGCAGTATTATAGTAGTTATATTCTTGTATATAGGAGCAGTATTATAGTAGTTATATTCTTATACATAGGGCAGTATTATAGTAGTTATATTCTTGTACATAGGAGCAGTATTATAGTAGTTATATTCATGTATATAGGAGCAGTATTATAGTAGTTATATTCTTATACATAGGGCAGTATTATAGTAGTTATATTCTTGTACATAGGAGCAGTATTATAGTAGTTATATTCTTGTATATAGGGGCAGTATTATAGTAGTTATATTATTGTACATAGGAGCATATTATAGTAGTTATATTCCTGTAAAGGAGCAGTATTATAGTAGTTATATTCTTGTATATAGGAGCAGTATTATAGTAGTTATATTCTTGTATATAGGAGCAGTGTTATAGTAGTTATATTCTTGTATATAGGGGCAGTATTATAGTAGTTATATTCTTGTACATAGGGGGCAGTATTATAGTAGTTATATTCTTATATAGGAGCAGTATTATAGTAGTTATATTCTTGTATATAGGGTAGTATTATAGTAGTTATATTCTTGTATATAGGAGCAGTATTATAGTAGTTATATTCTTGTATATAGGGGCAGTATTATAGTAGTTATATTCTTGTATATAGGTGAGTATTATAGTAGTTATATCTTGTAGCAGTTGCAGTATTTATAGCTCTGCATATTTGGCTCTCTAAATCATCTTATGTTTCTCTTACAGGACGGCAGCACAAGAGTGAATTCGATCAGCTCATTGAACAGGTGAAGGGACGCTGGAAGACTCCAAAAGGAAAGAAGGCGAAAGAGGAACCCATGGCATGTGACAATGCAGGTGAGCACAGGATTTCTCCATAACACTATCTTCTTAGTAGGTTATAGAGGAGGAAGATTCTGCATTCTCTTCCTCAAGGAATCCATATAGAGGGCGGATAGGAGGAGATGGAACATTTCCGTATCCGCATATTTATAAAACAAAATGTTTTATAAGCTTATCCGTATGATGGTAATTTGTTTCACCTTCCCCCTTCCCCTTCACTCTTGGCAACACATCCTCTTTAGTTTGACCTTCCTCCTGTCTATCAGGTGTACAGACAGGTTATTACTGAGTATTGTGTGGTCAGATCACCTCCTAGGTATTCTCCACACACAACAATGCTGCCACAAAAATTTCCACCCGCTGAGAGTTTCCATTTCCAAAAATGTAGTTTGGTAAAGTTGTAAGTCATTGAATATAGATTCCTACTGCTGCTGAAGCTCGGCAAATTAAACCAATATTTCAAAACATTGAAAATCCATTGTTCTCATTGCAAAGAAAAATTGTTTTGAAAAACCTTTATTTTCTATACTATTTATTCACTGATGTTTTATGCCTGTGAGTTGGAGGCGCTGTCCTCAGCCAACCCCAGTGTGCAAAGCTTTCATCGTAGCAGTGTATGTAGATGCAGAGGGGATGGTGGCAGTCGCTTTATTTCGTTATTACATGCAGCATTTGAGATGTCCATCTTTCTTTTTACCTCCTATTAATTATATCTGACAGTGTAGAGGACGGTACTACGCTATGTATCACTCAGTGGACGGATGAATGAAGCCAAAATCTTTTTCACAAAGGCAGCTGAATTCATTAAATCACCTCCTAGTCATTTCAATAGAACGGAGCTTCACTGGTTCCCCAAATCTTTAGCTTGTGGCTCCTTATTCTCACTTGAAGTTTGGTTCCCAGTGGCCGCATATCATAAATTGAAAATAGAAACTCTCAAAGATTTTTTATTTATTTATTCCACTGCCAACGAGACTGCTATGGACTAACTTTTAATTCAAATGGCTGTCCTTGCATGATAGTCAAGGTAGGCAGAGATCAAAAACCATCAATAAAGCCTCCATCCCCACCATTATATATGAAAAGAGAATTTCTTTAATTTGCACAAAACCTTGAAATTTTACATCTATTGTCTCTGGGTTATAAGACTGCCACCTACAAAATCTATCATCAGAAGATATACCACGTGCTGAAGCTTGGTGCCTTTGCAGTTTCCTTGGACCTTTGCAGTTGCCTTTGGTGCTTTGCTGTGGCCTTTGGTGCCTTTGCTGCGGCCTTTGGGACCTTTGCTGCTGTCTTCTGGGCTTTTGCTGCAGCCTTCGATGCCTTTGCTGTAACATTTGTGGCCTTTACTATAGTGTTTGGGGCCTTTGCTGCACCTTTCGGTGATCACTGCACAGCCTGTGGTGGCCTTTAGGGACTTTGCCACGGCCTTCGGACCTTTGACGCAGCATTAGGGCCATTGCTGCAGCCTTTGGTGCCTTTTCTGTAGTCTTCGGGACGCTTTCCCACAGCCTTTGGGGACTTTGCCGCAGCCTTTGGGGCCTTTGATGCAGCCTTTGGGGCTCTTTACTGTAGCCATCATTGCCTTTCTCACAGCCTTCTAGCCTTTGCAGTAGTCAATGTTGGTGCAATGTATAAAAACAATCGTGGACTTTCAGGGTTTTGATAATGGTACAGTCCTGTGGTACACAGGGAGATTGAGAGATTGGAGAAGTTTTAGGGTTTACTCCTCCATTCGCTGTCTTGAAGGCTTTCTCTTTGGTTATCATGCAAATGTTCCAGGTTCTGCAATAATGACTGTTAGAATGGAAAATAAATCCTTTAAATTAATTTAATTATTTGAAGACTTAATTGTCTTAAATTAACTGGATGATTATTATTTATGTCTGCTGTCAGTTGCTGTCCCTTGTCTGAGTGCAGGACATGTGCATCTTGTCTCTTAATTTATTTTTGTCCTGTTTTCTTCCTTTCTCACATGAAAGTCATTTTGGGGCAGAGCAGATAGCAATCTGTGGATAAGTCCTCAATAATTTAACTCTTGTCTTTTGTTTTTCTGCTTTGATCTGTTCTGTCAACAACATGAAAATAGACTGCAACTGTTAAATTAGTTGTCCACACAGTCACGTAGGCATGTCCTCATTAAGTACATGAAAGAAGAATGGCAGCTATGTCCTGACCACTTCCAACGTTTGTCCTTAAAGGCTCCGTATAGCTGAGAACATCAAGCATCTATTGTGTTTGATGACTCCCAACTCTCGTAAATATTGGGCATGTGGAATGTGAATGCCAACTTCTTTTGTTTTCCCAGGAAATTATCTGGGAATGCCTTCTATCATCACTAGAGATCGGTGGTGACCTCACTGAGATCGTCTCCTACCCTTACTAGAGATCAGACATCACTGAGAACGTCTCCCATCATCACTAGAGATCAGACATCACTGAGAACGTCTCCCATCATCACTAGAGATCAGACATCACTGAGATCGTCTCTACCCTTACTAGAGATCAGACATCACTGAGAACGTCTCCATCATCACTAGAGATCAGACATCACTGAGAACGTCTCCTATCATCACTAGAGATCAGACATCACTGAGAACGTCTCCCATCATCACTAGATCAGACATCACTGAGAACGTCTCCTATCATCACTAGAGACAGACATCACTGAGAACGTCTCCTATCACTAGAGATCAGACATCACTGAGATCGTCTCCTACCCTTACTAGAGATCAGACATCACTGAGAACGTCTCCCATCATCACTAGAGATCAGACATCACTGAGAACCTCTCCCATCATCACTAGAGATCAGACATCACTGAGAACGTCTCCCATCATCACTAGAGATCAGACATCACTGAGAACGTCTCCTATCATCACTAGAGATCAGACATCACTGAGAACGTCTCCCATCATCACTAGAGATCAGACATCACTGAGAACGTCTCCCATCATCACTAGAGATCAGACATCACTGAGAACGTCTCCCATCATCACTAGAGATCAGACATCACTGAGAACTCTCCATCATCACTAGAGATCAGACATCACTGAGAACGTCTCCCATCATCACTAGAGATCAGACATCACTGAGAACCTCTCCCATCATCACTAGAGATCAGACATCACTGAGAACGTCTCCCATCATCACTAGAGATCAGACATCACTGAGAACGTCTCCATCATCACTAGAGATCAGACATCACTGAGAACGTCTCCTATCATCACTAGAGATCAGACATCACTGAGAACGTCTCCTATCATCACATAGAGATCAGACATCACTGAGAACGTCTCCTATCATCATCACTAGAGATCAGACATCACTGAGAACGTCTCTATCATCACTAGAGATCAGACATCACTGAGAACGTCTCCATTCATCACTAGAGATCAGACATCACTGAGAACGTCTCCTATCATCACTAGAGATCAGACATCACTGAGAACGTCTCCTATCATCACTAGAGATCAGACATCACTGAGAACGTCTCCCATCATCACTAGAGATCAGACATCACTGAGATAGTCGAAAACTCCCATCATCACTAGAGATCAGACATCACTGAGAACGTCTCCCATCATCACTAGAGATCAGACATCACTGAGAACGTCTCCCATCATCACTAGAGATCAGGACATCACTGAGAACGTCTCCCATCATCACTAGAGATCAGACATCACTGAGAACGTCTCCATCATCACTAGAGATCAGACATCACTGAGAACGTCTCCTATCATCACTAGAGATCAGACATCACTGAGAACGTCTCCTATCATCACTAGAGATCAGACATCACTGAGAACGTCTCCTATCATCACTAGAGATCAGACATCACTGAGAACGTCTCCCATCATCACTAGAGATCAGACATCACTGAGAACGTCTCCATCATCACTAGAGATCAGACATCACTGAGAACGTCTCCTATCATCACTAGAGATCAGACATCACTGAGAACGTCTCCATATCATCACTAGAGATCAGACATCACTGAGAACGTCTCCATCATCACTAGAGATCAGACATCACTGAGAACGTCTCCATCATCACTAGAGATCAGACATCACTGAGAACGTCCTCCCTGATCAATAATCCATCATCACTAGAGATCAGACATCACTGAGAACGTCTCCATAATCACTACAGATCAGACATCACTGAGAACGTCTCCTATCATCACTAGAGATCAGACATCACTGAGAACGTCTCCTATCATCACTAGAGATCAGACATCACTGAGAACGTCTCCCATCATCACTAGAGATCAGACATCACTGAGAACGTCTCCCATCATCACTAGAGATCAGACATCACTGAGAACGTCTCCTATCATCACTAGAGATCAGACATCACTGAGAACGTCTCCCATCATCATCACTAGAGATCAGACATCACTGAGAACGTCTCCCATCATCATCACTAGAGATCAGACATCACTGAGAACGTCTCCCATCATCACTAGAGATCAGACATCACTGAGAACGTCTCCCATTATCACTAGAGATTGGCGGTGACATCACTGAATAGTCCTCCGATTTTCAGTTTCTTAGTCTGTGTGCGTTCTCTGGCGTCATCTTTTGTGTCTTACTTTATTCCCTTTAATTATCCATCAGGAAGTGGAGGCGGCAGGAGACGTTCTGATATTTTATGAATTGGTCCTAGCCAGCTTTGTGTTTAATCCAAATGACAGTGTGTAGTGTTTGGTGCGGCCATTAATGCTTGCACCCGGCAGCTGCTGATTTTACTTTAATTGACTTAATGAGCCAGAAAGGTTAAAGAACATCTCTGACTAATATTTTTCCTAGGAACCAGCAGTATATCATGATTTAGTGAAGCTGCTATTTTCAGCTACTTTAGCTTTCAGCACCTTTTCTTGCTTCCCACCCTCAGACTTGTAATAATATCATTCACTTGCTGCCGCCACTAGGGGGCAGCCTGTATGCAGCTTCTATGCAGGTCAGTGAGCTCTAATGAGCTGTCTAAAGAGGTGCTGTCACATACCCACCTAAGCCAGCTCCTGCAACAGTTGTTTCTGTTATCAGGCACTGCTGTATTCACAATGTAGGACAGTGATGGTCAAGCTTTTGAGTTCGGTGTGTCAAAATTCGCAGAAAACAGAGCATCACTCAGGTGGTGATATTTATAGCTGTAATAACAAAAAGCTATCCTGGATATGGCACCCATTCTGGTATATAGCCCTTTATGCTGGATATAGCCCCCATACTGATATAAACTCACCCCATCCTGGTACACTGCCTCCCCATCCTTGATATGGTGCCCATTCTGGTATATAGCCCCTTATCCTGGATATAGTATCCCCCCATCCTGGTACATTACCCCCAATCCTAGATATCACCCCCATTCTGGTATATAGCCCATTATCCTGGATATAGCACCCTCATCCTGGAGAATTACCCCCCCCCCCATCCTGGATATGGCCCCCATTCTGGTATATAGCCACTTATTCTGGATTTTGACTCCCTCCCCCATACTGGGATATAGCACACCCCTATCCTGGTACATTTTGGATATTGCACCTATCGTAGCTCACAAACAATTTAACTCTCCCATCCCTCGTTCCGCTCAGTGTCAGCATCCCGCCGCATGCGCTGATACCTTAATTAGTTCTGCTTGATCACGTTGCCCACTTGTCCCCCTCCGGATGCTGACACTGTGAGTGACACTGACTACTTGCCATCACACAGTGTCGGCATCGAAGGCGAGACAAGTGGCTAGTCTCCTGCTATGAACGGGTTTCCCTGTTTTATCTCGGTCTGTTTTTTTGGAGTCTTCTCCTGCCTGACTATTTTGTACCTTGCTGCCATCTCTGTTTTGACCCGGCTCCCCGACTACTCTACCACATCCTGATTTCGTCCTTTTGGTGACCTCCGGCTCTGACCTTGCTTGGTGGCTATTTTCTCTGGACTGCAGCCCTTCCATAGGCAGCAATCTCCTGGACCCTATTGTAAATCAGATCCTTTTATAGGGTTATAGAGTGTCAGTGTTTCTCGGATTCAGCCAAACAAAGTGGCTTGTGTCACGTCTGTCCGAGATGGCCTTTTTGAGTCTCTGGCCTCATACAGAAGTCACAGATGCCCCCAAAGGTCACCCTGTCTTACACTGCTCTCCTTAAATACTCTGCGCTACTGTGGGCTCACAGTGAGAAAGCTTACAGCAGCACAGAGGACTTCAGAAGGATCTGCTTACATTATTTCTATTTTTATTGTGACCTTTTTACTTTACATAATAATATCATGGCTCTGCTCTTTTTTCAAAAACAAGTAAGTCTCTGATCTCCCCTAGATCAGCAGATCCTTCTGAAGTCCTCTGTGCTGCTGTAAGCTTTCTGATTGGCTGTGGAGCTCAGATATATTTCCATTACTGTTCCCAAAAGCAGCTACTAATTGATGTATTTTTGTTTCCATTCGCACGGCGTGAATGATTCCCCGGCACCGATTTAGGAATTGTCTGTGTGACTCTATAATGGATTAATCTCGCTGTGCGATGCCCTGAATAGTTTGGATTCTCCGCTGCCTATGAAAAGAAATGATTCATTCATTATTTAACGAGAGCCGCGGCTCAGACCGTCCCCGCGGGTCAGCTTCAGACGCCGCTTCCTAAAATGTATTCTCCTCATTAATGCACATTCAAAGATTTGGACAAGTGAATGGAAAGAGAACGGAGATTGGTTTACAATGCGGAGCGCGGCCCACGTGTAAACCTGCGAAACACCAGGTACGCACACATGCATCACGGAGTGTTGGGTTCAGCTTATATTCACATTCCCCATGGTGTCGTCTTGATATCAGGTCACTGCTGCTGGCGGAGGAAACAAAACGGATATAAAATCCGATCTGTAGGGGGCGTTCCTGTCATCCAACATCACAGGGAGCTGCTCACATTATCAGATGGGGCATAAACTTATAGAAGGCAAAGCAGAAACCGAAAATGGAATGTTACCAGATCTGTTACTTTGTATCATAGTTAGGAATTCTCTGTTCTTCTCCTATAATCTGCAATCTTGTTTTATGTTTTCATCTCAGCCTTATTGTAAAGAGCTTGTAAAAAGGCAAAAGCTTCGCAAATGCCAACTTATACAAATCCCCTCCGATTTATTACTGCTCATTGCTTTAGTTATCGGCTAAGGTGCATCTGTGCTGGCCGGTGTCCTATGCAAGGAGCTTTGAGCTGTCATTTCTGTGCATTAGAGAAGCTGGCTGGAGCTCTGGATCTGGCCATAGTCTGTGCCCACGCTTAGTGCAGGCAGGTGGTTTGAGCTGTCGATCTTCAGGAGCCCCCTGGAAAGCTGAAAACGTGGAGGCATAGGAGCAGTGAGATCCTGAACACTTATTCAACTGGATAAGGAAATGTTTATCATTCTGGGTTGAGAAAACTTTAATACAATGGAGAAGTAGCTTTTCGTTAACATTGGCCTGTGACATGCGTCCTTCTACATAGTTTGCAGCCACTATTGTCCTTAATGGGGTTCATTCATCATCATAAGTGTTTAAAATGGCATACTAACAAGAAACCTCAAGAATGCAGGGGTTTTAATTCCATCATATAAAGCTAGTTGCTAAGTGTGGGTGTCCTAGACAGGAGAGCAGCTCTTACAGGCTCGTTGCTATTGTATGCACCACTCTAAAGCTGGCCGGTACAATGGATATATCCAGCTTCTGTGCCCTCTTCCTCCGATGCCCCTGAGGCAAAGCCATACGTGCGTGGAGCAATGGAGAGCGCACAGTTGGTGTCAGCAGTACAACTATATGACTTGTACAAATTGTCAATCAAGAATTACCAATATTGAAAAGAAATTGACGCTAATCCTCTTAAAGGAAATCTGTCACCTCCCAAACCGAGCACACAGCCTTGTAGGTCTTGTAAGTATAAGCTGATCAATGCCCATATGAACTGCTTCTTTATGGCTAGAAAATCACTCTCTGAATGTATATTATAAGGCTGGAAGTGCATTGTGGTTGTCGTTAATCTAACTTCAGTTTTCCCTGCCTAGAAGCATCCTCTTCTCTCACATTTGTCATTGCTACATAAGGCATTTGGCCGGTGGAGATTTGTCGCTTAAGGAAAGTTGAGTGTTACTAGGCGAGAAGAATAAAGGAGAATAATGCGTTCGCCGTGCAAAGCTCCGTTCCACTGCACTTCCCACCTTATTATTACACACTGTCGAGCAAAAGAGTAACCATGTTGTAAACTATTGACTTTCAGGCTCCGTATCTCACCGTCTACTATAGCTTTGAGTGTGAGACTACCTTCATTTTATAGACAATCATCTTGGCCATCTCATACATAAATGTGACTTCCGGCTGTTAAGCATATTATTAGTTATGCATATTCTTGTCATGTCACTGCATTGTTACTGATTTTGCTAACTTTTTGCTCCTGTACACTACAAATTACAACCTGTTTTCACAATCCATAATAGCTCAGTGTGTTATTAGGTTGATTCTCAAGTGAAAGGTTATTGGATAGAATCATGGAGCCGCCATGAAGATTTCCCAAGAAAAGAGAAACTGCGTCATCCAGCTCATGAACAGAGGTCTCTTCTCTCGGACAAGAGAATTGCCAAACTGCATCATGTGAGGCCATGACAGCTGGAAGATACGAGATGAAGTCGTCCATCTATTCAAAAGCCAAGAGTTGGACGTCCTGGCAAAATATCAGAGACAACAAGTCGGCTCATCACAAGGTCTATCAGTTCTGTGGTGGCGGCTCATATGCTCCGTAATAGCGAGATCACTAACGTCCATGCAAGAACCGGGTGACGCGCGTTACATAAGTCTGGAATGATGGCCCAAAAAAAAGGTGAGAAGCCTCAAATTCAATATCTTCATAAGTGGTGGCTCGAGTTTGCAAAAAAGTACAAAAAGTGGACAGTAAAAGATTGGAAATGGGAGATGGAGCGATGAGATGAAAGTCAATAGATGGCTCTGATGGGGGCAAATGGGTCTGGAAGAAACAAGAGGAAAAAAGGGGGCAAACGGATCGAGAAACTGAAGGAACTGACAAGTTCGGTGAAGGAAGCCTGATGATACGGGGTTGTTTACAGGCGTTGCATACTTCACCAGGATGGATAGTGGTCTCAATGCTTAACTATATGTGAGTATCCTACAAATGAGTTACCTAATACACTCGAGTACTTTGGGTATGAAACGGACAACATAGTGTTCCAGCAGGACAATAACTCAAAGCATACGAGAGATTGGAGAAGAAATGGGTCAGTATTAATGAAGTAGAGGTGCTGGATTGGCCGCACAGTCCCCAGACCTCAGCCCAATCCAACACTATAGGGTAGAGTTGAATAAAAAGCTAAATATATCCCCAAGTGAGGCGACCAGTGTGCCCCAACATTGGGAACATGGAGATGAGAGCAGATTTCTGTGGAGACATGCTTGAATCTGATTGAGAGCTACCCAGAAGAATTCAGATAGGTTACTGCCAAACGTAGATTTACAAAATAATAAAATAAACATTTAGATTTTTAGGAGCTAAACAGTAACGATGCAGTGACATGACAAAGATCTGCATAACTAATCCTATGATAAATAGCTGTGAGTGACATTAATGTATGAGATACTCAAGATGATTGTCTATAAAATGAAGGCAGTCCCATATTCAGAGCTGTAGTGGATGGTGAGAGATGGAGCCTGAAAGGCTAAAGGTTACAACATTGGTACCCTATTGCTTCTCAGTTTGTGATTTCTCAACCTCACAGCAGCGCTTTACTGCTGTACATTATCAGCTATTTTTAAGACTTAACAGACATGTATTTGGATTGGGAGACGGGGGTAAAGTTGCTGACAAATTCCCTTTAATAATCCTGCATCTGAGCCTCTCCAGCATCCAGCTCGCAATTACACTCCATGGGCTTCATTCACTCCGAGTGAAGTCCATCATGTGTCCTATCTGTTTACGAAATGACAGCGGCGCAGATTTAAATCCACTTTTTATTCTGATTCCTGTACATTCCTTGTTAGAAGATGGCAGAGTTTACACAGAATATCCTTTATATAAAATAGACACCGAGATGTCACAGGAGAGAAATGGAGGAGCTGAGGCTGATGGTACGGAGCACGAGTCTTCTGGAGTCCGACTTTAGGAAACTATTAAAAAGTTTTGTAACTCCCCAGAGTTCCCGTCTCCTCTGCTTCTTTAGTCACATCACGTTTCCATTAAAGCAGCGACAGCAGCATAATTAGTGCGAAAATTAACTGCTGCAATCAGGAGCTAAAGAGCCTCTTGAAAAGATATTTAATGGGCGCAGCAGTGATTTCTGTAAGTAGCTTCCTTCTGGGGGTCCAGACATCACTCCAGACCTCTGGTCTTTGACTTGTCGCTAACAAGGAGACAATCACAACATTTTTTGTTTGCTGGGAAGATGGAAGAATTCCTACAGTTCATGTACAAAAATCTTGAAATCTGATATCTAGTCTGGGACTAAAAGTCAAATAATGTCTTGATGATCCTACCTGCAACATTATTATTCCACCGTCGTCTAGTGGAGTCCGCAGCAGTCTGACATCTATCCCGTCACCTCACATTTTTGCTTATATATTGCAGCCAATTTAAAGAAGCAGAGCTGCAGTGTAAAGTTCATCAGAAAGGCATTTTCGTGGGTGACTATAGATGAGTAATGTTTATTGATGACTGTTGGGCGCTGATATTTATCTTCACAATCTCTTCCTTCTAGATACACTCTGCGATGAAAAGGTGGAAGTGACGGAGGAATTCACCGCTGAAAATCACTCACTGCCAGAGATGGAGGATTGTAGCCCATTGAAATCGGAGAGGTTGTCAGTGCTTCGCTCCAGCTCTCCGGTGTTCGGTCTTTCTCCTGAATCTAGAGCAAGGTAGGATGAAGTAAACTATATCACCCAACTGGAGGAAGGAGGACCATGAGTCATGAAAGCTATTATAAAAGTGAAAGTTTTTATTAATAGCAATCTGTCAGCAGATTTTTGCTATGTAAACTGAGGGCATCATGTTGTAAGGGTTAAAAATGAAAAAGCAGCTTTGCTTCTTTAATCAGTGTGTGTGCCACTGTTTACGTAACCTAAATGCTTTATAACCTGGTGATTATCATTACAGGACTACTTTGTCACATGCAAGGCAGTCCCATTGACACCTCACTGTCAGTGCACAGTCTCTGTAGAGAGCCTGGTGTGGGCAGGGGCAGCTATCTCAGCACTGCTGTGTCGCTACAACTAAATTCTTTGATTGCGCAGGAATGGCTGCGGCCAGTAGTCTGTGACAAATCATACGATTCAGGGTGTCTTTGCCTACATGATGTTGCTGTCAGAAGAGGTAGCAAAAACTCGTTGACAGATTCCCTTTAAATTATTCACTAACCACATATATAAGAATATTATAAAAGTCAGATAATCCCAGTGAAACTGATTCGTTGTCTCAACCACTCATTTAGAAGAGTATGTTAATACATAAAAAACAGCAGATTCACCTCCAACCCACAATATAAGTAATACATAGATGAATGTTCTCTGCTTTGCTTTATATACGTACTATGAATATCAGCCTGTGTTCACATTAGATACACTTTCATCAGATATTTAATAATACTTCCTCCTTGTAAATGATGAAGATTTACAAAGAACTGCCTCACTGTCTCTTGTAAAGTATGACAATACAGATAGTACTGCCTCCCTGTGTCTCCTTGTAAGTGATGCAGATAGTACTGCCTCCTTGTCTCTCCCTTGTAGGGATGCAGATACAGATAGTACTGCCTCCTTGTCTGTCCTTGTAAATGATGAAGATGCAGATAGTACTGCCTCCTTGTCTTTCCTTGTAAATGATGAAGATGCAGATAGTACTGCCTTCCTGTCTCTCCTTGTAAATGATGAAGATACAGATAGGATTGCCTTCCTGTCTCTCCTTGTAAGTGATGAAGATACAGATAGCACTGCCTCCATGTCTCCTAGTAAATGATGGTGATAGAGAACACTGCCTTCCTGTTTCTTCCTGTAAATGATGAAGATACAGATAGTACCACATCCCCATCTCTCCTTGTAAATAATGAAGATACAGATAGTACTGCCCCCATGTAAATATTGAAGATTCGGATATCGCTGTCTCCTTGTCTCTCCTTGTAAATGAAGAAGATACAGAAAGCACTGCCTCTTTTGTCTCTCACTGTCTCTCTCAATGTAGATACTGATAGTACTGCCTCCTTGTCTCCTGTTAGCACTTCCTCCTGTCTCTCCTTGAAAATGATGTTGAAGGTACAGATAGCTTTGCCTTCTTATTTCCTTGTAAATAAATTTACAGATAGACCTGCCTCCTTGACTCTTTGTAAAGATGACAATACAGATAGTACTACCACATTGAACTTGCAAATATTGAATATATAGATAGCACTGCCTCCCTTTTTCTCCTTGTAAATGAAGATACAGATAGTTCTGCTCTCCTGTCTCATTTTGTAAATGAATAAGATACAGACAGGACTGCCTCCATGTCTGTCCTTGTAAATGATGAAGATACAGATAGTCACTGCCGCCTCCTTGTCTCTCCTTGTAAATGATGACAATACAGATAGTACTGCTTCCTTGTCTCTACCCCTATATGATGTAGTCCCATAAGGCGTTATTAGTTACATTCTTACGACTTCTCTTCTTTTTCTCCTCCTGATTAGGGGATTCCCAGCAGTGATTGGCATGTTTGTCAGTTTGTACATACCATAGGTCTACGTTACTAACATCCTGTATCCTAAAGAGCCTGACTGCAGAACGGTCATTAATGGCCTTGGCTCCTTCCCTACCGTGCAAGATGCGCTCTGTGACCTCCTGCAGGTTCACTGGGTTCTCAGAGCTCGGGATACAGAGCGGCTTTATGTCCTCTGTACGTTGTGATACCGAACTGTGCTCTCCCTTCTTGGAGCTGTGTGTGGCTTCCATCATTAATTACTCGTGTAACTTCACTTTGCAACATTGTAACTTTGGTTTTCAATTAAAGAGCAGCAAATATTAGAATGTAACAGATTGTGTACTGTGATGGATAACGGTCCAGGCGGGTGCAGAGCACCATGAAGTGGCTTCATTACTTTCTCCGCTGCAGACACAAAGTGTAATTGGTATTTCCAGAAGCCGGACTGCGGGAATAAGTTCAGCTTCAGGATCACTTCAATGAAACATGTTTTTTCTTCTTTCTTGATAAGGCAGCTCCAGTGATATTCAAGCGACCGCTATTTGCTGTATAATGCACTTCCTTTTCATGCAGCACAGACTTGTCTTTAGTTCCTGCTGTCTTAGACAATGGCTGCCTTCCATAGAAATTCATGAAAACCTATGTGACCCATAAAGCCTCAGTTGTCAGGGTTTTATTACGGATGCCCCATCTAGTGATGAGTTTTTCTTCCCGTGTTTTCAGAGCTCAATCCACTATTAAGCGTCTGCATAAAAAGGCAGATTTACATTGAAAGGCAGTGAAAGGGAAATGTAATTTCGCTTTGGCTTATTAAATTTAAGTTCAGAGCCCGACTTGGATGAATTGAAGATATTTCCTCTGCGTCTCTGGAGAACGCCAGTGCCTGCTGCCAATTCTCCTTTTTATTTCATGTCCGTGAGTCTCGTAAACTTGGTATTCCAGGGCTCGTTTTCTGTTTTGGCCCTCATCCCTCTGTAGGTCAGCCTGGAGTTGTCTGGAATACGTGGCTGATTTGTTACAAACATGGATTCATTCAGGTTGTGTTTATTTTCAATTAGTTGCTTTGTCGGTACCATGTAGTGTATGTCAACTTATTATTGTTTATCACAGTTTAGTAGCCATGTACATTCAAGAGCTGCACTCTCCATTATGCTGTACTGTTCCTAAGCTATATCTTATATTATATTCCAGAGCTGCACTCACTATTCTGCTGGTGCAGTCACTATGTACATACATTACATTACTGATCCTGACTTACCTCCTGTATTATGCTCCAGAGCTGCACTCACTATTCTGCTGGTGCAGTCACTGTGTACATACATTACATTACTGATCCTGACTTACCTCCTGTATTATGCTCCAGAGCTGCACTCACTATTCTGCTGGTGGAGTCACTGTGTACATACATTACATTACTGATCCTGAGTTACCTCCTGTATTATACTCCAGAGCTGCACTCACTATTCTGCTGGTGCTGCACTGTGTACATATATTACATTACTGATCCTGAGTTACCTCCTGTATTATATTCCAGAGCTGCAGTCACTATTCTGCTGGTGCAGTCACTGTGTACATACATTACATTACTGGTCCTGAGTTACCTCCTGTATTATACTCCAGAGCTGTACTCACTATTCTGCTGGTGCAATCACTGTGTACATACATTACATTACTGATCCTGAGTTACCTCCTGTATTATACTCCAGAGCTGCACTCACTATTCTGCTGGTGCAGTCACTGTGTGCATACATTACTTATCCTGGGTTACATTCTGTATTATACACCAGAGCTGCACTCACTATTCTGCTGGTGCAGTCACTGTGTACATACATTACATTACTGATCCTGAGTTACCTCCTGTATTATACTCCAGAGCTGCACTCACTATTCTGCTGGTGCAGTCACTGCGTACATACATTACATTACTGATCCTGAGTTACCTCCTGTATTATACTCCAGAGCTGCACTCACTATTCTGCTGGTGCAGTCACTGTGTACATACATTACATTACTGATCCTGAGTTACCTCCTGTATTATACTCCAGAGCTGCACTCACTATTCTGCTGGTGCAGTCACTGTGTACATACATTACATTACTGATCCTGAGTTACCTCCTGTATTATACTCCAGAGCTGCACTCACTATTGTGCTGGTGCAGTCACTGTGTACATACATTACATTACTGATCCTGAGTTACCTCCTGTATTATACTCCAGAGCTGCACTCACTATTCTGCTGGTGCAGTCACTGTGTACATACATTACATTACTGATCCTGAGTTACCTCCTGTATTATTCTCCAGAGCTGCACTCACTATTCTGCTGGTGCAGTCACTGTGTACATACATTACATTACTGATCCTGAGTTACCTCCTGTATTATACTCCAGAGCTGCACTCACTATTCTGCTGGTGCAGTCACTGTGTGCATACATTACTTATCCTGGGTTACATTCTGTATTACTGCTAGTGATTCCAACAGACAGTTATGTTAAACTCCAGTGTTACAATTGGGTGTAAAGATTAGATTCCCGAAAATGCAGATGATGCAAACACTGAACATGGAGGTAATGCTGAGAGAATTTAGCTCTCAAGTCTACAGAACAGGGACTGCTGCGTAACCATTATTATTTTATTATTATTATTTATTTATATAGCGCCATTGGTTCCATGGCGCTTTACATAAGGAGTGGGGGTAACAAAGACAGGTACAGTACATATGAGCAGTCAATACTTGCTGATACACGACGGGAGAGGATCCTGTCCACGAGGGCTCATGGCGGGTTTACACGTTGCGATATCGTAGTACAATTTCAATGAAAAGTCACGTGGTTCAATCGTTGGAGCCGACATCGTGCCTGCGTTGTATGGTGTGAACGTCCAATACGATGCAGGAACGATGTCAATGCGATATCGGGGATTGAATGAGCGTGCTATTCAATGCCCCGATATTGCATAGCGATTGAAGCCGGATCGTGCTGTGTAAACGCCCAATTACGATGCGATTTGAAACGTCACCCATTCACTCCCATGTTAACTATGCGATCCTGGATTGGGAGGCGGAGACATCGCACGGACGTTGTATTCCGATATCGCAGCGTGTAAACATTCAATGCGATGCGGGAGGAACGTGCACTAATTGCGCGCTCCCGCGCCATTGAACTGCGATATCGGAACGATATTGTAGCGTGTAAACCCACCATCACAGTCTAACCAGTTTTATATCTGTTAATTATGTGATCAGTGTTAATTGGTTGGACCTGATCAGTGCTGTATTATCAGATGTTCTGGATTATTGGTCACTGCAGAAACCCCACATTGTTTCTGATCTTTGCTATGTGGGACCTGATGTTTGCACCTTTCTGCTCGCTCTTCTATATTCCTGTTTCTTCCTCCGCTCTGGCCCTGATGTCCTCTCGTCCGTACTCGCTGTTTGGCCGCAGCTGCTGATGTTGGAGCAGATGGTTCTCCCCGGTAGTTCATGTCGCCACACTATCAGCCGGACGCACTTTTAAACTATTTCTCAGCCCCGTGATATTTGATGAATCTGTCATCTACTGTATACATCCGCACTCATTACCACCGAAGTGACACTGCGAGAGGAATATGTAAAAGTGTGCGCTGAGGACATGGGAATGTGGTGTATATTGTAGTGCGTGCATGAGGATGGGATGGAGCTGAAACCTCCAGTTGTTGTCCTCATCTGTTTACATTTATATCGGGTATTCTAACCTTATGGCATATGTAATACATGCCTAACTGAGTGGTAGATGGAGATCCAAACTATCTCAGACTCAAAGATAAAAAAATACACGCGACACCGGGTACAGGATAATACACTGAGGTACAGGATAATGACACGGGGTACAGATAATGACACGGGTACAGGATAATGACACTGGGGTACAGGTAATGACACTGGGGTGCAGGTAATGACACTGGGGTAGCAGGATAATGACACTGGGGTACAGGAAATGACACGGGTACAGGATAATGACCGGGGTGCAGGTAAGACACTGGGGTGCAGGATAATGACACTGGGGTGCAGGATAATGACACTGGGTACAGATAATGACACTGGGGTACAGGTAATGACACTGGGGGTACAGGATAATGACACGGGTACAGGATAATGAACTGGGTACAGGATAATGACACTGGGGTACAGGATAATGACACTGGGTACAGGAAATGACACTGAGGTACAGGATAATGACACGGGGGTACAGGATAATGACACTGGGGGTGCAGGGTAATGACACTGGGGGTGGAGGATATGACACTGGGGGTGGAGGATAATGACACTGGGGTGCAGGTAATGACACTGGGGGTACAGGGAATGACATGGGTACAGATAATGACACTGGGGGTACAGGTAATGACACTGGGGGTGCAGGGTAATGACACTGGGGTACAGGGTAATGACACTGGGGGTGCAGGGTTATGACACTGGGGTACAGGATAATGACACTGGAGGTACAGGATAATGACACTGGGTACAGGGTAATGACACTGGGTACTGATAATGAACTGGGGGTACTGAAATGACACTGGGGTACTGGATAATGACACTGGGGGTATGGATAATGACACGGGGTACTGGATAATGACACTGGGGTACTGGATAATGACACTGGGGTACAGGATAATGACACTGGGGTACAGGATAATGACACTGTCATGGGGGTACAGGATAAGACACTGACACTGGGGGTAGGATAATGACACTGACACTGGAGTACGGATATGACACTGGGGTACAGATAATGACACTGACACTGGGGTACGGGATAATGACCCTGACACTGGGAGTACAGGATAATGACACTGGGGTACAGGATAATGACACTGGGGTACAGGTAATGACACTGGGGTACAGGATAATGACACTGTCACTGGGGGTACAGGATAATGACACTGACACTGGGGGTACGGGATAATGACACTGACACTGGGAGTACAGGATAATGACACTGGGGTACAGATAATGACAGACCTGGGTACGGGATATGACCCTGACACTGGAGTACGGATAATGACATGACACTGGGTACGGTAATGACCCTGACACTGGAGTACGGATAATGACACTGACACTGGGTACGGATATGACACTGACACTGGGGGTACGGATAATGACACTGCACTGGGGTAGGAAATGACTGACACTGGGGTACGGATAATGACACTGACACTGGGTAGGATATGACCTGACCTCGGATTGCAGCATTTTGCCCTTTTCATTTCAGTACAATGAGCTCCTTTTGGCATTGCTCTGTATCCAGCTCATTGCATCTTGGTATCAGCTTTTCTGATGATGTTGAGTGTTCGTGTTTTGGTGCACGTTTTGGATCCTTCATCTCATTATTTTTTGCAGCTCTCACTAGTCTCTATCTCTGCTGAACACAAGGGCTGTATACTATGGACATGAGCGTTCATCCTTGGTGTTTTCTGTATTGGTGAACGCTCTGTCACGCACACTTTGCTCCTACATCCAGGACATGTGCAGCCGGCATCTGCTTACATTACACAACATGTGTGCTCTATGCGTCCCCCTACTGCACCCCAGCGCTACTATTCATCACCAGGAGATAATCAAGTGGCGTCCTAAACAAAATATATTATTATTAATGGGGATTAGAAATGCGAAGGAGCGTGCGAGCACCAAACTGAAAACACAGACAGAGACTAATGACTTCCTTGCTGCTGCCTGTAGTTGAGCTGTGCCTGAGTGCCTCAGTCAGCCCTCACCTGGACTGAGATTATGGTCGTCCTTTCCTGTCAGATTACATTGGAGAACACTGTATGATGGGTCCATTGTTTGATGACGTTATAAAATCAGTAAGACGGGTATGGTGGGCTGTGGAGTTGGGAAGCAAAATCTACGATTCCAACGCCGGACTCCTCAATTTCCCAGAATCCACCTCTGACTCCACGTCTACGAGTCCACAGCCATTGTGTTCAGTCGGTAAGCCAAAACCTCCAACTCCTCATGTCCCTGAATCCAACGCCAACTCTGACTTGGAATCTACCAAAATGGACACTGACTCCGACTCCACAGCCCTGCTTGTATGCCGCCATTGAGTTGTGCTTTTGCTGGAGCATCGACGACTCTCCTTTCAGAGGTGGCATTGAGAACTTGCAACTTTCTGCCTTTGTTGGGACTTTTGCCTTGTGGGTCGGTTCAAGCCATGGTTGGTCAGTTACTATACTTTTGTGCACCTATTTCACTGTTGTCCATGGCACCAGCACAAATGTTATCTCAATGTGGTGACGTAAAATGATCATTAACCCACAGATTTTCTGCTTGTGAGTGACCATGCCGGATAGCCACGGGATCTTGTGGTGTGAGGCGTGGGTACAACCATGGCCGTGTCCCGGCCGTTTCCTGATACTGAGGCAACACGAAGGATAGTAAAATGAGTAATTATGGTGACTGTGTTTCTTTTTATCCTCTGCGTGTTTCTTTAATTCTCACTTCCACACCGGTCAAATTTCATAGGAAAATTATTAAACCCTTTGGAGTGTTTGCTCTGGTCGGATTCCAGCTTCTTGGTCTGCCAGCATCGTTCTGTTGTTAAGCAGAACTATAGCCTGCTGGGAGCAGAGAGTGGCGTGTAATGCCGCATTGGACCATGGTCCTTAGTGGGTCCCTAGTGGGCACACGTCCTTTATTAGCAATCATAATGCTGCCCAGTGAACACTGTGATGTATGGGACTAATTAGAACCTATATATCTTTATTTTTAGTCTCTACCCACACCGCAGTGCTTTATCCTGAATCTGTCCACAATGTGACTTCACTGCCGCTGATATTAAAATGTTTTATGGTTGGGTTCTAGGTTGTAGCTGCCATATATGTAAATGTCATGGCCATCTGCAGGACGGGATGAGCGCACAAGTTTATTGATCCATCAAGGTCTTGCCTCCTCAGTCTTCACATTTCCACACTTGCACCACTTTTACCGTGTTATGGCAGCTGAACTGTACGAGCCAACTGTCAAGCCAGTGCGTAACTTGAAAATCATGGGCCCCAATGCGAAACCTCCAACTGGGTCCCCAGTTTATTGCAAATGGCTAATAGCATTAGCCTTTTTCTATAGGCCAAAGTGACTTTTGGAGCACCCAGGCTCCAGGGCCCGGGTGCAATTGCAAGACCTGCACCTATTGTAGTTATTTCCTGGTTCAAACCCATTTTGACAACGAGCCAATAATAATCAAACCTAACGAGTATTCATAGAAAGACTAGTTCCCTATGGTTGACTTTACTAAACAGACCAGAAATAAATTAACAAATGAGCAAAATGCCTGTTTAATGCTGCAGTTAGTTGTTTTGCTTGTACGATGGTTGAATGAAAAGTAATGCCTCCACCTTCATAACGTCTAAGCAGATGACCGCAGCGGCAGGTACTAGACTGTTTAGTAGACTCCTCTACAGCTCCAGTTGGCGGGAAGCCTTCGCAATGAACTGTTGTGTTGTATAAAGAATGGAACCCAGCGTAGACGGTTGGTAAATGTGATATCAGCAACCTGCTGTCATTGAATTCTTAACAGCGAAGGTGTCACCCCCCAAAGGAAATTCTTCAGAGAATGCAGCCGTGTATAATGATTGTGTTGATGTGAGCACTGTGCATTATTGGGCCACTTAGTTTAAAGCTTATAAGGCAGAACATGTGACTTTCATGACAAAGAAAGAATTGGACGTCCTGTGACAGCAACCACTGAGTTGAACATGCAAAATGTTGACAGATAATTATGTGTTATCCATGTTGACGTCCTTGAACGTGGAACAATCAGTCATGGCATCATGTAACAACGTTGCAAACTTTGAACTGATGACTAAAAGAGTTGAAAGGAAAAGCGAAATGTTTTGCTGCAGCCTGAGAGGCCAGACCACACACTTCTCATGCACGACAGCAGAACTTCAGAGACTGACGCTCACCACCGTACTGCATCCTCCATACAGTCCAGATTTGACGCCGTCTGACTTCCATCTGTTTGCGATAATAAAGAAGATCTGCGGGGACATCACTGTGCATCTGACGAAGAACGTGAGAGAACTGTGGAAGTCTGGCTGTGGAAACCAAGTGTTGACTTCTTCCATAACGGCTTCAGAAAACTTGTTCATCGTTGGCAGACGTGTATCCAAGTGTCTGGAGATTGTGTGGAAAAGTGAATATCTGTAATTACAGAGCACATTCTCAGGGTTATTTCTGCATTTGATTTATTCAAATATTGCTATCAAAGCCAAAGTTACGAAGGTGGAGGCATTACTTTTCATTCTACAATTGTACATAGTCCTGTTCTGTCGAGGACGGCATAGTCTATGTCCACATCGTTGTGTCTGCATAATTTTGGGATTGGCCAATTTAACCAAACCTCCACCGGTCGTATCCACAGTGGTCACACTGATTGTGCAGCGGTTTATTATAATTTTGCTTCTCAGCGGTGGTCATTGAGTTCACAGCCACCGCTGAATAACAATGCCCTCTACCCATTCCATTACCCCCAGGTCACCGCACAGCCGTGTTTGCACACATGTAATGGAAACTTTCCTTATGTGGATCTAGGACGGGACATGTCTGCCTTCTCTGCACACTCGGATGAGTATCACATTCATAATCACTCGCACCCTGACCTTCACCGGTGTTCCATCCTCATTATTACACAGAACATGAATATTCCCTGTCTTGTGTCAGGATAATTGACCTTGAAAGCGAAAATATCCATTTCCTTGGGAAGTCCTTTGTACAGATTTTTACGTACTTGGAAAACATGGAAAATTACCAAAGTATGATTGGGATGACGTGGAGGCCGGGATCACAGTCTTCTCACTTTGTACAAAATGTTATTTTGTCACCGAGAGAAGAGAATATCATTGTGCCGTAACCTGGGATCCAGGGACTCCCGAATACGTTCAGCTGTACTTTATTCTGAAGCAAATATCAGTAGAAACTGTGCACGTAAGTCATGTATACCCGAGTATATTAAGTATTTGTACAATTAAAGTTGACTGGTGCACAAAGGCGTAACTTGAAGCTCATGGGCCCCGATGCAAAAGCTCCAATGGGACCCCCAATTATTGCAAATCTTTATTAGCATTAGTCTTGTTCTGTAGGCCAAAGGGACTTTTGGGGCCCCCTAGGCTTCGGGGCCGGGTATGATTGCAACCCCTGCACCTTTTATAGTTACGCCCTTGCTGGTGCACAAAAATTTACTAAAAACATTCAACTAGCACCCAATAGTCTCAGCCCTGAGGCAGCCACGTGTTTGATGTCTGTAGATAACGTCTGGGAACTTTCCCTTTTAATGAGCTTGAAAAAGGCATTTTAATGGGCTCCATCCTTTACTAGGCATCTTCAGTCTGACTGACCTGTGTAGTACACTATACTGTGCAGGACTCATCTTTTCCTATCGCCTCCTGCTGGTTCAGTGTCTGCACTCACTGCATGTTAATATTTAGTCCTCAGATCTTATCAGAGAACTGTTACTCGGGGTCCATGTTTATCTCTAATACATCAATATGGATTGGACACGTGCACTGTGTCCATAGTCAACGACTAGTGTGTCCTGTCCATCGGTCCATCTTACAGATGATGGATCGTGCACTCCCCACAAAGCCTACATATGTCGATTTCATCCATCCATATTGCACCGCATTACCTTGTTACTGTATTCTTAGTGGCTACAGCAGCAAAGTCCTCCTATTGGCAGACCTTACAAAAGACCCCACAGTTCACACAATGCGTTTTTATTTAATTTTTTTTTTATATGTTTTTGAGTTCAGTTTTCTCATAAAACTGCAAGCAAATCTTTATGTCTCCAAAGTCAATGGGAATACTGACGTTTTATGCACGTTGCTTTTTTTTTCCATACAGATTTGGTGCAGAAATAAATCTGCAGCGTGTCGATTCTTTTGCAGCGTTTTTCCACCCGGAATGCACGAAAAACACATCAAAAACATTTTGTTTCTGCAAGGATTCAGATTTGGTGCAGATATTTCTGCAACTAAATACGGTACTCTAGACCGCTGCAGCTTTGCTTTTGTAGTGTTTCATCACCTTATGGTTTGGATCTGTGGTATTGCTTATCTGGGTGGTGTTTGGTTTATCAAGGCAGAATGATGTAAGAGGTGAATGTACCCGTGTGCACCATCTAATCTATATAATTGCGAGTTTGGCTCCTCCTGGATGTCACCTATGTCCCTTCCGCCTCTGCCCCATACACCCTAATGGGTGTAAGAATATGGATCCCAACACCGCCCACCGCACAGCACCAGTGCTCCCACCCGCCCAGTCTTCGTTCTACCCCCACCCCCTGCTGAATCTCCGTCCTCCAGCACACTTCAGATTCACCTTCGTGGTTTCTGCAGGACCTGTGGTGATGCAAGAGTCACATGACTCTGACATCCCTACAGGTCTCTCACCGCCCCACACTGCATCGGCACCCTACAGAGGTAAAACTGAGAGCAGGGGAAGAGACAGCCATAGAGGACAGACAGACACACAGGGAAGAGACAGCCAGTGAGGACAAACAGAGAGGACAGACAGACAGAAAAGAGGGAGACTGCCACAGAGGGAAATAGCCAGCCACAGAAAGAAGACACACTCACAGGGGAAGAGACAGCCACAGAAAGTGAGAGACAGCCAAAGACGGGAGACAGACTGCCATAGAGGGAAAGAGACAGTCACAGAAGGGACACACAAACACAGAGGGGACAGACTGCCACTGAGGGGAGAGACGGCACAGAGGTGAGACAGAGCTGACAGGGAAGAGAGTGTACACACACCGCCCTCCCGATGC
Source organism: Allobates femoralis (assembly GCA_033576535.1). Lineage (NCBI taxonomy): Eukaryota > Metazoa > Chordata > Amphibia > Anura > Aromobatidae > Allobates > Allobates femoralis. The sequence continues at coordinate 99,740,583 of JARQOC010000007.1, forward strand.
GAAATCATCGGGCTCATATCTAGTGAAAGGTTATCATGAAGGACGTCACTCATCTAATATCCTTATTAAAAGCCAAATAATTAAAAAAACATAAGACGAGAGCACCTCTTTACGATGCAACTCTGTAGCACAAAAACTGTTCCAGGTGATGATCACCTGACCCGACCTCCGTGCACTACACCAATCTGCTACATCTCTAGGATCCACAAGAAACCTGAAATGTTTGTTTTTACTTGTCATGCTGGACTAAGTGGGAGTGCAGCTATCGAGCATGACAGTGGCGCACTGACCAACAATGTCTGGCACACTACCAATAAAGCAGATGGGGAGACACTGGGGGGAACACAAATACAATGGAGGGCCCTGCTCATAGGAAACGGGAAAGAGGTAACCTCTAGTACTCACCTGTGGCTGTGCCCTGATCTCCCTACCGTCCTTATATGGTTTTTTTCAGCCCGTCACTGAGCAGGAGACCTAGTCCCTCGCTGGCCCTGATGTTAGCCCTAAACAGGGAATGGCTGCCACGAGCACTAGTCCCAACCATTGCAATAATAAAAACAAGTGGGAAGGGGAGATGGACAGGAAACAACAAACAACTTCGCACCTGCTGCCACTCTCCTAGGTAGCAAATGGCTTGGCAGGAGTCAGCTCTCCAGAAGAGCACCTTCAACTCAATTAGCCAAGGCAGGAATGAGTTCAATCACCAGCAAGATATGCTGGATCATGTGGCCATTTAAAGAAGATGGGAGTGATCACAAAGTAGCCACACCTATAAGAGAACTAGGGAGTTTGCTAGCAACAGAAACTGACATTAACTCCTCAATTGCCAAGGGAAAGAAACACGTTTATTAAGTCCCAATACAGACATGAGACAAAGGTCCAAAACCAGTCACAAGTCTCGCAGGTGAGAGAGACCATCTTGACATTGCCTCAAGCAATGTCAGCTGCCAAAAGCAACACATATCAGTGATGAATTGCGGTTTGACTGCCTGACAGCAAAAATATTTGCGTTGCGGGAACTTAGTTCTGTGATTTATTTTACTTGATTTCCACCTGAACTTCTGAGCTTTTCTTCCGTACAATCAGGAGTACTGGTACTGACAGGAGGCAGATATCACAGATGAGGCCCGTCTGGGGGGTACGTGGATCATCATGTCCTGTGATCGGGTATTTCACTTCTGCAATAAATTGTGCATTTTTCATGTAAATTCCAAGACAAGTCACCATTGTGAGGACGAGGGAGTCTAAGCCTCGAAAGACCATTGGTCATTGCCGTCAAGAAGGAGACCATCCAACCTTCCTACAAAGTATCTTCAATCCTCAACTTTAGCTGCTTTGTTGAAATATTTTGTACACAATTCTTTCCACATTTAGTTATTTTAGAAGAGAATTAAACATTTCCATTCGAGACTTCCAGGAATCTCATTTGTTACATCTTAGTTTTTTTATTTATCAGATTTATTTCAGATGTATCTTTCCTTTTGATCTTTGGAATCGTCAGGAACCCTCTCCCGCCTCACCGGTTGTAACCCCATGTATCTCTGTACGTTTGTAAAGCTGCAATACCACTGAGACCTTTCCATATGTGATTTATGTAATCAATCGTAGATGTCCTGGCAGACTCTTGTATTATTTGTCATTCGCTCTGATGAATTGAGTGAGTTTTTCCTGGACAGCCCATTGATCCTTATTTTACTGCTTTTGAAAAATGATCAGATAACTCGGGGTCACGTTTTGCCCCCCACTTATTGCCGGAGCTAGTAGCGAGCAATAGATTTCCAGGCATTACATAATACTAATACACACATAGTCACCCTCTAAATCCCCCGTCACTCCAGCTCTGATAGTTCTGCAGTATCGCACCAGCGTCTGTTTAGATCATGACGTCAGTACATATGGCGCCTATCGGGGCTAAGACCTTAGGGTTTACGTTGAATATCACTTTATCTTCTGGAAATGGGCCCATAGTGGTCTTTAAAAACAAACAAACTGCTTGTATGTGTTGGTTTGAAATCCTGCAGTTATGAAAATGTCAACAGGACCATCGAATGTAAGGATATTTCCGTCTTTGATGTCTCACCATCGGGCCGGCACTGTTCTCTGTTATAGGACCGCGCATAGAATACGCATAGAAGGGTTAACGAATGAATGGAAAACCTTTTATGCTGTTCTATATTCAAGGCCATCTCGTTATTTTACTGTCGGCCCCAATTACTGCTCCCTGTAGGACTCCATGTACCTCTCTCTTACATCAAAGAGGCACATGTGGACTCCCCAAGGGGTGCCGGGTGCTCTGATCATTCTGCATGGCTTCCAATATAGTAAGGCCAGCAGCCCTCGCTGTGGGACACGGTGTGCCTCCATCCCCATGTTCTCATGGATCCCTGGAAGACTAGCCAGCTCCTCTATTAGCTTTGCTTCTCACTTGCATCACTATATTTCTTTGTGTTCAAAATCTTAAAAAAAAACCTCTATCTGGTTGTCTGCACCCGCCGAGGCTGTAAAAATGGCTCCACAATTAGTCTTAGAAACAAAAAAAATCTAAAGAAATGAACTAGAATATGTAACATGTAACACGTAATGTGTAGGAGCATGTTCACACTGGCCATAAAACGGCAACACCTAAGAAGAAAAGCAAAATTGAGCAAATGCCCTAAAATAAGTAAATAGTTAGCAACCGTGCATGGTGCGGCAGCAAGGTTTTGACACAAAGCAAAGTATGTCACTACAATAAGACACAGTCACTACTTATGAGAAATAGAAAAAAGGTTTTTGGAGCTCACCATACACTTGAATTCAGATAAAAAAAAGCTGGTGGATAACATTGTCCCATGGTTGTCTCTTCCTTAGCTGGTGCAGCGCAGCATATAGTCCTTAATGCAAGAATTTTTCTGTGGATTAAAGCACATCCAGTATTTATCCACACTTTATATAAAAGAAATCTTTATTAAATCATGTTAAAACAGGCAAGAAAGTGGATCCAAAAGCCAGCGTATTAAATTCTGTGCATCCTTTCTAAACGGTTTGAGGAGTAAAATTTCCTTAGGCTGGCTTCCGACTTGCGGACCCTCCGCAGCGTCCTGCGGAGCGGATCTGCAAGCTGACCGCACCCCCTATGTTTATAATGAGAGCGCACGGTGCTGCGCAGGTCTGCCCATGACCGTGTGCTCCCATTCACTGCAATATGTGATTTGTACACAGACGGATGCCCGCACACAAATCAGACACAATCACACACACTCGTCCGCAGCAAGAACGCGACCATGTGGTGTTCCTGGTGCGGACGAGAGTGTATGATTTATGCGCACCAATCCGCCTGAGTACAAATCATATATTGCAGTGAATGGGAGTGCACGGTCATGCGCAGACCTGCACATGACCGTGCGTTCCCATTATAAAGATAGGGTTGGCGGTGGCTGTGGTCAGCTTGCGGATCCCCTCCGCAGGACGCTGCGGAGGGGTCCGCAAGTGTGAAGGCAGCCTTAGTCATAGACTTCTATAGATAGTGCTACCTGCCTATCTCTCTCTGTAAATTATGTGGATAAACATAGTACTGATTCCCAGCTCTCAATAAAAAGATGAAATACAGAATACTGCCTCCCTGTTCGCCATGTAAAAATGTAGATACAGATAGTACTGCCTCCCTGTCTCTCAGTAAATAATGTAGAACAGATGGCACTGCCTCTCTGTCTCTCCATTAATAATATAGATGCAGATAGTACTGCCTCCCTGTCTCTCCATTAACTAATATAGATACAGATAACACTGCCTCCATTGCTCTACATGTAAATATGTAGATACAGATATCAATTCTCCCTTGGCTCTCCCCATCATGATATGGTACAGATAATATTACCTCTATATTCTCCATAATGATAATGTACAGATACTTCTGTGTTTTTTCTTTTAAATAATGTAAGTACAGTAGTCTGACTCCCTAGTGCTCCCTGTCAGTGACATAGTACAGATAGTACTGCCTCCCTGCTTCCCCCTGTAAATGATGTGTACAGACAACACTGCCTCCCTCCCTGTTATTGGTAAAGATAGTCCTTAATGTTGACAGCTGTTATGCAGGAAATCTCCAAGCGTGTGACAACAGAGCTTCTATATTCAGCAACAAACAGGAACACATATGTTAAGCTTAATGAATAAGGAATAAAACAATCTTATGTATCTCAGTCACTTGTGCAGTATTTGTAGCTGCTTCTCCTCTCATACACAGACACAGGAAACTGGATGCAGTCACATGCCTTCCTGTGTGAGCCTCTGGGAGTTTTTTTTTTTTTTGTTTTAACTTTATCTACAATATAGAAACCTAGCAATTAAACACTCATATATAGGAATGGAGTTGTTGCACCTAACATATTCCAACACTTTACCTGCTTTCCTGTGATCCCTTTAAATTAAATCATTATTCATAAGCCCAGTAAATGTTTTATATTATGGGTTTACAAAGGATAGGACCTAACTTACATTCTGCCACTTGTGAAAAGTTACAGAAATGTGGGGACATTTTCCCTAATCCTTATCTTCCCACAAAGACCGGAGTATTGTCCAGACCTATCAAGAAAACTTATAAGGTTGTAAACTGTTGATCTTTAGGAATAAGGAGCATGTTTTCTTGTCTCCATGTTCCCTCTTCCATGATGACTCGTGCCGGTGCTTGGAATTAAGTTGAAGTGTAATGATCTCTGGTAAAGTCTTTATTTGTTCTCTCTTTGAGTCAGTTAATGCCAACGTATATGTCAGTAGGTGGGCGCAGGAGGTACCCGCCGTATATGAACAGCCGGTTGACTTTTTCCCTGTAATGCTAGACTTTACCTGATTACATGTCTGCCTGCACTCTCATGGGAAGGTCTGAAAATGTTCTCTGATAAATGAGCAACAAAAACATCTTAGTCCTATATTATAAGTGGAAGATTTACTAACACAATAATGTTTAGGTTTCTGGCCACATTGCAAAAAAGCAGCATCCATAATGTCACTTTTATTACCAGCGTCACTCATTTTTGTGTTTACGTTCCGTATTCCCCATTGATGGTTTCTCTACTATTTCTGATAATGGGCACACCAGCCTTTATATCCCTGCCCATTGTAGCCAGTGCCCTGTATACTGAAACCTCTCTGTTGTTTCTAAATATGACATACCCCCAAATTTAACCTGCTAGTGTTATTGGGATCTTTTCTGTATGTGAACTCCTACCCATAATGATCTAAGCCCTCTGAGGTCCAGGATCACGTCATGTGCTGTTGTCGAGCCCTCGGCTGATGCATTGGTTTGGGTTCACGTACCATATACTTATATCAACTGGCACATTATGGGGATAGCAGATGGCAGACACTGGATATGAAATTGCTACATGTCCGAGATCCATATCAAGGATGCAGAGAGGTACAATCATCAACTGCATCAAGTGGCCACGGAGATATTGGGGTATTGTGTACAGCTCCCAGACACCCGCATAATACCCGCACTGTACCGTCATATCACCTCTGCTCATTTCCTGCCTCCACCGATATGATTTCTCTGCTTCCTTCTTACTCTTTGCCTCTGTTTCTTCCCATCATTTCCTTTCTTTATGTCCCTTGCTTTCTTTTCTCCATACCCTTCACTTCTATTTTAACTTCCTTTTTTGCTTCCTTGATCTTGTCAGTCTTTTTTCCATTTTGCCCGTTTCCCTTTTCCCTTCCTTTTCTCTCATCTCTTCTTCTATTCTGGCTTCCATTCTTCCTTCCTTAATCCTATCAGTCTTCCTTTCATTTTGACCCTTTCCCTTTTCCCTTCCTTTTCTCTCGTCTCTTCTTCTATTCTGCCTTCCATCTTCCCTCCTTGATCCTATCAGTCTTCCTTTCATTTTTGCCCCTTTCCCTTTTTCCTTTCCTCTCCTTCTCCATCTTATCATTCTGCCCTTCTTTCCTTCTTTATTTTCCTTCATATTTTTTTGTTCCCCTACAATTCTTCTATCGCTCTCACTTCTTCTTCATTTCTTCCATTCTTGCCTCTATCCGTCTTTCCCTCTTTGCCTTCCGTTCCCTTCTTCCGTTCCTCTCCTCCACTGCTCCTTTCTTCCTTTCCATGTTCAGGTTGTAATATGTTGGAGCTGTGGGTGTATCTGTCCTGTCCTTTCCAGGTCATCTGGTTGATACTTTTAATGCTTTTTGGTTGCTCCATTTGTTTTTTTTTTTCCTTGACATCAAAACAATGGTTTAGCGCCTCCTACTATGACATGTGACCTATTAGCGCTATATGAGGTGACATGATGTAGTAAAAAGGAAAAACAATCTGCACCACCCTGGTTATTCCTAAGAAGAGTCTCTGGTATATGACAATGGTTGTTTGCAGCGTTGTGAGTGATAGTGGCAAAAGATGGGGCTCTCTAAAGAACATGTAGGACTTCCACAAAAGAGAGATGAGCGGCACTCGCTCAAGTTGCCTAAAACAAGTCCTTTGAAGTGCTGGCAAGCACAAAACAGCTGTTATCCTCAAGATCTGTTGGAATCCTTCTGTACCTGTTTGTTTTTTTTAATTCCTAATTAAAGATTTGTTTTAGGCAACTTGGGAGAGTGCCACTTACCGCTTTGTGGATGAGCTCCCATAATGCACTACTCCCTGCTAACGGGAAACCGATTTCACATTTCTAGATTTTTTTTTGGATGTGATTGGGAATCATTGCTAAATCAGTAAGGCGGAGGGTTTACAAAGACACAATCCAGATTTTATGTAAAGTGGAGTTGACATGTTGCAGACATTTCTTTGTTCCTCTCATGTCTTCCTTCTCTACATCCCCGATCCTTGATTTCTTCCCCTGACTTCTGCACTTCACACCTTTCCCCGCGGCTCAGGTACATAGTCGATGCTTTGACAACACTCATGCTGCGTTCGGCCAACGTTCCTTTTATGGCGAACGTTTCATCACCGACTTTCTAGGAATAAGTTGTAAACTATCCATTGGCGTTGGCAGGATCAGATCATCTCCAAGGTATCCGGACTATTTTGCACCATCCCAAGAAATGAGTTTCTTAGAAGTATCAAGTACATGCAGCCTCTTAGAAACCCCATGAGTTTTCCTTATGTCTGTGGCAATTTTTTTTACGACTCCTGGGAAATTTCAGCAGGGGTGCGCATCTGTGGTGAAAATCAGGAGCACGAATCTGAACACTGCTTTATATAAGGAAAGGTGTGGGGACGGCTACTCGGGACTTACAATTCATTCATAATCTTGTTTCTTAGATTTTGGGGAAACATTTCAAAGTTCTCTACAATAATAATAATATTTATTCACTTGTTTGGTGCCATTAATTCCTCAGCACTTTACATACATCGACAACACTGTGTCCCCATTGTGACTCACAATCTAAGGTGAAGAGTTTAGAATTTGGACTTGGTATGGATGCCCTGAACTTTACACCAGTTGCTGATATTGGAAGGGATGTCTTGACCTTAATATTAGAGCATAGACGACAGTGACACAAATTACTTCAGGATAGATTAAGTGCACATTACTATCATACTACAACGAGGAAATGCTCTAAATATGGTGCAACAGGAGGGGAACACCAAGGAGAAGGTAAAAGGGAGACCCTGGGGATAGGGCGAGAGAAGAGGGGTCACCCATTAACACTCACCCAACTCTGAACCCTGCTCTCCCTATCATCCCTAGACAGGTCCTTCCCCCTGTGCGTGATCACATGCCTAAAGGCCCAGTCACACATAACAACGCACCAGCGATCCCGATAACGATGTGCAGAGATCGCTGGTGCGTCGTTTTTCACATCGCTGGTAAGATGTCAAACCGGTATCTCACCAGCAATGTGGAAAACGACGCACTAGCGATCCAGAAGTATACAGAGGTCATTGAGAATTGTCACTCCAAAGCGTAGCATTGAGATCGTTGGTCATTGTCCCTGTCAAACACAACAAAGTAGCGCTCCCAGCGGGAGCGTAACGACGTAGAAATTATCCAGAGCAGTGTGTAACGATCGCAAAGCAGGGGCCTGATCGTTGGTGCGTGTCACACATAACGAGATCCCTAAAGTGATCGCTGTTGCATCACAAAATCTGTGACGCAACAGTGATCTCGTTAGTGATCTCGTTATGTGTGACAGGGCCTTTAGTCCTGCCTGACCATTCTTGACTTGATTAATGCATTGGACAGCAAGACGCTATTATTACTACTGCAATAAGACAGCAATGGGAGAGTGACAAACAAACGGGAATAAAACAACAAACAAAGGAACTCCACAACTTCTGCAGAAAGAGATTTCACAGTCTCAACTGGAAAAACTGCACCAGAGAGGTCAGCATAGGGGAGAGCTAGGAATGAGTTTATATAGTGCAAGGGAGTGGTCATAAATACAACAGCTGAGATTAAAGCTACAATGATTCTTAAAAGGAAACCTTCACCCTTTAGCACTGAAATTTAATAATACTGCTTTACTCATGGTAATCGCTAAGTCGGCTCTAAAGAGGAACTGTGATCATCTAAACGATATGACTGCTTGATCCCAGATACCTCGGAGGATTCAGAAGGGAGTGAAACACTCAAGAAAATTACAATCCTTTAAGAGATAAGGTATTTCCAAGGGACCAATTAAAGCAAACTCCTAATTCCCTGCATAGGTACAAGTAAGTGGTCACATTCTGGCAGTCTGCAGCCACCTCTAGGGGGAGCTGTGGAGCTGTATTCAGTAATGGCACATTATGGGGTAGGATTCCTCCAGCAATGGCTGCAGAACCATGCAAGTGAAGATGAAAAAATATAATAACTCCTTAATAATGGAAATAATAATCGCATTACACTCTGTGATCGAAGCATGGCTGTTATGGCTGCACTACCCAGCCTGGCTTCCACTTCAACTTCCGGGATCAGCAGTTTTAATCCCTTAGATACTGAGGTCCGTATCGCTATCTGTAACAATACTAAAACATAATAATCAGACAATGGGAAAGCTATTAATAAATTATGCAGTATATCCCCCTGATTTTGCTCCAGCATCTGTCGGTTTCTTGCAGAACTTTTACGCACTTTTAAAACTCTTCAAAACTTCTCCATTAATTCATTACTCATCTATGGAGAACTTGGTGTCGGTTTCCCCTTTAGTTGTTGCGACATTATATAATCTAATGATTTATTCGTTACCACTGAATGTCTATGGGAATGACTGTTGTAGCTTGGGGAACAAGAGTTGGAGAAATTGAGCTTCTGCCGCCCATGCAGCCACCCAAAATGTCCTGTCCTCCTGCCGTCACTGTTACTAATTTGCACAGTAATTAGGTTCCTCAACCCTCATGGCTACTGCATCAAAAAATAATTCTCCTCTGGTCCCTGCAAACCTAATTAATTTTCGGCTATGATTCATAAAATAATTTTATTTGTTGCCGCCTGTATTTAGACTTTTGTTTCCTCATGAGCAACAGAGAGCGATTATTCCCCAGTCACAGGACCAGCTTGTCATCAAAAATGGGTACGTAAAGAAAGTCAGACCTATAGATAAGGACACAATTACATTACATAACTGGCAATGATGGCTGGAAGGAAATTCACCATTCTTTACACTGCAGGCTCCATCCTTAGAATGTGTCAGAAACATTGTTACAAAGTAACTCAAAGGGAACCGGTCAGTTGATCAAAGAGAACCTGTCACCATGATTTTATATATATATAATATATATATATATATATATATATATATATATATATATATATATACACACGGTGTATATATGTACTGTATATATATATATATATAGGGCCATCACACATGCCATTGTTTGTCAGCTCCCTTTTCATCTGACCAATCAGATCTCCCACAGCATAGGATTGCAGGAGGTCTGCTGTTCTGTGCAGCCTCACACAATGGATGCTCATTTTACCGTACTTGCTTTTTACACAGAGAGATCAATGAGCGCTAGTTTTGGCTGCAAGAGATTATATGCTGCCATCACACCTCTTACATGCATGTCTATGGTGCCCCACTCATGATCAGAAGTGGAGGCAGGGGACAGTAGGAAATGGCAGAGATCCCTTGGATGTTTTCTGTCCTTTACCCCGGACAGTAGCTCCTGGAGGGACTGTCTGTAGGCAGCTACAAGGGGGGCATTGCTCTCCTCCCTTGACATTTTTGTGGAGTGTCTTGTTACTGGAGTTTTTCTTGCAGTGATTTATACAGGTGAAGGATGAAGATTGGCCTGAAGAATGCACCATAATGAAAACCTGGTGTAGGGAGCACGTGTCATTTCCTGCACTGAGCACATACATATTATCTGCTCATGTCAGGCTACTGGCTGCATGATATATGATATACAGGGACACGAGGAATCTCTGTTTTCTATGCAGCCCAGAAGAAACACTGACACTTTAATAAGCAGCGGCCTATTATAGGCCTTTATAGAGCGCCTGGAATTGCCAGTGAACATACTTAATGTATAAGCTGTGGAGCCATAGTTATAGTCCCCGGCCATGACCGTGCCTTTCTTCTCGGCAGTCAATCGTGTCCCTCCTTTCTCGTCTCCCCCCCACCACTGTCAGATCATAGATTGGTGACTTTGTGCTGATCACTGCAGCTGTTACCAGATAGATTAATCTTAAAGGAGCCTGGACAGATGGCTGATAACCTTTAGGAGATATCATGGTGGCTTCTAGTTGTCACTCTTGTATAAATAAGAAATTGCAAAAGCTAGAAGAGAAAAACCTCAGGATGGAAATGTCCTTGAAATGTCCACACATTACAGCTTGCATATATACCATGTAGCATGTTGGTATCCATCCTCAGTGGTTGTCTGTAAGTGTTCGCCTGCCTTTATATGTACTATTAAAAGGGTGTCTGGACGGACACCAGTACTTTCACACAGGCCTGCACACACATGGCAGAGAGTGATGTTCTCCTCTCGAGTAAATAAGGATTTATTTATAGGTGTCCTGGAAGCTTTATGCATCATAAAATAAGATGAGAGAAACCAGTATGTGGATGAAGGTGTATGTTTAATCCGATGCGTTTCGGAGCCAATACCCAGCTCTTCCTCAGGGACTGATCCCTGAGGAAGGAGCTGGGTATTGGCTCCGAAACGCATCGGATTAAACATACACCTTCATCCACATACTCCAGTCTTCTGATCTTCTTTGGCAGCAGCGCGGATTGAGCGACACTTCGTCCTATATATGCTATTTCTGGACCATGGTGACCCGTGGATGTGTGGATCCAGCAGTAGCTGCCTATTGAGCGATTAAACTGGTTGTGGGTATACACCACCAGATCAGGTGAGCAGATTCTACTTATTGATACATCCCTCTCCACATTTAGGAGATAAGACCCTATTGCGCATTTTATTTCACGTTCTAGAATGCGGTACAGGACGCTTACCGGCTGCCAGAGTGCAGTTCTGGACGCTGGCTGGCTGCCAGAGCACTGTACAGGACTCTCGCCGGATGCCAGAGTGCAGTACAGGATGCTTGCCGGCTGCCTGAGCGCAGTACAGGACGCTCGCAGGCTGTCTGAGCGCAGTACAGGACGTTCGCCAGCTGCCAGAGCGCAGTACAGGACGCTGGCCGGCTGCCAGAGGACTGTACAGGACACTCGCAGGCTGCCAGAGCGTGCAATACAGGACACTGGCCGGCTGCCAGAGCGCAGTACAGGACGCTCGCCGGCTGCCAGAGCGCAGTACAGGACGCTCGCCGGCTGCCAGAGCGCAGTACAGGACGCTCGCCGGCTGCCAGAGCGCAGTACAGGACGCTCACCGGCTGCCAGAGCGCAGTACAGGACGCTCGCCGGCTGCCAGAGCGCAGTACAGGACATTCGCCGGCTGCCAGAGCGCAGTACAGGACGCTCGCCGGCTGCCAGAGCGCAGTACAGGACGCTCGCCGGCTGGCAGAGCGCAGTACAGGACGCTCTCCGGCTGCCAGAGCGCAGTACAGGACGCTCGCCGGCTGCCAGAGCGCAGTACAGGACGCTCGCCGGCTGCCAGAGCGCAGTACAGGACGCTCGCCGGCTGCCAGAGCGCAGTACAGGACGCTCGCCGGCTGCCAGAGCGCAGTACAGGACGCTCGCCGGCTGCCAGAGCGCAGTACAGGACGCTCGCCGGCTGCCAGAGCGCAGTACAGGACGCTCGCCGGCTGCCAGAGCGCAGGACAGGACGCTCGCCGGCTGCCAGAGCGCAGTACAGGACGATCGCCGGCTGCCAGAGCGCAGTACAGGACGCTCGCCGGCTGCCAGAATGTGGTACAGGACGCTGACTGGCTGCCATAGCGCGCAGTACAGGACGCTCGCCGGCTGCCAGAATGTGCAATACAGGACGCTCGTCGGCTGCCAGAGCGCACAGTGCAGGATGCTGGCCAGCTTTCAGTGCTCAGTACAGGATGCTGGCTGGCTGTCAGCGCGCAGTACAGGAATCCCTGACTCCATTTATGTCAGGAATCATGTAGGTAAAAATCAGATCTGTGTTCACTGAGGTTCACAAGTTCTTGAGAGCAGGTGAAGCAAATGTGAGCTCGGTAACAGTGACGATTAAAGGGAATCTGTCAGCAGGTTTTTGCTTTGTAATCTGGAAACAACATGCTGTAAAGGGGGTGTCACACGCGTCAATGTCGTCAGCGATCTGATCGCTGACGACATTGACGGCTGATTGCTGGTGAGCTGTCACACAGACAGACTCACCAGCGATCAATTGACCAGTGACATCATGGAAACGATTTAAATATCGTTTCCACGATGTCCTGCTCCCGCTGCCAGCCTGCTGGAAGCGGGAGCAGCCTGGTCTCCAAGGTACACTGCGGGTAACTAGGCAGCGCGCGCTGCCTAGATACCCGACGTGTACCTTAGTTACCAGCCTCCTCCGCTCACCCGGTGAGCGGAGGAGGCTGGTAACTAAGGTACACAGTCGGGTATCTAGGCAGCGCGCGCTGCCTAGTTACCCGCAGTGTACCTTAGTTACCAGCCTCCTCCGCTCACCGGGTGAGCGGAGGAGGCTGGTAACTAAGGTACACGTCGGGTATCTAGGCAGCGCGCGCTGCCTAGTTACCCGCAGTGTACCTTGGATACCAGCTCCCAGCGCTTGTGACAGGCGCTGGGAGCTGGAATATCGCTAGTTCCGGTGTCACACGCAGCGATGCTGCGTGTCCACCGGGCGACAATCGCCAGGTTTCAGAGCTGGTTCTGAAACCTGGCGATCATCAACCAGCGATTTATCGCTGGTTGATGCAGTATGTCACACGCGTCAATATCGCTGCAATGTCACGTGCAGTCGATATCGTGCAGGCGATATTGACGCGTGTGACACCCCCTTTAGAGCTAAAAAAAAAACAAAAAAAAACCTGCCTCTCATCAGGCTCTCCTGGTGATTACCATTACAGGAGTACTTTCTTTTGAGGGCAGTCTGACATGCTCTCTGCTGTGATTGACACCACACTGTCAATGTACAATCTCTATAGAGAGCCTGGGGTGGACGAGGGGGGTGGGGGTAAACTCTACCCAGCTTTGCTGTGTTTCTAAAGCTAAATTCTTTGATTGTGTGAGAATGGCTGCAGCTAATAATCTATGTGCTACATCGTTGGATTCAGGGTTTCTCTGCCTACATTATTTTGCTGTCAGATGAGGTAGCAAAAACCTGCTGACAGATTCCCTTTAAGAGGCTCAGAATTCGCTGATTATTCTTTGCTGTGCATTTTATAGAAGTTACCATCCTGCACCTCCAGCAGCCATGTGCACAGCGCACTTCAGTCACAGTAAAGGTCAAGTCGGAGGCAGAAGTGATCTCAGCTCCTGCGATGAATAAATAGAGCGATTTACATCAGCGTGATCGTAATTGTCAGCTATTGATATTTGAAGCGGAGACTAATGAGCGGATCTGGAGCCGAGCCCTTTCCCGTGATGCTCCATAAAAAATGCCAGCCATGTGCAGATCAGTGACAGCAGAAATATGCAAGACGAGGCCCTGCTGCTTTATTTACCAGTAAATGTCGCCGCGCGTAACATAGCGTTTATTCCACACCATAAATCCCGACTGGAGGAAAGTAACATTTACAGCAAAAGATAATCCCCACAGATATATTGGGGAAATTAAAAAAAACGGCAACTCCGAGCTTCTTTCTGGCGTTAGTTCTGTGTATTCTGTCATTACAGCTGCGTTCAGACCAAGATCTGTCATTTGTAATCATGACTGGGACCTTGTCTGCACCAAGGACATATTTCATGAGCTCGGTGCCATTGAACCACTATCTCATCCACAAAACAGACAAGACTAGTGGTTTTGGGTCTGACATCCGCCACCCCATTGATCAGCTGGATGTACATGTATGCCGCGCCATACTGTGCTCTGCAGGTCCATTCCAATTTCATCCATTCAGTGGTGTCTGACTATTGGAACCATTTTCCCCCGAGCTTCTCTGTATGTCACAGCATCCTTCAGTTCTCTAATGTACATTCCCGTGTCTGCCTTGATTGTGTCCAACCAACGGGTCTTAGGTCTTCCGCAACCTCTACTGCCACTGACCATACCAAGCATCATGTCCTTCTTGAGGGACTTTGCTCTCATCACATGGCCAAACTAAGACCGTTTGTGCTTTGTGACTTTTCCTACCAGGGACGTCTGTGGATTACACATTCCAATACAGCCTTATTTGTGGCCGTGGCTGTCCACGGGATTCATAGGAGTCTCCTCCATCATCACAGTTCAAAGGAATCGATCGTCCTTTGATTACCCTTTGTTAAGGTCCATGTCTCGCACCCATACAACACGATTGGTCACAGCCATTGCATTCCCGATCATCATTTGATGGTGATCAAGATGTCCTTGCACTTTCACAGTTGCTCCATGTTCATCATTGCCGCACGACCCATAGCAAGCCGCCGCTTGATTTCTGTTGTAGAGCTGCCATAGCAATCAATGAGGGACCCTAGGAAGATGAAACTGTCTACCATTTCTATTTCTTCATTGCACTGCAGATCAGGTCCTGTCAATTGACTACGGGAGATATATAATATTATTGTTGGTGTTTTTTGTTTTTACCAGACTTCATAAAATAGTGGAACGCCCCTTTAGGTGTAATTGATTGCGCGCTTCTTGTCTTGCACAGCATTTCTACCTCCTCCCGGCATCCAGAAGTCGTGGCCAGACTCTTAAATCCAGCTGCTGTTGGTAACGGGCCCATGTGCTGTGTATGAGGCCACTGTCCTCATATAACACTGCTGGAGATCCCATTATATTAATGCTGAGGAGTACGAAAGCCGTTCCACTTGGATGCCGACTGTTTATTGTGGGATGATTGGGGCACGCTCTGCGCTCGCTCCATAGTAGGTGGTCAGCGGAATCAGTGTCTAGGACATTGCATTAATCCCTGTAGGCCGGTCTCCTTACGGTATTGATAATGCAGATGCAATCCAATGTCCCTCTGTGTGAAGTTATCATGCAATGCGTCATATACCAGGACTCAGACTTGCTGCATACATACAACTTTAAACAGTACACAAGTGATGTCCAGTTTTTACAAAACCACTGATCCCAGCATGCCCTGAAAGGATATGCAGTGTTGCTGCAATTACTTTGCAATAGGGTACTTTGTAATAAGAAAAACAACTGGACTCTGAATACGAAGTTATGCATTAATGAATATACAAGAAAATGGTCTAGCATTATAGCTAACGAGGTATACATACATATTTAGACACTTGGCATATAAAGATGGCCATGTCTATATCCACCCAGTAGCCTCATTGAGGCTTGTCTCTTTACTGGGAATCTACACTCGTTTCTGCCTCTTGGGATTTAAAAAACTTCCTTTTCAATGGGCTAGTAGGAACCTGCTAACAGAGAACAATAGCACCGAAGGCTAGGGGGGAAACTCCTTTTGAATGGGCGAGTAGGAACCTGCTAACGGAGAACAATGGCACCCAAGGATATCGGGGGAGGGGTGCCCATTTAAAAGGTAGTTATTTAAATTTAAAGAGATCCTAAATTGAGTGTAGGTTCCCAATAGAGAGAGACGCTTTAATGTGGCTGCTGGGAGTATATAGATATGGCGATCTTTATATACTAAGTATCTTAATTTTTATATATATTTCCTTAGCTATAATGCTAGTCCATTTTCTTGTATATTGTTTATTGCATAATTTAATAATTTCAGAGTGCAGCTATCTTTTTTGTTACAATGTGTCATGTTTAGCTTTGTACCTGTACACATTGTATACTAGAAAGTGCTGCAGTGTTTCTCTTCTTTGTAATAGTCTAAAAGAGCAAGTGTTCAAATCCCCTGCAGCGCCCCCAGAGGTGAAATTGAGCATTAAACAGTTCTCATTGGCATAAATGGGGTGTTAGTGTACTGCATGGTGTACTAGGTCGTCCAGAAGACAGGTTTTTTTTGTTGTGGCATAGGGTACACCAGAAGATAGCCATGACATGCCAAAACCGGTCTTACACGAATTGTTGAAGGTCAGAAACTACTCTGAACATCACAATAGGGGGTGCATTCCTGGGGTCCTCCTTGATATTATTTGTTCCATGCTCTGTCCGGACTAGTTCTAGTGGGGAAAAAAAAGCAAGTATTTTTCGTGTGCCTGCGGTTTTTAGTTTCCTCTTGAGTTTCAAGCTTCGGTCATCCGGGAAATGATTTCTCAGAAGGAAACTGATGCAGATTTTAATCTCCATGCTCGCGCCGCTTGTCGGATACTATGTAATGGCTTCTTTCCTCCCGATTCAGGCTGAGCATCTCCTAAACACTGGACATGACAAAAAGCGCAGAGCGAGCGTAATCACTCACCGCACCAGCGGCCTGACATGTTTACACTCAGCGCGTTACAGTTTAGCGCGGTGCCAGGCTGCGGCGTAAACACCCTGAAGTGTAATCTATCCACAATATCAAAGCTGCCAAACAGAAATAGCAACTTTTATGTAAGTTATGGAAAAATCTGCTGATACTTTCAGATGTTACAATTTTAGAAGTTCAGAATTCAGAAGTGGTGTCCTGGTGGGGAGCTTCTGTTCCTGGAGATTATATTTTGTTGGTCAATACGCGAGAGAATCGTTTTTACATGACATCTCATTGTGGCATCTTGATGGTGTGTGTGGCTTTTATATATCTTACTAGATGGGAGCCCGATGCTATTGCATCAGGTGGGTGGTGACATCACGATGGGGGCGGGCTCTATGGCACTGGGGTCAGCATTCGCCTCTCTCCCCTGCCCGCTGTTTGTTCCCCCTCGCTCTCTGTCCCCCCCTGTGCTGCCTCGTCTCTGTTCCCCCAGTGCTGCGGGGTGACCATGGTGCGGGCTGAGTGAATGCGTGGAGACCGTAGTGTGAGCTGAGGTAATGTGGGGTGACCGTGGTGCGGGGTGAGTGCGGATTACTATAGTGCGGGGTGACTAGTGCGGGCTGAGTGAGGGCAGGCTGACCGTGGTACGGGCTGACCGAGTGGAGTTGTGAGTGAGTGAAGGCTGTGGGGGGCTGAAAGACTGAAGGCTATGGGGCGGTGTGTGTGAGGGCTGTGGGGGTGAGTGCTGGCTGGACTGAGAGGGGGTGAGTGAGTGCAAGCTGTGAGTGAGTGCAGGCTGTGGGGGGTTGAGTGTGGGCTGTGGGGGGCTGAGCATGCAGGCTATGGGGGGCTGAGAGTGCAAGCTGTGAAGGTGTGAGTGCGTGCTGTGGGAGGGTGAATGCACTAGGGTGGTGTGACTGAGTGAAGGCTGTGGGGTATGTGAGTGCGTGCAGTTGGAGGTGAGCAGGGGGTGGTGAGCGGGGGGACTTGGGGATGAGCAGAGGCAGTCGGGGTGAATGAGAGCAGTGGTGGTGAGTGAGGGGCAGTTGGGGGTGAACAGTGTGATGGAGAGGCTCCAGTCCATGCTCTTGTCCTCCTGCCCCCCGCTCCATGCTCCAGTCCCCTCCCGCTCACCCCAGCATTCTTTTTACGGAATTGACGTCGGAAAGTCAATAGCCGCATGGGGCAGAGATAACAGAGGGGACGTCATAATGGATGTGACCAAAAACACGCCCACCATATCAGGGCAGTGTTTCGTCCATGCCCATTATGACGCGCCCTTTGTTAACTCCAGCCCCCGCAGCTAATGACTTTCCTAGTCAATTCTGCAAGAATAATGCCGGAGTGAGCGTTATCGTGTAGTGGAGGGGGAGCATGGACTGGGAGCATGCAGCGGGTGGCGTGTGTGGCAGGTTTCTGTTGTCCGCCCCGCCAGCCTGCGCCATATTAGCATACCCATCATTTGGGTGTGCTAATATCGCGCTGGCGGAAGTGACATAGCGGACATCCAGACGGAAGTGGATGAGCCAACTCTCAATTATATATATATATAGATGCAAAAACATCTGATCAACAAAGTTACAACTTGGAAAATGATGAAATCTGCTTCTGTATTGGCCGATGTAAGGACCTGAGTTTGTGGTTCATCTGCATGATTGACAGCCTACCTTGACCGTACTGCATATTTTGTGCCCATAAAGGTTATGCTCACCTAGTGTGGTGTGTTCTCCAAGCCCAAGGTCTCGGTGAGCCCATGGACCACAGTCAGTGCAATGGACAGTTGAGGCATGCAGGGAACAGGTAGCAGAGGTAGTGAGGTACTAGAGACCACAGGTGGACAGGACATTGAGAACAGGTAGCTGAGGTACTGGAAGCTGCAGGCAGGTGACGTCCTGGAGACTGCAGACAGGTAGCAGAGGTACAGAAACTGCAGGCACATCCTGTGCAGACAGGTGGCAGAGGTCCCGGAGGCCGCAGACAGGACTCAGGAATACAAAGGTCTTAACCAATACACAGGTGTGTGTCTTGTTGAGCCTTATATAGGCCCATGCAAAAGATCACATGGGATTGTGTGGGTCATCTGCTAAACCCAACACGAAGCACAACAGAGTTTAGTGAAGTAGATTGAGGGAAGCAAAGCCCTTATACAAGGCAGGTATCTAATAATAACAGACAAACAGCAGTAGAGAATTAGATGACTGGGTGGATTTTTGCCTTATCTGTTGAATACCTGTGGAGACAGGAAGATTACACAGCGAGATGTATTGGGCACCTACACTCTTATTGGTTTCCAAATTCTTTGAGCGCTTTTTCACTTGCTGCTCTGGATGATTTTACTCAAACTCTGTGCAAAATAATTGAAGCTAATGATTTGCAAGGATGTTCCATCTTTCACCTACCCCCTTCTAGCGCAATAATAATAATAATCTTTATTTATATAGCGCCAACATATTCCGCAGCGCTTTACAAATCAGATTCATATCCAAACAAACAGTCTTAAGAAACAGTTTTGGAAGACACAATAATTAAAAAGCAAAACATAATTACGACCCTGCTCGCAAGAGTTAACAATCTTCAATAAAGTGGAGGTGACATAAAGTACAGGGGCTTATTTACAATCATGGTCCAGCTATTTTGAGGAAGTGTGAAATAGATGAGAGCGGAGTAAGTGGCCACCAGCCAGTCTGTGTAGAGCTTTTGGGTCTGATAGGTTCTCCATTACTTCCCTGAACATAACTATGTCTGAATGACTTTGATTAGAAAGAATGATAGGCCATCCTAAAAAGATGTGTTCTTAGTGAGCGCCTGAAGCTAAGTAAGTTGTAGGTAGTCCCAATTTCTTGGGGTAGAGCATTGCAGAGAATTGGTGCAGCTCAGGAGAAGTCTGGGAGTGGGAGGTTCGAATTAGTGCAGATGTTAGTCTAAAGTTACTCCCAGAGTGACGAGAACGGGTGGGGGTGGGGTGATAGACAGAGATGAGGGAGGAGATGTAGGGGGGTGCTGCACCGTGAAGAGCTTTGTGGGTGAGAACAAGCTATTTGAATTGGATCCTATAGTGTATAGGCAGCCAGTGCAATGACTGGCATTGAACGGAAGCATCTGAGTAACGGTTAGCCGGATAGGTGACCCTGGCTGCTGCATTAAGGATGGACTGGACAGGGGAAAGCCTAGTGAGCGGGAGGCCAATTAATAGAGAGTTGCAATAATCAAGGCAGGAGTGGATCAGGGCCACTGTGATGGTTTTAATTGTTTCCATGGTGAGAAAGGACCAGATTCTAGAGATGTTCTTCAGTTGCGAGTGAAAGATTGTATATAGGAAGTGAATAAAGGATCAGCATCAAATGTAACACCCAGACATCGAGCCTGCTGCATAGGCGTTATTGTAGTGTCGCACACCGAAAGAGAGATGTCAGATTTAGGGAGGTTACTGGAGGGTGGGGGCAGAAGAAGTTCAGTTTTGGAAAGGTTGAGTTTCAGATAGAGAGCGGACATGATATTGGAAACTGCAGTTAGACAGTTAGTGGTGTTCTGTAATACAGTGGGGGTAAGGTCAGGGGATGAAATGTATAATTGTGTGTCATCAGCATAAAGATGGTACTGGAAGCCAAATCTGCTGATGGTCTGTCCAATAGTGGGCTGTGTAGAGAGAGAAGAGAAGAGGGCCAAGGGCCAAGGACCGAACCCTGAGGAACCCCAATAGTGAGATGAAGAGGGGAAGAAGTGGAGCCAGCGAATGATGCACTGAAAGAGCGGTTGGAAAGATAGGAGGAGAGCCAGGAGAGAGCCGTGTCCTTTATGCCGATGGAATTCAGCATAGAGAGTAAGAGATGGTGGTTGACCTTTTCAAAGGCTGCAGAGAGATCAAGAAGAATAAGCAGAGAGTGTTCACCATTGTGTTGTTGTCAGAAGGTCATTGGTCACTTTGGTGAGGGCAGTTTTTGTAGAATGTAGGGGGCAGAAACCAGACTGTAATGGGTCTAGAAGAGAGTGAGTGGAGATGTAACGGGTGAGGCGGGAGTAGACCAGGCACTACAAGAGTTCAGAGATGAAGGGGAGATTAGAGACTGGTCCGTAGTTATTTGTACAGGTTGGGTCAAGAGAAGATTTCTTTAATAATGGAGTAATGATAGAATGTTTGAAGGAGGAGGGGAAGATGCCAGAAGAGAGGGAGAGGTTGAAGATTTTAGTTAGGTGAGTGGTGACAACTGAAGAGAAGGACTGGAGTAGGTGTGAGGGAATGTCGTCAGTGGTGCATGTAGGGCAAGAGGAACAGAGGAGCCTGGAGACGACTTCTTCTGTATTTGGGTCAAATGTGGATTGTGAGCCAGAGGAAATGTGAGGAGGGATAGGAGTAACAGCGCTTTGAGGTTGAGAATTTATTTCCTGATGGATGTTTTCTATTTTCTTAGTGAAGTAAGAGGGCAGATCATCAGCACAGAGGTCAGTGATAGGAGCCTGCACTTTAGGACTGAGGAGAGAGTGAAAGGTGTCAAAAGTTTCTTTCGGTTGTTGGATAGGGAGAAGATCAGGGTGGTGATTTAGGTTTGTTTGGCTAGGTGAAGGGCAAAGTTGTAAATTCTCAGCATGAATTTATGGTGAATGAAGTTTTCTGGAGTGTGGGTTTTCCTCCAGAGACGTTCAGCACTCCTAGAGCATCGCTGGAGGAATCGAGTGTGTGATGTGAGCCAGGGCTGTTTTACTTTGTGCTTGGAAGTTTTGATGGTGAGGGGCGTTACTTGGTCCAGGGAGCTTCCGAGAGAGTTATTGTATTGAGTCACATCCAGATCGGGACAGAAGAAGGAGATTGGGGACAGTGATGAGAGAAGAGAGTCTGTGAGTGTTTGGGGGCTAACGGTCTGTAGATTTCTGAATGTGCGATAGGTAGTGATGTGATAGGTAGGGGTGCATTGGGGTGGGTGAGTATTTGTGAGTGTGAATGAGAGAATGTTGTGGTCAGAAAGCGGAAGAGGCGAATTATCTAAGGAGGATGTTGATCATAGATGGACACAGACCAGGTCAAGGGTGTTACCATCTTTGTATGTCTCAGAGGTTGAGAGCTGTGAGAGACCATGAGATGTGGTTAGAGACAGGAGCTGGGATGCAGATGGGGAGATGGGGCTCTTTATGGGCAAGTTAAAGTCTCCCTGAATAAGGGTTGGTAATTCTGAGGACATGAAGTGCAGCAGCCACACGGAGAAATGGTCAAGGAAGTGGGTTGGTGACCCTGGTGGGCAGTGTACCACCGCTACTCTGAGGGGGTGGAAGAGCCTAGTGGTGTGGACCTCAAAAGAAGGAAATGGGTGATGGAGTTGGGGGGATGACCTGGAAAGTACATTGTGAGCCAACTCCACCACCATGTTTGTTCCCAGACCTCGGGGGAATGGGAGAAATTAAACTGCCATGAGAAATAGAGGCAGGGGGAACCGTGTCTTAAATCCTCAATCCAGGTTTCAGTGAGGGCCAGCAGATTAAGAGAATTAGTGAGAAAGTAGTTGGGGATGAAGGGAAGCTTGTTGCATACAGACCGTGGATTTCAGAGAGCGCTGTTAAGAGGGAGATGAAGGTGTGCAAGTAAGGTTGATAAGGTTAGTAGGGTTTCTATGTGAGGTGGGGGAGGGGTTGAAGTAGGTAGAGGGGGGACCAGGATTTGGAGAAATATCACCTGACAGGAGCAACAGTAAAAAGAGAGCAAATAGTTTTTTGATTTAGGACATTATTTCTGATGCAATACTCTGGAATATGATGGACTGAGATTATTCAGTTCGGTGAATCGAGTATGGGAGCTGAAGATAGTAAAGGGGATGCGAGAGGTGTTGATGTGGAAGAGGGATGATGGAGGGGGGATAGGGCAGTGAAAGTGAATGGCAAAGGCACATAGGAAAATAGATAAGGATCTAAAGGACATAATTTAAAGGGAGAGTGAAAGAATGTTAACTCAACAATGGCGTTGCATGCCCCATTTTTTCAGATTTTGCACCTTGCCCTTCAGGGTTGTTTATTTCTCGTTGTCAGAAGTTACAGCCACAGCAGTGATTGTATATGGTATTTCATTGTTATTGCTTCCTGAAGAGCGGAACAATACCTCCCATTCATGCTTCTTTATTGACATCTATATGTCAGGTACAATGTATGTACAATAGTTTCTATCCTTGTCCACCTCTTTTATTCACTATTCAGATTAATAGTCTGGTCCAGCGCATGCATAGAAACTGTTGCCTCTTTTTTTTTTTTTTTTTTTAATTCAGATCTGTAGGATACATTCACTTAGGCCACAAGCCTTAGTTCCTGTCGTTAGTCACCTTTCTGGTTCTATATTCAGGTCCATAGGATGGGTCCATCGCATGCGCACCGTATCTCTTATACTTTGGACACCTCTCTTCTCTCTATTCAGATCATTTGGACAGGTTCAGATCTATGGGATGTACCAGCACATATGCAGTACTTCCCTTACCCACTGCCTTTATTCAGATCTATACGGTAATCCAGCGCATGCGCAGTAGTTCCCTAATTCACCGCCTTTATTTAGATCTATAGGATGGTCCAGGGCATGTGCTGTAGCTTCCAAACCTATCACTTCTATTCAGATTTATGGGATGATCCAACAAATACACAGTAGTTCCCATACCCACTACCTCTATTCAGAGCTATAGGATAATCCAGCGCATGTGCCATAACTCCCGAACCCACCACCTCTATTAAGATCTAGTGGATGAACCAGTGCATGCACTATAGTCCATGAACCCATCACCTCTGTTTAGATTTATATGATTATCCAGCGCATGCGCTGAAGGTCCCGAGCCCACCACCTCTTATCAGATCTATAGGATGACTGAGTGCATGCGCTGTAGTTCCCCTCTATTCAGATACAAGTTGATCCAGAGCATGCATCGGAGTTGGGAACTGACCACCTTTGTTTAGATCTGTAGGATGATTCAGCTCATGTGCAGTAGTTGGTGAACCGTCCACCTGTTAAGATCTATATGATGATCCGACGCATGAGTCGTAGTTACCTTACCCACCACCTTTCTTCTATCTCTGTTCTGATCTCAAGTGTATATCATGGCATGTGCAGTAGTTAGTAATCCCTGATTACCCGAAGATCAGCAAATCAGTAGCCAAAGCAATGTGGTTCCGTGAAAATCGCAAGATTAGAACAACCCTATGAGTCTTTTACGTGGATGTAAACTATGAAATGTTGTAAAAATAAACCCACGCTTCAATTTAGGAAAGTGAAGAACTCTGTCGCTCGGCGATGCAATGGTCTGTCGGATAATTACTCGCTTATGGGATCATTAGTAGTAGCACCATGTAATGGTGAACGGCACAGTAATTACCACCCCCTGCTATCGTCAATGTATAGTTTAATGTTTTATTCAACCCCATGTGGCTACAATTACACATCTGTGGTACGGGATTGCTGTAATTACTATTTACCAGCCCATTTGTAGCATGCCATGTGCTTCAGGCGCCTCTCTCGGTCACATGGAGACTCAATATAGGAGCGCTCCGTGCGTGGAAGATGTGCAGGAGCTTATGTTTTATATTTTTCCGCGAGCTTCTGGATAGACTGGTAATCCTAATTATTTTCCAGCTTTGAACATGTGCATCCCATTACTGCGGTATTCTCCTGTGACCAATCTGTGCACTGAAAGCAAACGAGGACTGGCATGTCCATAAGAATCAGTGCAGCCGCAAAGATTGGGAAAGACGCTCGTACTGAAAACACATCAGTCATGTATCCGTCCGCACACAGCCTGGTCACTGTCAGGATGAGTGACGCTCGCCGTATCTCATGCCATGTAGCCATGTCAGAGAAGAATCTCAATCTCCATACAGAGCGGAGAATGTAAGAGGCTGAATATGGATTGAGATTAGAATAAAATGCTAATAACTGGTTTAATATGTTCCATTAAAATGTGCAGAGGTCAATGTGGAGTGACCATTGACTCATGATCCGGGACATCACACTTCATAAATGAAGTGTTTCTTACATTTTTCAAATAATCTTTGAAGGATTGATTGGCTATATCCTTTCTATTACTGATGGAATAGTCCCCCGCCTGAGCCGCTGATTGGCTGCAGCGGTCCCATGCAGGATCAGTGCTGCTGCAGAAGGTGAGTATACATGGTTTTTATCCTCTACTGATTTGTTAAAACAAAAATTTTCCAGAAGAGGATACCCCCTTTCATTAAAATATCTCCTAAACAGTATACAACCCCTATGAAGACTGAAGAAGCTCCATGTATATAAACTACAAACAGTCCCTGTGTCACCCGAGCCTGCAATTATAAAGGGAAAATCTGTGGATAAAAAGCACAATACCAGATGGATGAAAGCTCACCTAATCAGGTTGTGTGACACAGTGTTTCCCAACTCCAGTCCTCATGGCACACCAACAGGTCATGTTTTCAGGATTTCCTTAGGATTGCACAGGTGTTAGTTTAATCACTTGCACAGGGGATAATTCCATCATCTGTCTAATGATAAGGAAATCCTGAAAACATGACCTGTTGGTGTGCCTTGAGGACTGGAGTTGGGAAGCACTGGCTGTGACACACAGCCAATATAACATGTACAGCTGCTGCACGGACCACGCACCGCAAGGGCTAAAGTGCAAAATCAAGGGAAGATGGGAATAAGAACGTGGGTAATCCTGCACTGCTGTCGATGAATGAAAGAGTCCAAGTAAAAGGAAAAAGCCAAAGCAAAACATGGTTTATTTGACATGTTTCAAATTGAACTTCACTTTTTCTTCAAGATAGGCCACCAAAATCATACTCCTTCATCTTCCACTTACTTGATAATAACCTACCAAATGTAGAAGTGCTCAGTCTGAATTTGTTAATGTGCTAAGGTTTTCAGAGCTTTTGATCAGAGGAGATATAAGTGGTGATACCATCACAAAACAAAGTAGCAGAAGCACTCTGCCAAAAGCTGCTCCCTGCCAGCACTGGAGGCTGACACTGTAGACCTGTCTTTAGTTCTGAAGGAGAGCAGAATTGTGAAGAGTTTCTATGTCTTTCAGTTTCAGTTCAGTTTTAGCCCTCAGGGGAGGTCTCAGCACACAGACTCCCACTCAGTGGCGTAACTAGTGTCTGGGGGGCCTCGGTGTGAAATTTAGACCTGCACCCATCACACACATGTTGGTCAGATGTATGGGCCCGGTGTAATGTTCTAAATACTTTAAAGACTCACAGATTAACCTGTCTCTCCCTTCATTATGTATTAACGTCCCTCATCCTAATCTATATGGTCCTCCTCTTGGAATATGACTCTTATTGTGGTATATTTGTCCCTCATCATGGTTTATTTGGTCTTCATCTTCCCACCACCATAGTTCTTCAGTTGTTATAATGCATCCCCACATTCCTCCATACATTACAATGTACCCCCATAGTCGTCTATGTATTATAATGCATCCCATAATCCCCAATTCATAAGGTAGCCACTATAGTCATCCAATTATTATAATGCACCTCTATTATCCTCCATATAGTATAATGCAGCCTCATAGACCCTCCATATAGTATAATGCAGTCTCATATCCTCTCCATATAGTATAAAGCAGCCTGATATCCCTCCATATAGTATAATGCAGCCTCCTATCTCTCCATATAGTATAATGCAGCCTCACATCCCTCCATATAGTATAGTGTAGTCTCATAGCCCTCCATATAGCATAATGCAGCCTCACAGCCCTCCATATGGTATAATGAAGCCTCATAGCCCTTCATATAGAATAATGCAGCCTCATAGCCCCTCAATATAGTGCAGCCTCATAGCCCCTCCTTATAGTGCATCCTCATAGCCTCTCCAATCTCCATATAGTAGAATTCTCCCCTCTCATAGTCCCCCAGCCACCTTGCACTGATTTATAAAAAAAATAAATCTGTACTTACCTCTCCCGCTTCCCCCACTGCTCCAGTCTCCTTACAAACAGACTCAGGAGGAGGAGGAGGCAGCGGTAGCGGCGAAGCAGGAAGTGACACCTTCTCCTAGTGTGGAGGAGGCGGCATTAGCCTGCTCTATATGCACCGCCGCCTCCCCTCCCTGACACATTGGCCGTGCAGTCACATGGATGTGTGTCCTTGGAGACAAAGACGATAAAGTAGCAGGTTTCTCACATATTGGTCTCTTCTATTCACTTATTTTGCTTAATGCAAAAATTATTGAAATAACGGCCTCATTTCCTCTTATGAATCAGCATATTTTTCCTGCACGCCGCCAGTATGAAAACAACGAGCCAGGTGATAGGTTCCTATCAGATAAGAGATGATGCTTCATCAGACTAATACAGTCTCATTCACATTGGGCTCAGCGGGAGGATGGTGAAGCAGTGAAGTCAGACGCATATGCTTCTATCTTGTGGTTTAATTCTGCAGGCCTGGCAAACTTCTGCCGCCCCCAGTATCATTGTCAGCTTCTGACTTTGAGATCTCCCAGTGTAGTATTGCCCCATCTTTCTATACGTATGTGACTTTAGGTCAAGGATGCTTGCTCAGGAGGCTGAAAATAGAGCTGAATGTGAACAGCTCCATAACAAGGTCAGACCTCCACTTACTGAACCTTCATATTCAATAACCAAATGCTCAAACTCTGCATGTATTTTGGGAATTGATCTTTTCACTTACAGCAAACGGAGGACTTGAAAATGATGAAGAATTAGAACAAAGCATATTAAAGAGTTTGTCCAGGCATTTTATAAGACCTCTGTGTATATCTATGCTGCAAAATGCTGATGGTTTGTAATTTACACCCTGTCATCATTTTGCAGAGTTACCTAGATATCCTCTTTCAGCGTATGGAGGAGCAGCCTCTGCCACTGACTAAAGGCGTGTTTTATGTGGAGCCTGGGTGTAAACTCACTACTTGTAGTTTACATCCAGTCTCCTACAAAGCGCGCCCCAGACTCCAGCATGCCTGATCCCCCCCCTCCACCCAACTCCATCAGAGCTGTAGATTCGCCACAGTGTTTCAGAGAAGATGATGACTGATCAGTGCAATGCGGTTCTCATCGTTTACATGGGGGAATGGAGTCTGGGGCTGGCTGGGCATGCTCCAGTCTTGATGTGGGGGGGTACATACTTAGGACTGGGGAGGGCCTGTAGCAGTCTTGGGCTGCTGGGCATGTTGGAGATTGGGGGGGGGGTGGAGGCATGATGCAGTCTGGGGCTAGGAGAGTGGGAGTAAATGACCAGCTGTGATTTACACCCAAGCTCCACCAGAAGAATATTGATATCTATATAGCTCTGCAAAATGCTGGCAGGGTGTAAATGACAAACTATCAGCATTTTGCAGCCTAGTTATACATAGAGATTTTATAAAAAGACATCCCCTTTAAATGTTAATATCCAAAGAGGCCCCTCTACTTAGCCTCTGGCCCCTTCAGACAGTGGGGAGACGCTACTGTGCACTACGAGGCACCTGGAAAATATTGTGCAGGGAGTTATTATATTTAATTGGAACAGTATAATAAGCCGGATGTTTGTAATAAGAATATAAAAGGGATCGACCACCCTATACAATAGTACCTGACAGCGCTGTATGATTCGCCGTCAGCCTGGCTCTTACCCTGGAGAAAGCTTTCTGCCTTTCATTTTACCCAGATCTCTTGAATACAGGAAAAAAAGAGACGTCCGGGGATATTGTGGATCTTTATGCTCCACCACTTCCCGTCTTCTCCTGTTCTCAGATGCCAGGAGGACGTCAGACTTTCTGTATTTAGATGTCCCGCATACTTGGCACTTGTTCTTCCTACCCTATGTCCTCATAATTAATGCCATCATTAGTTTGCATTGGGTAATTCAATTTCATCCTTATTTTTCAGCTCGCTGCTGGCTGATATTGCCTTATTTGACCATCTTCTCCAGTTACCAGGCACGTGTGGGGTTGGACTCAGAGAGCAGGAATGTGTCCCAAGTCACCTGAGGCTCAGAGGAGTAGGGCTCGTTCTGATGCCCTGAGACCCTGTAAGTTCATGCATTATTGGGTCCGTTCCTCTGCAGCCTGTGAATTTGCTGCATGCCGAGACTGTGTAACAAACTACTAATATAAGATTTCTCCTTATGGAAAGTGACATGCCAGTATGAGGAGACTTAAATGCTCCAATGCTCCTCTGGGCAATTACATATGCAAATTGCCTCTTCAGAGAGTAAGTAGACTTGAACTCCAATGCCATCTATTGTAAGTAGCAATCCTAAAAGTCAAACGTGACCATTAATTGAGCCGTGTCATGTGACTTAGGATTTATACTAGATCAGAACCTCAATTTGCAGATAGTGTTTTGGGTTATTGTCAGTGCAAAGTATGAAATCTGGTTTGCTTGTATGAGAAGCTAAGTGGGGGGTCTAAGGGGTGAGGTTTCTCCTTGTGGCGAGTGACATGTCAGTATGAGGAGACTTACACACCTGCAATGCTCCTCTGGGAAATTAAATATGCAAATTGTCCCTTCAGAGAGGAAGTAGACATGAACTCTACTGTCACCTATTGGATATAGCAATCCTAAAAGAAAATATTGACCCTTTAACAATCCTTGCCATATGACTTAGGATAAAAAGCCAAACCAGAATGTCAATTTGCAGACAGTTTGCAGACTTTTCTGCAAATTAAGATTCTGGTTTAGTTATTATTATCCTAAGTCATATGACAAGGCTCGGTAAAGCGTTTTAGAATTGCTACTTCCAATAGGTGGTGCTAGAGTTGAAATCCTCCATCTCTGAAGGGACAAATTGCATATTTTATTTCTCAGAGAAGAATTGCAGATGAGTAAGTCTCCTCATACTGAGATGTCACTCTCCACAAGGAGAAACCTTACCCCTTAGTCTCCCATACAGTCAGCTAAGATCTCATAATTTGCACTGACAAGGGGCAATACTCTGAAACTCCATGCAAATTGAGGTTCTGATCTGGTATAAATCCTAAATCGTACAACAAGGCTCGTTAAAGGGTCAGTTTTGACTTTTAAGATTGCTACTTCCAATAGGTGGCACTAGAGTTTAAACCTTCTTCCTCTCTTGAGACAATTTGCACACTGCTTATACTGATATTATTGTCAATTGTGCATTGTACTCCAGTCACTATAATGGTGGGTTTACACACACCAATTTATCTGTTCAATATCTGAACAGATCTCTGGTTGCAGTGAAATCATGGACACATAGTTCCATTTTGTGGCTGTGTACAACATGGAGCAATGTGTCCATGATTTCACTGCAACCAGAGATCTGTTCAGATATTGAACAGATAAATTGGTGTGTGTAAACCCACCATAAGAATTCTGCTACTTTCCTGTTAACTCTTTAATTCCAAGTCTTAATTCAAGGATATATTGCAAGTCATCATCTATACAGTAAAGAGGGCTGTTTTGAAAGCCAGTGACAAGCTGATAAATCACATGGACCTTGGCGTAGGTCATACAGACTGTAGGTGGGTCTGTGCACTCGGCCGATGAGGCGTTCAGCTTTGCAGAAGAACGCACGATGCACAAAAAAAGAGGATGATCGCCCCCATTGTATGACTACAATTATCCTCCTGCTATGAAGATATCATTGTCATCAACTAATGTATCCGACACCTCATCCTGCGACTGTCCGCTGCTGTAATTGTCATCGACCTTGTTGCTTGTCGTAGGCTCGTTCCCGCACCACTTTGTACCTGCCACTTACTTTCCCTTTATCATCCTGTATTTTATGTGAACCCCCTCCCCCAAATCTCACAATTGTCTGAGCACAGACAAAAACTTTTTGATTGTTGTCTTTTAAAACTGGAAAGTCCTAACATTGTTACATGCAGTTAGGCGATTTGCCACAATTTTTTATTTAGAAGGAAACGGGATACAATTGAAGCGGAGACTTTCAGATTTATTTAAAGGGATTGAACTAAAATATCCTGTGAAATGTTTAGGAATTGCAGCCATTTTTCTACAAAGCCTCTTCATATC